>WOXC01007708.1:0-464379 GCA_011680675.1 Gymnobelideus leadbeateri | reverse complement strand
TGTGCCTGGTGCGCGCTGCCGGCTCCCAGACCTGCGCTGGTCCTTCCTGCAGGGTGCTGGGCTGTCCTCACGGGAGGTTAGCTTCTCTGTGTCGTTCTGTGGGTGCTGGGGCTCCAGAAGTTTTTCTTCTTTTTTACATAGTTTGTGGAGAATCTGGGGGCAGAGAGGCTTGGATGAGCTGTTTTACTCGCCATCTTGGCTCCGCCCCTCTTATCTGCTTCTTAAGGTCCTCTATGGCCTGTAGCCAGCTTGTATTTTCATTTGGGGCTTTTAGTGCAGGAGTTCTGACCTCACAGTCCTCCTCCATGCTTTGAGCCTCTTTGCCCCTAAAATAGGAGTCCAATGTTGAACTTTTCTGTTTATTTTGTTTCATTTGCCTAGGCATGTTGCCACTTAATTACTTGATTTTTAGGCTTGTTGCCACAGTAGGACTCTGCCACCAGACAGGGGAGCTTCCGCCCAAACGTGGGGTCTTCACAACTTCTGCCAGTTGGGTGGCCTCTGTAAAGCCTCCACCCACTCTGGCAAGTTGGATACCCACCCCAAACTTCCACCCCAGACCACAATCCAGATCCATGCAGTTTAAAGCAAGAGCGATTAACCCCCAGACTGATTGCTGGATCTCCCTACAGTTCGAAGACCAGGAGCTAGAGCCACTACTGACACTGCAAAATGGCTTCTGTGCAGCTGTTTCTTCAGCAGCTTCCTCCCCAGGGGAGGAAGCCAAGTGTTCCCCAAATACTGGTCCCAAAGTCCATAGGGCACTAACCTCTCACTTTGTCCTAGGCATATCTGTGTTGATAATTCTGGAATTGCCACAATTGCTGGTGTTCTGGGGTCCCTTGAGCTTGCTGAAGGCCCGGCCACCCTTGGGCTAAAACCTCGGACCTGAGCTTGGCTCTGCGCACTACGTTATCGGTTCCCAGTGCGCTGTGCTGCCTGCTGTCAGAGCTCTGCGCTGGCTGCTCCCTGCAGGGCTGCTGGGTTGTCTTCAGCAGGATGTTAGCTTCTCTGTGCCATTCTGTGGGTGCTGTGGCTCCAGAAGTTGTTCAGAGTCCCCTTTCACATTGTTTGAAATTTGTGTGGGGCAGAGCACATCTGAAATGCTGTTTCTACTCTGCCATCTTGGCTCCGCCTCCACAGCTATGGTTTTTCAAGAGAAATATTCAAATACTGATGCCTTTGTATTGGGTTATTTTGCTGAGTTTTTTCAGGGTACATTTTTTCTGATTTCAAATCTGGCCTCAGAAACTTACTAGCTGTTTGACCCTGGACAAATAATTTAACCTTATTTCCCTCAGTTTCTTCATCTCTAAAATGAGGTGGAGAAGGAAATGGCAAACCACTCTAGTATCTCGGCAAAGAAAATTCCAAATGGGGTCAGAAAGAGTGAAATACTAAATAACCAAATAACTGAACAACAAGAATAGGATATATATATATATATATATATATATATATATATATATATATATATATATTTAATGTTTAAGTTGAGCTTTGAAGGGATTTCTTCTACTTCCTGAAGAATTTCTTCAGGCAGAAGCTGAATGACCATTTATTGCTTATGTTATCATGGGGATTTCTCTTGTGAATGAACTGTACTAGATGGCCCCTCTGACTCTCAAATTTTGTAAATTTGAATTTTAAAAAGTCACATGATAGTTTGATAAACAGTCAAGTTAGCCACATGTCAGTGAATAGTATGCTGGGGTTGGGGTCAAGAAGACCAAATTTCAAATCCTTGCTTCAGGTATTTACTGCCTGCATGACCCTTAGTTTCCTCATGTGTAAATGAAACAAGGGGTCTTGATGGTCTCTAAGGTGCTGCCAGCTCTAAATCTATTATCCTATGATAAAAATTCAATGTCTTCTCAGTTAATAAACATTATTAAAGCATGAATTGCTTTCTTTTTTCTCTTTTGAGTGTCATGATAGATAAATTACTTTTTCTAAGTTTACTAAGTTGATAGCATTGAATAAATAGTACTAATTTCTTCCATAAACTTGATAGGGATAAAGACTGGGCCTGAGAGTTTATTGATGTATGGAACTCCTGGCTGAGGGAGCTCTATCTACCCATACAAGTCAGCACCTTTTCTTAAAGACAATAGTGTCTTAGACCTAGATTGAGAGATTGAGTCACTTTTCCAGGGTCTCCCAGACAGTATGTTTCAAGCTTTCATATTCAGTCATTTAAGTCAGGTCCAACTCTTCATGACCCCATTTTTAAAATGAAAATACTGGAGTGGTTTGCCATTTCTTTCTCTAGTTCATTTTGCAGATGAGGAAACTGAGACAAACAGAATTATGCGACTTGCTCATATTATATATATATATATATATATATATATATATATATATTCCAAGGCTACTATATCGGATTTTCTCTTGAGACTGATCTGGGGGGTGGCAGTAGCTTTAGGTGCAATTGGGAAATATTAAATAAAAATAAAGGGGTGGTGGAAGCATAAGATAAGAAGAGAAGAGAATTTTGAAAACTGTTCGTACATGTTTCATCTGTTGTGTAACAGAGTTAAAATTGTAGTGATTACACTATTTTCCAAATAAACACACAAATGCAAGTTATAACTGAACAGCAGTCAAGTCTGCCTATAGGTATTAACAAGCAAGTGTTGCAGGTGTGTTGTGTGTTGTCGGAGATCCAGCATGCATCAGCAGGAATATGTGTGTGTAATGACTTTTTTGTAATATGATACTCTAGAATTATATGAAATATTGTGTCATCAAAATTTCAATGCAGGAAGCCCCCCAATTTATAATAAATTATTATATTTAAGATATGTCATTTAAAATATTTTATATTTTTGAAATGATGCAAATTAAAAAAAACTGTTAAAGGGTTAGAGAAAGTAGATTTCCAGTGCTGCTGAGTAATTCTTTTTAAAGGAGGCAGTAGGCCATATAAGTTTGAAAACCTCTGAATGACTAAGAGGATACCATATTTACCAAGAACTTACTAAGAGGGGAAAAAATAATGCTTCTCTGGAAATCTGATAATGTGTTTTAACTATGCATTTTATTGTTCAAGGTCATTTTGGATCTCTCATTGCTTGAGTTTCATACATTTCCACTAATTACTGGAAACTTCATTCAAAATAAAATAATTTTGAAACTGTAGGTAAAGTATCTCAATTTGAGATTAAGGTAATAATCTGCTATATTTATAGAGAAGTCTTGAAATGAAAAAAAGTAATAACATATAAAATTTTAAAAATTTCCAAACTCATCCTTATGCTAAGTCTGGTAGTACAGGTAAGGTGATGTTTCCCCCATTTTGCCAAAGAGGAAACCAAAAATCAAAAGTTCATTGGAATCTGAATCCAGCTTTCCAGGTCCATGCCCTTTTTGTTAAACTGCTTCTCATGAAAGACAATATGGTGTCTTAGTACAGACCTGTGCATTCATCAATGTAGAAAAGTCACAGAATGGAAACTTCTTCTACCAATGAAGATTTCCAACTGTCCTGCATTTTGTAACTCTTAGAGAATTGTGGCAGTCACTGAGAGATCATGTTACTTCCCGGAGGTCATCACATGTCAGTATTTCTTGGAGGCATGAATTGAATCCAGATCTTCCTGTCTCTGAGGTCAGTTCTTTATTCACTATGGCAAGCTGCCTCTCAATATAATAAAAATAATGATAGTCATTTTTACATTTACATAACTGTCACATAGATTAAATATGAAGGCAATACAAAAAGCCCATTTTAGTTGTTTTCAATTCCTTCACTGACAAAATATTTATTGAAAAAGCAAAGTAGGAATAAAAAGAACTAATTTGAATTTTTATCTTTCACCATTTTTTTATCTACAATTTTCTTGTGGCATTTTAATAATGAGAAAAATGATTTTTTAAAAAGCTGCAGGGAAAAAATAAACCCAAGAGATCTGGATAATACCCAAACTGAATTATCTATTCCAGCATGACTGAGACTTGTTTGTCATGTTCGTTATCATTACATAATGTTAGCTTTCCAAGTTAACACACAAGCTGATTTTTTCTTTTAGTTATTGTTTCAGTTTATTTGAGCTGAGCAACATGTCAATATGGGGGAAATATTGTGCCAGTGAGAGGGATATTGGTGCCTCAGCCACATTTTGAAGTATAAGGGGCATGTTTTGCCTGAGACTGAGATATAGCTTTATTCTGGATCTCTCATTGATTTATGATGGTGAATCTTCCACATCTTGTTTGTTGTTGTTAAGTATGTGTGTGTGTGTGTGTGTGTGTGTGTGTGTGTGTGTGTAAGTGTGTATGTATTATATACATGAAAGCACCAAGGATTTTAGATCAATGTTAAAAAAACAAAGATGTGAAAAAATTGTACTTCTGTCCTTATTAATGGTATAGGATCATAGAATGATTAATTTATTTTCTGCTTCCCAGGGAGAAGGTTGTGGGGCAAAAAGGGTTGGAAGCTTAATAGATAAACACTGAGGAGAAGTAAGTATTTAAAAAAAAACTTTGAGAAGTTTTCCAAATGGCAAATAAAAGGAGAAATGTAAGTTTAAAAAATAGATTGGGGCAGCTAGGTGGCACAGTGAATAGAGCACCGGCCCTGGAGTCAGGAGGACCTGAGTTCAAATCAGCCCACAGACACTTGACACTTACTAGCTGTGTGACCTTGGGCAAGTCACTTAACCCCAAATACCCTGCCCTCCCTCCTCCAAAAAGAAAAAAAATAGATTTTACTACCTACCAAAAAATTTGGTAAATACTATAAATCACTTGATGAGATTCTCTCTCCATATTTAATTGATATATTCTTTGACTGTTAACTTCAAAATAAAAGTGGATATTGGTTGAGGAAGATGAAAAATATTTTGGAAAATATGATTTTGTAATAAGGAAAGAGAAAGACCAAGAGTTTGTAGACTACAGTGAGATCTGTTCATATACAACAAACACTTTATTTAAGAAAAGAATTGGAAGCACTGGAATACTAAATAATATCATAAAAAAGTGATTTGATTGCATTTTAAAAGATAGGAAGGAACTTATTATTGTTCTATGAGTCATTTTTAATCAGCTCTTTGTTTTTAGTCAGATACCAACCTGCTTGAGTAAAGACCAAAATTAATACAAAAATAGAATACAAATACGACAAAAAAGATACGACATTTAATTAAAACAGTTCCTTCTTGAATTGGTTAAACAATTATTGAGATAAAAAAGCAAAATGGATAACGAAAGACATTTATTCACATTACATATACCTTTTTCATAATGAAGTTTAACCAAGCTACATCAATTGTCATGATGAAGAGAACTAAAAACTGTGAGACTGTCTCAACCAGCAAACACTTGATCTTTTCAAGGAGAGAGACAAAGCTGCCAAAGATTTAGAATATAAAATCATTTGTAAAATCCCATGAAGAAATATGGGGGAAGATTATGAACCATATTCCCTCATAAGTCAGAGAAAAAGAATGGGTAGAACAGGTCTAAAGGAAGATTGTTGAGAACCAACCAAGCAAGGTTATCCCAAGGATATTTGAGTATGAGACTGAAACAAAAACAACAAACAATGTAAATGTTTTTATAACAGACCCTTTTCACCACCCTAGATGTGATGTTAGAGGAAATAGATGCAGTATTATAACAACAATGATGGGAAAAGCAGCTGGAATATACCAGGGCTTAAAAGTCTGTGCTAGAGGCAATAACTTTTTATTTTTAAAAATTTATATTTTTAGCTATTAAAATATATTTTCTCTCCATTCTACCACTTTATCCCTTTTAGGAAAAAAAGAAAGACCAAACCCTTGTAACAAGTATACATAGTATATCTGAAGAAATTCCCACATTGGTCAAGTACAAAAATACATTTGTGGAGGGGTGTGTTGGAGTCAGGTTGACCATCTCATCAGAGCCGAGTGTTAAAATTTTAGGCACAAGCATTTATACTTCAGAAATTGGCAAACAGTACAAACCAAGGCTTTTAAAAACATTGTGTGGTTTGTCTTCTTTAGACTTTAGGAACTGATGGAAAAAATGCTAAAGTGAGTCCTACATAAAGTTGTTTTCTCAGACAGCCTACTGTTAAACATTTACCACACAACTCTGACTGCCAGGTATGCCTGTTTTCCCCTTATCTCGTCTAGCATTTGCCATTTTCCTTTTGTATCAACATTGCAAATCCAATAGGTGTGGGGTAGATCCCCAAAGACCAATGAAATTTTGAAAGACTGAGTTTTGAGATATATGAAAAAAAGAAAATATAAAGGTAATGAAGAAACTCAAAAACAATTACAAATGAAGGCAACCAGAAAAGTATCAACTATTCACTAATATATACATTTTTTACATTTTATCCAAAATGTTTCTGGGAATAACCTAGCAAACATAAAGGGCATCCTTAATGCCCTGAAGAGTATTTGAAGAGAACAGGCAGGATTTCAAAAACAATATACCACAAAAGGCCATATATTTATCATGACAAAACTGACTACTAGATATAGAAAATACAAAAGGCATTTCTAGTTTGTTGCCTCCAAAAAGCTTTTTTTTTTTTGCTTTTCAATTAAACTTTATTTTTCAATCAGCAAAATTCTATCCTTTCATCCTATCCTCACCACAATTGAGGATGAAAAGAAAACAAACCTCCTGTTGGAAACATATATGTTCAAGCTAAACAAATTTGAGCATTGACTGTTTAAAAAAATAGAAGAGTACTATATATGTATATCTGTGTGAAACTCTACTTTGAGTCTCTCAATTCTCCATAAGTAAGCAGGTAGCATCTTTCATCATTACTCCTTTGGAATCTCGCTTGATCATTACACTGATAAGAGTTCACAAGTATTTAACAACTGTCTCTATAATATTGTTGTAACTGTACAAATTGTTCTCCTGGTTCTTCTATCCATTTCACCTTTAATCATTCAACCACCTTTCATACAAATCTCCCCAGGTTTTTTGGGAACCATTCCATCAATCATTTATTATAACAAAATAGTATTATATCAGATTTATATAGCCATTTATTTTTTCAGCCAGTGTCCATTTCATGGGTACTTCTACATATTTCAATTCTTTGCTACCTCAAAAAGAACTATAAATATTTTTGAATATCTTTAAATTTAGTTTTCCTTAGGTCTGATACATCCCTTAATCTGTTCTGCCTTTAATTTCTCCTTTTCCATTCTATTTCTCAGTTCAGCAAAATGTTTTTCCGTGCCCAACTATGTGTATATGCATAGCCTTATCTTCTTTGACCAGTTCAGATGAAAATGTGGTACATGTTAACTGCTCCTCTGACTTCTTCCTTATTTGTGTAAACTTATACTTATGGACTCTGATTATCTGATGTAATTTTTTAAACCTTTCTTTCTGTTCCTCTCTCCTGTCTCCAGTGTATACCTCTTAACCTCCCTTTCAATTTTTCTTCTAATATCATTACTATGTAGCAGAAGTATTCTCAGGTTTTATCCAGCTAAACTCTCTTTATGACCCCTAGATGGTAGGATTCAGATGATATCCATGTATCATCTCCCCATTTCAGAATATAAACAGATTATTTAATCCTCTATCATTGTCCATTTGTGTTTACAGGTTTTATGTTTCTCTTAACTTCTATGTTTGAATTTCAAAGTTTCAATATATTTCTGATATTTTCATAGAGATGCTTGGAAGTCTTCTATTTCATTACAAATCCATTTTTTCTTCTGTAGGATTATACTTAGTTATATTGGATAAGCTATTCTTGGCTCTATATTTATGTCCTTTGCCTTCTTGAATATAATATTCCAAGTTATCCACTCATTTATAGTGGTGGCTACTAAATCATGTGTGATTCTGACTGTGGCTCATGGATACTTGAATTTTCCTTCTTTCTGACAATTTGCAGTAATTCCTTTGACTTGGAAGCTTGAAATTTTAGCTCTAACACTCCTGGGAGTTTTCATTTTGGAATTTTTTTTCAAAATGTGACTGGCAAATTTTTTTCTATTTCCACTTTGCTCTCTGGTTCTAAGAGATATGGGTAATTTTCTTTTAATATTTCTTGAAATATGATTTTTAGGATATTTCTGGATATGATTTTGAGGCAATTGAATGATTTTTAATTTTTTTTCTTCTTGATCTATTTACCAGATTAGTTGTTTTTGCTATGAGATACTATTATTGTTTTCTTTTTTTCAGTCTTTTGACTTTGCTTAAATATTTTTTTCTCATGGAATCATTGGCTTCTTTTTGGTCCATTCTAATTTTTAGGGAGTTTGGTGCTTGGGCAAAATTTTGTATATCTTTTGCCAAGCTGTTAATATACGGCAAGATATTTTCTTTATCTCTTCTGGAAATCTAGTTCAATTTGTTCCTAGGCAGTACTTTTCTTTGAGGATTTGCTTGTAGATGTTTCTGAGTCATTCTTTTCTTCTGGGATTGTATCTTAAATATCCCTGTCACCATAAGAGGTTTTTATGGCAGGATTCTTTTTTGTTTGCTTATTCTTCTAGCTTGCTTTCCAACTTTGGGCTTGATTTTTGGGTCTGGGTCTGTGTTCTCTTGGAATGAAAGTCTGAGCTGGTCCTGGTGCAGCTTTTTTGAAGATATTGTGTTACATTATTCCAAAATCTTAGGGAACTGCTCAAATTGGGGATCTGTAAACTTTTCAGTACTCCCAAAGTGGTCTGATGCAGGGCAAAGTATAAATGCTGTCTTACTGGTCTGAGTTCTGAATGTATTTTATCTTGGGTTGTATCTGTGTCAGTGTATACTATTAGTGGACTCAACCCCTATCAGCCAGCTGGAAAGCTCTACTCATTCAGAGTGATAGATCTGCAGGCTTCCCTTTAGTCTAAGATCCCTACCCTGCTTATTTCTCTGCAAGCTTCAGGTTCAGCTAGAAGGGGGAATTGAGACCCTGTTCTTCTCCTGGAATCTGAGCCACTCCACTACTGCTTACTTTAAAATTTCCCCCTTGCTCTATATACAGCCCAGGACTTGCTACTGCCTCTTATTCTAGAGTGCTACCCCTGGGCACAGGTCCTTTTCTTGGTGTTCCCTGTATCTGTGACCTAGGACTAGGTAGTAGGTTAGAAAGCTTCCATTGGCATTTGTTCTCTCACTCTGTGGTCCTTTAGTAGGGGTCTCATGCCCACACAATCTTTCCTAGCATTGGAATGCTCTCTGTGCCACTCTGAGCCAGAATCCAGCCTGAGAGTTCATAGACCTGTCTATCTTTCTAAAAGTACCTGGGATGGAGGAAAATAACTCACTGTGATTTTTAAATTGTTTTTACCCATCAGGATTCAGCCTCATGGGTGTTCTAGATCTATTTGGAGGAGTTTTTTTTGGGGGGGTGAGGAGAGTCTTGCTGTGATTTTTTTTCCTACTCTACCATGTAGGTTCCCAAAAAAACCATTTGATTTGGTAGAGCAAAATATCACTTTCCTCATGCAAGGTATCTTTCACCTATATGTCAAAGTTATAAAAGACATAGCAAAAGAGAATAATAATAGATGCAACTTTGATTGATTACACTGATTATTAATATCAAATGTGGTATTGAACAGGGTGATATGCATATATATGTATATGTATATATATATATATATATTTACTGTAAGTGCTTGTGATTGTCAGAGGAGCAACACAGGGTATAAGTCAAAGTGTGCTTTCCTACAGAGCTAAACCAATTCAGCAAATATTTATTAAGTGTAAACTGTATGTATTGAGTAAATGCCAGATTCAGTTAATAATTATCTTTTACACAGGGCTATTTACTGAGAAGATACAACAAGAATATAAGTACAAATACATTCATCTGAATTGGGATGCATTTTGTCCTATACCACCTCAGTTTATGGAAAGAATGGACTCAAACTTAAGGAGTTTGCTACCATACCAAGTTCAATTCTGAGTTGGACATTGCCACTGCGTGAGTTGTTACATTTCAGCAGGATAGTTCTCAGCTGCTGGGTCAGTCAGCTACTGGGCTGGGTCTGCAGAGCTCTCTTCAGAGCATCATTGTATTTCAACAGACCCTGTTATGGAACCCTGTCACAGGATCTTTGGTCCTCCAAACTTCTGAGTTTCACAAAATTATTCTGTCTTCAAATTCTCACCTAAGAGCAGATATAAGCAAAAACAAACAGGCAAAGAATAGAACTCCACATTCATGGGCCTGATGTCAGCCTGAATCAAGAGGGCCCAGATCTCTCTTAACCCAGAGCATTGCAGAATGTCTTCCTTACCCTAAACAGCTAGGCAAGAAAAAAAGATAAAGGATAAAAGTGCTAAATCCAGAATAATTTGAAACGTAGCATTTCCTTCATCCTACTCTTACAAAATTTTTCTGTGCAAACCTCAACGTGTTATATCAGGCTATGTATGGTTCACTAAACTTTCCATGAGGAAGAATCCCTATATGGGCTCATTATACTTTAGCCTACTACTTGACTCATTATCATATTCGTTGTCAACTTGCTAAGTTCTAAAGTAATCAAGGGTTATGTTTGAATATTTATTACTTTATTAATTCTAAAATCGCAAAATCTTTCTCACTAAAGAGTTATCTTTGAATTTCCACCCTAGATTATTAAATAATATTCATTTAATGAGCTAAAGAATGATCTTTTCCTATAATCATTTGCTCATCTCTTCAATTTACACTCAAGGTTAGTTTTTCTCTCTCCTTTTCTCTCTCTCTCTCTCTCTCTCTTTCCACATACATAAATATTTGTGTGTGTATGGATACTGATATTTATATGGATCATCCATCTATCCCTAATCTCTTAGGTTTAAGTAAACAAAGTTACTGACTCCATAATTTATTAGCAATGTAATCAGTAATAACACAATGACATAATTATTCAAAATGTTTTAGCTATGAGAAAAATCACAGCTGGAATTCCTTCAAATTTTCTGACTTCTCACTTTTGGAACAAATTCCTGCAATTCAAGTCTCAAGATTCAAGCAAATTCTCTCAGAAGTAATTTTTTTTAAGCAACAAAAGAATTAAAGTCAGTTTTCTCAAGGAGAAAGGCTTTTTGTTTTGTTTTGTTTTTCTCTATCCTCTGGTCATCTTTTCTCAGCCATGACAGGAAACAGTCTATAAAGAATGTCAGTTATTCTGCCAAGTGTCTTTAAAGATGATAGTTAAAACTCTTTGTTTTCTCAAAGACTCTTCAAAGATTAAAGTTATAACTCACACACTCCTTAATGACTACTCAGGGAATGTCAGTTGGTCCCTGTTTAAAGATCTAAAACCTCTTAAAGCTCCAGTAGCAATATATCTGTAGGAAAGGATATCAGAGCTGGTGTTACACAGGTAAATATTAATGGGACAGTTGTATCAATTGTCTACCCCATAGACATTTAGAAATAGCCCTAAACCTTTTTTTTATCAATTATATAAAATGTTTTAAAATGTTCATGTCCTAACTGAAGGAAGAAAGCCCAATCGTTCAACAGATGCCTGCTATTTTCTGTGAACTTTAGAAGATAAGGGCAATGATGCATAATTTGCTAAGGGAGTATTTGGCACTTTCTAAGTTGGCTTCTAGGCTAGGGAGTGTTATATAAGTACAAAGAATGGATCAGCCACGCATATTTGTCTCTAAAATGGGAATTACAATGTATTGTTGGACCCAAGTGGATATTTGGACTTGAAGCAAGGATTTTAAATCCCAGAAGATCAACTACTGTGCTTTTAATAGATATGATATGTTTTTTTTTTTAGTCCCGGGACATCCCTATATATGACCATAACTTGATTATTGAGCTTAATCAGCATTTTTTCCTTCACTCCAGAAAATCACTGACCCCTTAATTTTCAGAAACCATTTAATTATGCACATTCTCATGTTTTATGTGTCTTCATTATCCTCCTTGTGTCTACACACAAACAACTCAAGCTATAATAAATGGCATTTTCAACACTAAATGATGTGTGGCATCAAGAAGGGAGGGTATGCAAAAAAAGCATAGAAGAAAATGAAATTAGAATAAGTTGCTCTTTGCTCTGACTTGAAATAATCTTTTTGGAATAAATTGTGTTTTTAGAACTTATGAAAACAGCAGAACAAGGAGCACAGTGGGAGTTATTACATGTTCCAAATTGCCCTCCAAATGATATATTTCTGATGTCTTAATTAGGTTTGGATATTTTTGAGCTATTTGACTCAAGAGAGAAGCATAACTTCTGGTTTTCAGGAGAAAAGATCCTATTAGAAATGTACTTAAATTGAAACTGTCCTACTCTTGATTTCCCATCATGCACTATTTTGAAAACTTTTCCATGTGAAATGGAATCTTTTCTCTCTCAAACATGTCAATAGCAGTATGAAATTACCTTTATATAGGCAAATCAACTGTTAGTAAAATTTAACCAATTAAAAAAATATATATAATCCTGCCCCAAATTAGGGAGCTTTTTACGTGATGGGACTTTTGAGAAAAGAGAAGACTTTTTCTCTATCCTTAGTAGTAAGGCATTTTCCTGACAATGCTGTTTGACCTTATAAATACCATAACCCACAAATATGCAAATATTTGAACCTGCACATCCATCTTTTTATAATTTAACTCATAGGTTTTAAAGAGTCAACTCAGCTAGATTGCAACTTTTCTATACTCACATGTCTGTTGAGTATCAGGGACAGGATTTGAAACCAGACCTTCTTGACTTTGGGCTTAATGTTCTATCCTTTATTTTATGCTATTTCAATAGACTACATAATCTAAGGAAAATATTCATGCCATGTGGTAAATTATATATATATATATATATATATATGTACATATATATATACCATATTTTTAATGTAAAGATAATAAAATACATGAGATCACAAATTACATTTCTAAATGTTTCTTGTAGCAGCCAACATTTCATAGTATTATCAATTTAGGGTGAAAAGGGACTTTAGAGATCCTCTAATACAGCCTCTTTATTTTGGCAAGGAGGTAACTAAGATGCAGAGTATTTGAGTGACTTTCCCAAGACCATACAGCCAAATAGTTTACCAGGATTTGAAAATAGGTCCTTAGATTCCAAATCGAATACTTTCCACAATAGTACACTGCCTCTTTTTTTATTTAACTAATAGCTATTCCTTTTAGAGTTAAGCTTTTCCCAACTGATATTTGAAATTTCACTTCATTTCAAACTCCCTGGTGCAGTGTAGTTTTTGATTAGATAGAATAATAAAAATAATTATTAGATAAAAACTGGAGTAGAATTATATCCATCCATCCACCCATACATATGTATATGGGTACACACACACACTCTCTCTCTCTCTCTCTCTCTCTCTCTCTCTCTCTCTCTCTCTATATATATATATATATATATATATATATGTCTCAAAAAGATTTTTCTTAAACTGCCATTGTGGATACTTGGTTGATGATTTGCTCACATCATATAAGTCTGGACCACAAAAATTGATTAATTCTTTGAACTTTTGGATATTTAAGGGCACCAAAATATATTTGTAGACATTCTAAACAGGTTAAGTAGTATACATCTGAAGGTTTCGGGGGATAAGGATCTTGGATTTCGAAGCAAACCTGACATAGAATCATGTAGAATTATTAAGTTGAATTTTTTCTTTTTTAAAAAAAATCTAAGTAGAAAATGCCACTGAACATGTCTAGGAGGAGCGGCTGAACTTTTTCTGCCATCATCATTCATTAACTACCTCTCCTCTTTTGAAGTTCACTCTACTCTCTCCAAATCCTTGTTATTTATAGAGATTTCGATTTAAATGGGAAAAATCTTAAAATAATTTTAAGCCAAATAATTCCAGTTAGTAGTCATAGGGTCATAGCATAGAACTCCCTCTGAGATAATTCTCTGGCTTCCACTTGTATTGATGACAAGATTGCTAGAAGGAAGCTATCTCTCTCATCAGGGATTTAGGGATGATACTGAGGGGCAGCTATCTCCAGTACTCTTCCTCCCAACCCCCCACTCCCAGTCCTCATAGCACATTTCTTATAGATCATCAGCCAGCATTGTTATATTTAGAAAATAGGTGTAGCAAGGACAGTTGTTCCAGAAGCTTTCCTCTAAACAGAGGGAATACACTTTCCCTACACACAGAATTTCATTGGGACTGTGTGCTCAAATGTAGACAGAACATGTAGGCAAAGAGTATCCCCCCCACCCAGTTCCAAGTGATGAGAAGGTCTTTTCTCCATTTGTAGAGTCCTCATGAGGTTCCTTCTTGATGTAGTTCTCTGTGTTGCTGCACATATAGAGTCCTAAAGTCACCTTCCCTCTCTTTGTCTCTCAGCTCCTGAGTCCAATGTTGTCATTAGCTATTTCTGCTCCAGGGACCCTTGTGCCAATGAAGATAGGAACTTCTTGTTTTCCAGTGTTTTGAAGTTCACATGTTCATCATTTGGTCAAGGGGGAGAGTGAAGAAAGAAACCAAATTGGGTGGCTAGGTGGTGCAGTGAATAGAGCACTGGCTCTGGAGTCAGGAGGATGTGAGTTCAAACCTGGCCTTAGACACATAACACTTACTAGCTGTGTGACCTTGGGCAAGATACTCAACCCCAATTGCCCTGCCTTTTCCCCTCCAAAAAAAGCAAAAACAAACAAACAAACAAACAAAAAAAACCAACCAAACTCAAAAAAAACCCCAAACCAAAAGACTAAACAAAAAATCATCCTCCTTTATTCCACCTCCTAATTGATCTCTCACCAAAGGATCCTTAACTAGCCTTATTCTGGAATATACTATTTGAACTGTTTCTGTTTTACACACAATGCCAGTGGTGTTTCCCATTCTTTCAGCCACTCGTTAAGATTATTTCCTGTGTGCCCACTTTGCTCTCATCCAATGATTGAGATACTTAACTCCTCTCAAATTAAGGGCTTATTCATCCCTAGTTTATACATTTGATTAATTTATTAGTTCAACCCAGCTGTCTAAGCCTTCTATGAGAACATTAATTGGGATTTGGGTAAAAACTTTTATTTTTACAATAGGATCATAGATTTAAGTATTGAAGGAACCTTAGAAGTCATCTAGCCCAACTCTTTCATTTTCTGAAAAAAAAGAACCTGGAGCTTGCCCAATTTTTCCCTCATATTTTTACATGCTCCATCATTCCTCCAAAAAAGTCAATTTTAGGGTACCATTTGTTTTTTAGGATTTAGTGATTTTTTTTTAGGAGAAAGCTATATCTCAGTGAACATTGGAAGATGGAAAGAATGAGAGAAATAGTTATAGGATGAAAGAGAGTTTGCTAAATAAGGCAGACTTCCAGAAGGAAAGGGAAGGTAAAAGGGATAGGGACTGGAGAGAATAATGCTAAGCTGGTAGGAGATGAGAGTGATGAAGTGGATAGTTGGAAAAAGGCAGGGGGAAAATCAAGAAGAATATAAGATGATCCAAGGCAGTAATGTGTGGAAAGAGGATGGCTTGTCTGCTGACAGAGATCCTCTTCCCACTCCTGGGCCCTGCCTTCTTCCTCATTGCTAGTTGAAACATCTATTGGATTTGAGCCAGTACTTTGCACTGGGAAGGGAGGAGTTCATTATCTCACCTTATTCCTTCACCTTTCAAGCAAATGTCTTCCACAAAGAGAAGCAGCTGGAGAAATTCACCATCGATGGGAAACTCCTCTTTTAACTTTGCAAAGCACATACCCCACAACAGTGGAATATGATATCCACTTTTATGACTCACTTGATATAATAAGAGAACCTTCAAACTAAGGTATTTCTGTGGTTGTAACTATCAAGAAACCTTGATTGTGACACCCATAACTCAGAGGATCCATTCCCACAATGATCTTTAGCTCTGGCTTCACACAGACTGATTTATCCTGAGGGACATGACTCCGTGGGTCAGTTTTCTCCTTCTCCTCCTCCTCCTCCCCCATTCTCTTCCTCCTCTTCCTCCTCATATCTCTCTCTCTCTCTCTCTCTCTCTCTCTCTCTCTCACACACACACACACACACGTTTGTTGTCCCAGCCTCAGAGTAACACCTGTGAAATCTCTAAATGACACTTAGATATAGCTCTTTTCTAGAGTCTCCTCAAAATGTGGCTTTCAGGCTCCCTTGGCTCCCTTTTAGAAAAGATGCTCATAATATAATTTTGTTAGGTTAGGTGCAGGGTAGTGATTTATTTCCTTTACCAGAGAAACTTCCTCAGCCACATCTGCATGCTATACAGAAAACATAACATACCTCAATTAGCCCATTGCACTCTTTACCCTCTGAAAAACAAAGGCTCTCTGTTAGATCACCAAATACTATATTCCCCTCATTTGACTTGCTGAGCATCACACAAAACCCAGATGTCCTGGCCAGTTAGAGTGCAACTCAGATTTTCTTTAGTCCCCCTCCCCGCCACTATGAAATCATCCTGGTAGTGGGGCTTATCTCCACTGAGAATCATGTTCTTAAGAAAAAAAATCTCACTAAGTAGCTAGATATAGAAAACTCTCAAACTCACAAGACAGCTTCCACTATCCAGAAACATTAATTCCTTTGGAATCTGTGTCTGTTGTCCTATGCCCAACAGAAAACATAACAAGAAAGAAAAAAATTCATCAGGGACAAAGGTACGATTAAACAATAACTCCCATCACTAGCAGGAGCGGGGAAGAAATTCCCAATGCCCTTGCTGGAAGTCCAAGGAAGAGAAAATTCTTCCAACAATTCTGACAGAGAAGAACCCCAAAAGACAAATAACTTTTGCTATAGTTTTTTTACAAAGTTCTAAGGAGAAAGTTTTTTTTTTTCTATAAGGCTACATGCCCTACAATACTCAGTGTCCAGTTATCTTCAGCACTCCCCTACCTCAGTCTCCATAGCTTATGGACACCAATCAGGGATTATATTGACTTAACAAGGTGCATGCCCCACAATAAGGGTCTGGAGCACATTCCATTTCCAGTCCAACAGATCAGGGGTTCTTACGATTACTTCTGCAATATATGATTTTACTTAAGCATGGGAATTACCTTGCTCAAGGACATGTTTTAACTTATATTTTGTTCTACTGATTCAATTTTTTATATTCCACAAACAGTATTCACAGTAAGATCTCATATTCTCATTCTCATTGTGTTACTGTGAAGATGTAAGTTTCTGTCAATCATCTATAAGACCTGTCTGTTGTCTTCTAATATTTGTAGATTATTCTCATGTAGATTTTATGGAAAATTTATGGTGATAAGAAAATGGGAATGAGTCAATATTTGCTAATGTCCTCTGAACTGACACTTTTGTTTGCTATTTCTCCCTCTTTTAGGTCCTTTAAAAATTGATTGTCTCAATGCTTTCACAATTGTGTCACTTCCAGAACATGCTTCTTCTGTGTGTATGTGGCCTGGTTCACCTGCTCTTCCCGACATCCCCTTTTTGACCACCATGTCTACTTTCTCATTGATCTAGTGGTCTGGTCCCTTTATAAAAATAAAATTTAATTAATCTAATTAACTTTAATTAAGGTCATTTGGGGATCTATATTATTGAATTTTCATCTCTGTGCATCCAAAAAAGAGGCAGTGGGGTGTGATGGAGAGAGAACTAACTTTAGATGCAGGAAGACCTGAGTTCAAGTCCCAATTCTGAGACATCAGGGTTGTATGTTCCTGGACAAGTCACTGAATTCCTAGGTGCTGTAGGCAACTCTAAAACTATGTATAATGAAGAAGATGACTCCTTTTAATGGTCGAAAGAGTTTCTTCATCTGAGAGATACCTGCACTATTTAATGACTTCTATCTGTGCCTGGTCCTCTATACTACTGACTCACTGCCCAGGTGGGTTTTCCCAGTATAAGCAATCCTCCACTCCATTATGCAATATCAAAGTCTTTCAAATTCTCTCTATCTTTTTATTAGCTCCAGTACTTCTGGAAAAAGAAACCCACCTCAGTCAGTGTGAGATCTATCTCTAACTCTGCTCTGGAGTTCTTTCTCTATTCTGTTGCTTCCTCCCAATTACATTCCCAACCCCTACCAGCAATCTCTGGTGGTTAGCACTGTTTATAAAGACAGAGTAAATATTTAAAACAAAAAAAGTGAACAGGCTTTGCCCTTTTCCCCTGACCCTGTGCCCAGAAGAAAATGCTTTAAATGCCCCTTTAAGGCTCTCAAGGGAGGTAGTGAGAAGCAGAATTACTATTTTGGAGTTTGTAAGGGATGACAGAGGGGTCAATCAACAACATAGCTTTTGTCCAGACTTATCACTTATGATCTCAATTGTAGTAGTCTCCCTCCCTCAACCCCCCCCCCCCTTTCTTTGTGGTGTTTGCTTTTGCTTTCTTGGCTACAGATGACTTCTCATAGTTTCCATTCCCAGCTTCCTATCACTTCCTCTAGTTACACTTTCTCCAGCTTGGAGTTTCTGCTGCTTCTCCCACTAGGAACGGATTATAATATTTCACATTTCTACTTTTAGTAGCAATTTATAGTAATTTTTTGGAAAACCATCTCCTCTTTATCTATAGAAGATTGTTCCAAGAAATTTCCTCCCAAAGAACAAGAATCTGGAAATTTAGCATGCAATATTCTTTACATTATTTGGATATATAGTTATTTCTTAGGCTCTAAAGGATTCTCCCCATGTATAGAAAAAGGTTTGGTTTTCTATCATACATATGTGTATATACACATATACATACATACACATATACATATATTTATACACACATACATCCATCTCTCTCAATGTATGTATGTATGTATGTATGTGTGTATGAAGGCAGAAACCAGATGCTATGATAGGATCTTAAGTAATGTGGTCTATTGAGCAGCAAGGCTGGATAATCAATTTCTCAACCAGAACAATGCCTTTAATCCCTGGTTCTCCTAAATTAATTTTTCTCTCTGAGGCATGCAGAAAGGCTTTGTTCAATACTTGGAAGTGTAATTTTCACATCAAACACCCTGAATTTGTCAAATAGGTCAAGCAGTTATAGAACAGGAATAAAATAGGGAACCACAAAAGAAACTCTACTATAAAAGGTCATAAATATTATTATTGTCATCTTAAATATGAAGAAATTGAGGGTAAGAGTTGATAAACCCATGGTCCCATAGTTAGTTAGCTTTATATCTAGAATTAGAACCCATATTTCTTGACGCAGTTCAGAATGTTTTCTAATCCTTCATGATCCATACTTGGAACTCCTCTTTACAGATAGGGTCCATATTTAGGACAGTAGGCAAATGAATTTAGTGAGTACTTTTCCTGCCTTAAACCTCACATGTGAACACACTGGTAAAATATGTTACCATCAAGGTACATATAATGATGCGTAGTGCTGGTAACTGAAGATTGAAATAAAAAGGGAAAAAAGAGAAAATACCTTCTAAGGATGAGAACAAGTGATTACTGGTTTAAAGGGAAATATTCTGGAAAGCTTTGCTCTCATCTTGCTTAGGAAAAGTTGCACAGGGAAATATTATTTACTTTGCCTGAAAAGCAGTGCTTAAAAGGGATGGTACCATGAGGAGGGACTGAAAACTGGAGAGAGAGGAGGCCCTTTTAAAAATGCTCTGCCCTGGTCCATCTTTGACCAGAAAAGACATAATATATTGGCAAGAGAGTTCTAACAGTTACTGTAAGAGGCTCAGAGGATTTACATATATTTTGGGCTCTAATGGTTGGATATATAAGGATTTGCTGTATAATTTGTCTTCTTTTAATAAAACTTTCTTCTGCAATATGCTGAACATTGAGAGTTGGTTTCAATATATTTAGAAATACTTAGAAATATTTAGAAAGTTTAGCTTTCCCCTGGTTTCCTGGATGGGAGTCGTGACCCTAGAAAGTAAGAAAATCCTTCGTGTGTAGAGGGGCTTAGTATGTCATGGGAGAGTCTCTGAGCCATTGCTTACTTATGGATGAGTTTCAAGAGGAAGAGATTGGAATAGGAGAAAGAATTTACTACTACTTTTACTCCTATTGAGTCACTGTTGGATACTTTGGAATGTTTTAAATGATCCTATTTTAAGTATTTGAAGAATAATTTCTCACTAAAACTGAACCTCAAATACTCTTTAGTAACCTATCCTCACCCCAAACCACATTTTATCAAATACAAATACATTTTATTTGGTATTCAAGATAATGTAGATATAGTTTTATGTAATAGGAAGCTTTGAAAGGAAAACATTGACAATCCTTTGGAATTTACATTTTATACAGCAATATCTTGAATCTCCTACTTTTTACATATGATTTCTTTTTCTTCACTTTTCACATTTTTCTGCCAGAAAAGAGGCCATAATTTCACTTTTAGCTTTCACAAAGACCCAAAATGTTCTTTTTTCCATTTAAGCTGATCATTGTATATGTATCTCCTCTTACAGGTGAATTTCCCTTTGTACAAGTGACAAAATAAATTTCACTGACGTATTTGCTTACTAGTATCAATCTCTCATTTTATCCTTTTTTATTAATAGAAAATAGAAAGAGTATAGCATAGCAGAAAGACATTGGATTTGAAGTCACAGGATTTGGTGTTGGTTATTCCACTTAATATTTTTGTGACAGGCTTCAAATTTCCTCAAAAAATGAGGGCATCATTTACTTCCAGTGGTGGGAGTACATAGGTGAAAGTAAATATTGAAGCATTAAACTAATCTTTCCTTGTCCTGATAGTCAGTGGTAGGATGAGTAGCTACCAGATAAATGTCAATGAAAAATGATACAGTCTAAGAAAAGGGCTTATGATCCTCAGAGGCTCAAGTTTGACTCCCAAGAGGGCATTTCCCAAAGCTAACTTCAGTGCAGTTTCCATCTGTACTGATTATGAGAATGTCTTCACTGGGAGTTCCCTATACCAGTAAAATCACAGGACTAGGTCCAGTATTACAAATCACAATTTGGGGGTGGTTAGTGAATAGAGCACCGGCCCTGAGAGGGGAGGACCCGAGTTCAAATCCAGCCTCAGACACAACACTTACTAGCTGTGTGACCTTGGGCAAATCACTTAACCCCAAAAGCCCTGCCTTCCCCCCTCAAAAAAGCAAAAAAAATCACAACTTGGTATATCTATTTATGTGTATATATACATTATACCTTTGCCAATTGGCTTTTAAATCTATAATAGGTTGACTCCTTTTCTCTGTCAGAACCAGAGCAACCCATGCAGATAAAATCCCCAAGTGAACTACATTAATGAGGATACAAAATCTAGGATTTGAAAAAATTTCAGTTTAGCTATTAAATGTTCTAAATTGTGACAAGAAAACATCTTTTAAAAATAAAGTATAAGGGGCGGCTAGGTGGCGCAGTGAATAGAGCGCCGGCCCTGGAATCAGAAGGACCTGAGTTCGGAGCCGGCCTCCGACACTTAATGCACACAAACAAAAACCTAGCCATGTAACCTTGGGCAAGTTACTTAACCCCAATTGCCCTAAAGGGGCAGCTAGGTGGCGCAGTGAGTAAGAGCGCCGGCCTCAGAGTTGGGATGACCGGAGATCAGATCCGGCCTCAGAAAATGAGCACCCATGCATAAATAATGACTAGCCGTGTAACCTTGAGCAAGTTACTTAACCCCAATTGCTTTAAAAAAAAATAAAGTATTATTTTTTTATTGTCAGAATTTTTTCTCAATACCATCATAGTGGACTGTGACAGTTATCCGGCTAATAAATATACTTTAAATATGTCACATGAGAAGCTATTGCTTTTTAAAATAATTTCCACTGTCATATTTTATAACCAAAGCTGACATAACTTTTTTTTTTTTGCTTTTTGGAGGGCAATTGGGGTTAAGTAACTTGCCTAAGGTTACATGGCTAGGTTTTTGTTTGAATGTGTTAAGTGTCTGAGGCTGGATCCGAACTCAGGTCCTTCTGACTCCAGGGCCAGTGCTCTACTCACTGACATAACCTTTTGCAAAGCATTTTGATATATCATTTGAGACTCACAACAACTGTATTAAGTAAGTATAGCAGTTTTTTAAATTTCTTTTATAGATAAGGAAAAGCTCAGAGAGCTGTTAATTTACATATTCTTATCATAGTTACTAACATATTCATGTCATAGTTACTGTCAATATTGAGATTTGAACTCATGTCTTTGAACATGACTACATCAAATGAATTTGAACATCATTAAAACAACATTCCATCTTTTTTAGTTGTTGACACTATATAAAAGAAAGATCAGAGATGAAAATTAAATTTAAATTCATCCTACTTGATGAAGGGATGGAAGGAGGCATTTGGGTGTGCACATACACACATACATAAACTCATCCAGATAATTGCTATACATTCTGTAAATTTTTGCATCTGTCTGAAACTGCTAAAAAAATGTAAGTAAAATGAGGTTGACTTCTATTTTGCTGAGGTAACACACTACAGAGTATCTCCATAAACGTTGCTGATTTGTGAATCCTTGTAGTAATTCCTTAGAACAGCCCATCTAGCATTTAGACCAGAGAAAATCTTTATGCAATTATTAAGGACAAAACTGTGTGTACACCACATAGACAGCTTATTTTCCCATCTTTTTTTAAATAACTGAATTTATGTCTCTGTTCTCTGTCTTTCACAAACAAAATAAAACTTGAGTAAGACATTTTAAAAACATGCCAAATGTAATTGTTTCATAAAATGTCAATACCAGCACTTTTTATTGTATTTACAAAATATAAAAATTTATTTTGCTTTTTACGCTGTTAGAATATAAATGTTAATCAATATTTGTAGAATTATTGTTTTATTGAACACAATAATACTATTTCATGCAACCTTGATGATGATAGAGGTGCCTTTTAACTTACCTTGGAAATGTGATCTAATAGAATGAACAGTGAACTAAGAGTTTTGTCTGATTTTTGTACCATTCCCTTTAACTTCTCATTAGCTCAGTTTCCTCACCTGTCAAATGAAGGGTTTAACTAGGAGAGTGCTAAGCTTTCTGTCAGATTTCCATCTATGATTCAAGTATGTAGCTGTAATATTACCCTGGATTTTCACAGGATTGTGCTTTTCTCTTTTGAAGCTCATATGTTATTGTACATATCCAGAACAGTGTTTAAATAAGAGCAAAAAATAGAATGGTTCATATATTATGAAAGAAAAATAGGGGTGGCTAGGTGGTGCAGTGAGTAGAGCGTCGGCCCTGGAGTCAGAAGGACCTGGGTTCAGATCCGGCCTCAGACACTTAACACACACAAACAAAAAAAACCTAGCCATGTGACCTTGGGCAAGTTACTTAACCCCAATTGCCCTCCAAAAGGCAAAAAAAAAAAAAAAAAAAAAAAAAGAAAAAGAAAAATAATGAAGCAGAATGTCTGTTACCCTTAGTTTATTCCCTGGTAAATTGGGGAGGTTTAGATTAGATAATCTCAGTGGTCCCTCCAACTCTAAAACTATAAGAGCCTCTTATATTTATTTATTGGAAGGTTAAAAAGTAATGAAAAAAATTTCTGCCACTTTTAACAAGAAATAGGATGCAACCTCCTCTCCATCAACCTCCCAATTAATTTAAAATTTTAATAATACCTCTAACAAAGGAAGAGGAAAAAAGATGGTCTCTTCTTTCAGGTAGAGAAACCAAAGCACAGGGAATCTATGCTGTCTTTAAGGTTATCTTGTTAGCAGAACCAGCAGAAAAATGGTGTGAAACACTCTTGTAGCCCAAGAAAATTGGAAGATCAGCAAGAAAGGTCTTTTCTCACTCAAATAAAAGGGGAATGTATTCCAGGAGAGGAAGTGTCCCAGAAAACTCAAAGCAAGCCCTACCTCAGCAGAAAAGCAAGAGATCCTGAGCCCCAGTATGGTGGAGCAGGCAAAAGCCAATGCCAGGACTGCCCCCTCCCCCCACCAGCAGGCTCCAGCTCCAAGAACCACCACATGCTTTAGCAAAGCTAAAGGCAAACAGGCATCCTCCACCAGCCAGACCTCCATGCCCTTCATTGTAGCCCTGAGGAAACAGGCATCTTTTAGTATCTTCAGTGTAACCCCAGGGAAACACAGGAACACCCCACTGGAATGCGGCACATGCCAGACTCTACCATTAGCATCCCAGTTCAGCACCAAGTAGGCTTCCAGCCCCCATGGCCTACAGCAGTGCCAGTCACCCCTCATCCCAATCCCAAACAGCACCAGACTCATTCGTCCCCCAAAGACCTCAGGGCAATGCCATGTAAACAACCAGGGCCTGCAGCTACTAGTACAAAAAGCCTGAGACAGTGTGCCTTCCACCAAGCCTGTAGAGCTCAAATTAAAAAAAAAAGGCTCCCCCTTCCACTGCAGAGATGAGCAAAAAACAAACAAAAAAAGAATCTGATCATAGAAAGCCAATATACTGACAGGGAAGACCAAGAGACAAATTTAGAAGAAGACAACAATGTCAAAATACCTATGGACAAAACCCCAAAGAAAAATTGGAAGTGGTCTTAAATACAAAAAGAATTCATGGAAGGGCTCAGAAAAGAGCTTAAAAGTCACATGAGAGGTAGAAGAAAAATAGGAAAAGAAATAAGAGTTACAAGAGAATTTTGAAAAAAAAGGAGTCAACATTTTGGAAAACTGTTTAAAAAGTAAAATTGGTCAAATGGAAAAAGAGATACAAAAATCCATTGAAGAAAACAACTCATTAAAGAGTATAATTGGACAAATGGAAAAGAATGTGCAAAAGCTAATTGAGGAAAACAATACCTTAAAGGTTAGAACTGAACGATTGAAAGCTAATGACTCTATGAGACATCAAAAATCAGTCAAATTCAAAAGAATTTTTAAAAACTGAGAAAATAACTGACCTGAAAAAATATATCCAGGAGAGATAATATCAGAATCACTAGACTACCTGAAAAATATAATCAAAAGGAGGACTTGACAGCATCTTTCAAGGAATTATCAAGGAAAACTGCCCTGATGTGCTGGAACCAGAGGGCAAAATAAGCATCTAAATGATCTACTAATCACCTCAGGATGATAAAATCTCCAAGGAACATTATAATCAAATTAAAGTTCAAGAAAAAAAAATACTGCAGGTGACCAGAAATTCAAATTTTTTTGCGGGGGGGTGGGGCAGGGAAGTGGCAACAATCAGCATTAAATAGGACTTGGCAACTGCAACATTAAAGGATCATAGGCCATGGAACATGATATCCCACAGGGCAAAGAAGCTATGACTAAAACCAAGAATCACTTACCTGGCACAATTAAGCATAATACACCAAGGGGAAAAAAAGTTATCATTCAATGAAATAGAAAGATTTCAAGCTTTTGTAAGGAGACCAGAGCTAAATGAAAAATTTGTTCTCCCATATCTAGACCCAAGAGAAGCATAAACAGGTAAAAAAGGAAAAGAAAACATAAGGTATTCAATAGAACTAAACTATTTATATCCCTATATGGGAAGATGATATTTGTAATTCTTAAAAATTCTATCACTAAGAGTATGCCTAGAAGGAATATACACAAACAGAAGGTATGGGTATAAAGTAAATGTGAGGAAATGACAAAAAATTAATGCATGATAAAGAGGAGTACAACGGGTGCAGAAGGAAGGGAGAGGTAGAATAAGGTAAATTATTTCACATGAAGAGGCACAAAAGACCTACTACAGTGAAGGGGAAGCTAGGAACTTGGGTAATGAGCATCATTTTAACTTTACTCTCATAAGTATTAGCTCAAAGCAGGAATAACCTACACAATCTTTTGAATATAGAAATCTATCTTACCTAACAGAAAAAAATAGGAGAAGAGAAGATCAAGTAAAGGATGGGGAATGGGGGCTGACAGAAAGGAGAACAGAGCAGTGGAGTTGTAGACAGAAGCAAAATACCTATGTGGTGGGGAAGGGTGAAAGGAGAGAGGTCAGACAAGGGGAAGACTAGAATGGAAGGAAATACATAGATAGTAAGCATAACTATAATGTGAGTGGGATGAACTCCACCATAAAACTCAAGCAGAGAATAGAGTGAATCAAAAACTGGAATCCTGTGATATGTTGTTTACAAGAAACATATTTGAAGCAGAGAGTCACACACAGAGTAAAGTTTAAGTTCTGGAACAGAATCTATTATGCTTTATCTGAAATAAGAAAAGCAGGGGTAGTAATCTTGATCTGAGACAAAGTAAAAGTAAAATTAGACCTAATTAAAAGAGATAAGGAAGGAAACTATATCTTACTAAAAGGTACCATAGACAATGAAGCAGTGCTTCTAAGCATAACTGCACTACTAAACATAAATAGACCAAGCAGTATAGCATCCAAATTCTTAAAGGAGAAACTGAGTTATAGGAAGAAATAGAAAGCAAAACTATACTAGTGGGGAACCTCAACTCTCCCCTCTCAGAACTCAATAAATGCAACCAAAAAATAAACAAGAAAGCAATTAAGGAGGTAAATAGAATATTTTTAAAAAGTTAGACACTAAAGACCTTTACCATGACTTAGAAATGAAGAGTTACATCATAAGTAAATTAGAAGAGCAAGGTATAGCCTACCTGTCAGATCATGACTAAACAAGAGATAGCATAACAAAATATAAAGTAGATAATTTTGATTTTATTAAATTAAAAAGTCTTTATAAAAACAAAACCAATGCAACCAAGATTAGAAGGAAAGCAGAAAGACAGGAAACAATCTTAATAGTAAATATCTCTGATAAAGGCCTCATTTCTCAAATATGTAGAGTGAAATTTACAAGAATACAAGCAATTCTGCAATTGATAAATGGTCAAAGGGTATGAAAAAGTATTTTTCAGATGAAGAAATAAAAACTATCTATAGGCATATAAAAAGTGCTCTAAATTCCTCTTGATTAGAGAAGTACAAATTAAAACAATTGTGAGGTGATGCCTCACACCTGTGAAATTGGCTAATACGACAGAAATGGAAAATGATAATAGTAGAGAGGATGTTGAAAAATTGGGACACTAATGCACTGTTGGTGGAGTTGTGAACTGATATAACCATTCCAGAGAGCAATTTGAAACTATGCCAAAGGGTAACCAAACTGTGCATACCCTTTAATTCAGCAATGCCACTACCATGATTGTACCCCAATGAAATAATTAAAAATTATAAAAAGAAATCACAAAGAATCATAGAAAAGGACCTACATATGTAAAAAATATTTATAGCAGCGTTTTTCATAGTGGCAAAACATTGGAAATTGAAGGGATGCCAATTAATTGGAGAATGACTGAACAAACAGTAGTGTATGAATAATGGAATATTATTGTGCAATAAGAAATGATGAACAGGCAAATCTCAGAAAAACCTGGAAAGATTTGTATGAACTGATGAAAAGTGAAATGAGCAGACCAAGGAAATCATTGTACACACTATCAGAAACATTATGTGATGATCCACTATAAATGACTTAGCTCTTAGGACAAAGGACTGATGAAGAAAAATGCTATCCATATCCAGATAAAGAACTAATGGATTCTGAATGCAGATCAAGACATATTTTCCCTTACTCTATTCTTCCTTCTGTTTTCTTTTCTTTTTTTGTAGTATTTATTTTTTAAATTAATTTATTAGTTTAGTTTCAGTTAACAAGATTCAATTCCATAGTTCCTTGATTTTCAAATTGCCTTTACTTCCCTCCCCCCTCCCCACACGACAGCATATAGTCCAGTATAGGATCTGCAAATGCATTCATATTAGACATTATTCCAATTACAAAGGCATATTGTACTAGGTGGGATGAAAGATGGTAAGGAAGAAATAAAACCAAACAATGAAAAGAACAACATCATTTAGTTTGCTTCCATCAGGATTCAGGCTCAGTTCTTTCTAGTTATATCTCTGGATGGCGCATTTCTCACTTTCTTGAGTCTTTCGGGATTAACTTATATCACTGCATTGCTGAAAAGAGTCCAGTCTGTCATAGTTGGTCATCACAGATATAATATGTCTGTGATTGTATACAGATTTCTTCTGATTCTACTCTTCTCGCTCAGCATCAGTTTGTATAAGTCTCTCCAGGTAATTATGAAATCCATCACTTCCTCGTTTCTTATAGCACAATAATATTCCATTACATTCATATACCACATCTTGTTTAGCCATTCCCCAATTGATGGGCACCCCTTTAGTTTCCAATTCTTTGCAACCACCAAAAGGGCTGCTAAAAATATTTTTGTACATATGGGTCTTCCTCCCACTTCTATGATCTCTTTGGGATATAACCCTAGAAGTGGTATGGCTGGGTCAAAGGGTATGAAATTATTTATAATCCTTTGGGAATAATTCCAGATTGCTCTCCAGAATGGTTGGATAAGTTCACAACTCCACCAGCAATGTATTAGTGTTCCAATTTGTCCACATCTTCTCCAGCATTTGTCACTTTCTTGTTTTGTCATCTTAGCCAATCTGACTGGAGGGATGTGGTATCTCAGAGTTGTTTTGATTTGCATTTCTCTAATAAATAGTGATTTAGAGCATTTCTTCATATGCTTATAGATATCTTTAATTTCTTTCTCTGAAAACTTTCTGTTCATATCCTTTGACCATTTCTCAATTGGGGAATGACTTGTATTCATATAGATTTGGCTCAATTCTCTATAAATTTTAGAAATGAGTCCTTTATCAGAGACACAAGTTGTAAAAATTCTTTCCCAATTTCCCACCTCCCTCCTGATCTTGGTTGCATTGGCTTTGTTTGTACAGAAACTTTTCAATTTAATGTAATCAAAATTATCCATTTTGCATTTTATAATGCTCTCTAATTCTTGTTTGGTCCTAAAGTCTTCCCCTCTCCACAGATCTGTCAGGTAAACTATTCCTTGCTTTCCCAAATTGCTTACAGTATCATCCTTTACACCTAGATCATGCACCCGTTTGGACTTGATTTTGGTATATGGTGTTAGATAATGGTCTATGCCCAGTTTCTGCCATACTGTATTCCAGTTTTCCCAGCAGGTTTTGTCAAATAGTGCATTCTTATCCCAAAAACTGGGGTCTTTGGGTTTATCAAACAATAGATTGCTATATTCATTAACTGCTGGGTCTCCTGCACCTAATCTATTCCATTGATCCACTACTCTACACCTCTGCCAGTACCAAGCAGTTTTGGTGACTGCTGCTGTATAATACAGATTAAGATCTGGCATAGCTAGTCCACCTTCCCTAGCGTTTCTTTTCATTAATTCCCTTGATATTCTAGACCGTTTGTTTTTCCAAATAAATTTTGTCATTATTTTGTCTAACTCTACAAAGTAGTTTTTTGGTAAATTGATTGGTATGGCACTAAATATATAGTTTAGTTTGGGTAAAATTGTCATTTTTATTATATTAGCTCGACCCAGCCATGAGCAATTGATATTTTTTCAACTATTTAGATCTGCTTTTATTTGTGTGAGAAGTGTTTTGTAGTTGTGATCATATAGATTCTGGGTTTGTTTTGGCAAGTAGATTCCCAAATATTTTATAATGTCTACAGTGACTTTAAATGGGATTTCTATTTCTATCTCTTGCTGTTGAGTTTCATTAGAGATGTACAGGAATGCTGAGGATTTATGTGGGTTTATTTTATATCCTGCAACTTTGCCAAATTTATTTATTGTCTCTAGTAGTTTTTTACTTGATTCTCTAGGATTCCCTAAGTATATCATCATATCATCTGCGAAGAGTGATAACTTGGTCACTCCTTTACCTAATTTGATTCCTTTGATTTCTTTTTCTTCTCTAATTGCTACTGCTAGTGTTTCTAGTACCAGATTGAATAAGAGGGGTGATAGTGGACACCCTTGTTTCACTCCTGATCTTATTGGAAAGGCTTCTAGTTTATCCCCATTGCATATAATACTTGCTGATGGTTTTAAATAGATGCTATCTACTATTTTGAGGAAGGCTCCATTTATTCCTATACTTTCTAGTGTTTTTAATAGGAATGGGTGTTGTACTTTGTCAAAAGCCTTTTCTGCATCTATTGAGATGATCATGTGGTTTCTTCTAGTTTTATTGTTGATGTGCTCAATTATACTGATGGTTTTCCTAATATTAAACCATCCTTGCATTCCTGGAATGAATCCTACCTGATCAGAGTGTATTATTTTTGTGATGAGTTGTTGGAGTCTTTTGGCTAATATTTTATTTAGAATTTTTGTGTCTAAATTCATGAGGGAAACTGTTCTATAATTTTCTTTCTCTGTTTTATCTCTTCCTGATTTAGGAATCAGTACCATATTTGTGTCATAGAAAGAGTTTGGTAGGACTCCTTCTTCACTAATTTTCCCAAATAGTTTGTAGAGTATTGGAATCAATTGTTCTTTAAATGTTTGATAGAATTCACTAGTGAACCCATCTGGCCCTGGAGATTTTTCCTAGGGAGTTCATTGATGGCTTGTTTGATTTCTTTTTCTGAGATGGGGTTATTTAGGTAATTCACTTCCTCTTCAGTTAATCTGGGCAACTTGTGATTTTGTAAATATTCATCCGTTTCACTAAGATTGTCATATTTATGTGCATACAATTGGGAAAAATAATTCCTCATTATTTTTTTTTTATTTCCTCTTCATTGGAGGTAGATTCACCCTTTTTATTTTTGATACTCATAATTTTGTTTTCTTCTTTCTTTTTTTATCATATTGACTAAGGGTCTATCAATTTTGTTGATTTTTTCATAAACCAGGTCTTAGTTTTATTTATTAATTCAGTGGTTTTCTTAATTTCAATTTTATTAATCTCACCTTTAGTTTTCAATATTTCTAATTTAGTACTTAATTGGGGATTTTCAATTTGTTCTTTTTCTAGCTTTTTCAATTGCATGTCCAATTCATTGACCTCCCTTCTCTCTGCTTTAATTAAGTATGCACTCAGGGATATAAAACTTCCCCTGAGAACTGCCTTTAGTGCATTCCACAAATTTTGGTATGTTGTCTCACTATTATCATTCTCTTGAATGAAATTATTGATTGTTTCTATAATTTCTTGTTTGACCCACCAGTTTTTTAGGATTAAATTGTTCAATTTCCAATTAGTTTTTAATCTATCTTTCCATGGCCCTTTATTGCATATAATTTTTATTGCATCATGATCTGAGAATGATGTGCTTAATATTTCTGCCTTTCTGCACTGGATTATGAGGTTTTTATGCCCCAGTACATGGTCTATTTTTGAGTATGTACCATGCACTGCTGAGAAGAAAGTAAATTCCTTTTTATCCCCATTCAGTTTTCTCCAGAGATCCATCATATCTAGTCTCTCTAAGATTCTAGTCACCTCCTTAACTTCTTTCTTGTTTATTTTGAGGTTAGATTTATCGAGTTCAGAGAAGGGAAGATTAAGGTCCCCCACTAGTATAGTTTTGCTGTCTATTTCTTTCTCTAATTCCTTTAACTTCTCCTCTAGGAATTTAGATGCTATACCACTTGGTGCATATATATTAAGTAGTGATATTGCTTCATTCTCAATGGTGCCTTTTAGTAGGATATAGTTTCCTTCCTTATCTCTTTTAATTAGATCTATTTTTGCTTTTTTTTTATCCGAGATAAGTATTGCTACCCCTGCTTTTTTTTACTTTAGCTGAGGCATAATAAATTTTACTCCAACCTTTTACCTTTACCCTGTGGGTATCTCTTTGTTTCAAATGTGTTTCTTGTAGACAGCATATTGTGGGATTATGGTTTTTAATCCATTCTGCTATCCTCCTCTGTTTTATGGGAGAGTTCATCCCATTCACATTCAAAGTAATAATGACTATCTGTCTGTTCCCCTCCATCCTATTCCCTCCCCTGTTTATGTTTTTGTTTCTTCCTTCTCCCTTCCACTCCTTGATGTTTTCCCTTTTGACCACCCCCTCCCTCAGTGTTCTCACCCAATGATCCCTCTTCTTAACCTACCCTCTCCCCTTACTACTGTTTCCCTCCATTCTAATCCCCCCTCTAGTCTCCTCTTTTTCACCCCCCCTTACCCTTCTGCTTTCTATGACGCAATAAGTTTTCATACTTATCAGAGTGAATTACTCCCCATTTGATTCCAAACCAATGAGAGTAAATTTCAAACATTGCTCCTCTCCCTCCCTCCTTTTCCTCTATTTAATGAATTTATGTGTCTATTCACATTAAAATCTTAAACTTCACTGATTTAAGTTGATCCCTCTTTGAACCAGAACCAGTGAGAATAGTGTTTAAATGATGTTCCTCTCCCTCTTTCTTTCCCCTCTTCTATAGTGTGTTTTAATGCCTCTTCAGATGGCATATTTTACTTTTTCCTATCTAATCTTTTCCTTTTTCCCTTTACAGTCTCTTTGATCCCCTTAATAGTTTTTTTTTTTTAGACATCAGGTTAGTGCATTCATACCCACACCCTCTATCTAAGTATAACCCTTTTGAAGGTCATGATAATCATAAAGATTTTGAATATTGACAGTTATCAGCTCCACATATAGGGATGTGAACATTTTGCTCTTGTTGCATCCCAAGTAATGAGCATGTGTTTGTGGGTGTGGGTGTATGCACTTATGCATGTGTGAGTCTGTGTTTCTCTTGTTTACCTTTTTATGTCTTTCTTGAGTCTTGTAATTGGAGATCAAATTTTCCATTGAGCTCTGGCTTTTTCATCAGGAACATCTGGAAGTCACTTATTTCATTAAATGACCATCTCCTTGCCTGGAAGATTATGCTCAGTTTTGCTGGGTAATTAATCCTTGGTTGTAGTCCTAGCTCTCTTGCCCTACGAAATATCAAATTCCAGTCCCTCCGCTCTTTTAATGTAGAAGCTGCTAGGTCCTGTGTGATCCTAACTGTAGTTCCTCGATATTTGAATTGTTTCTTTTTGGCTGCTTGTAGAATTTTTTCTTTAATCTTGTAATTATGGAATTTGGCTACTATATTTCTTGGAGTTTTCAGTTTGGGATCTCTCTCAGGGGGAGTCCGGTGAATTCTGTCGATAGCTATTTTATCTTCTGATTCCAGGACCTTGGGACAGTTTTCTTTGACAGTCTCTTGGAGGATGTTGTCTAGGCTGCTTTTTTCATCATGGCTTTCTGGTATGCCAGTAATTCTTAGGTTGTCTCTCCTGGATCTGTTCTCTAGGTCAGTTATTTTTCCAGTGAGATATTTTACATTTTCTTGCAATTTTTCGATCGTCTTGTTTTGTTTGATCGACTCTTGCTTCATCATAGAGTTCTGAGCTTCAATTTGATTGTTTCTAATTTTTATTGAATTATGGTCTTCAGTTTTTTTTGAAGTTCCTTTTTTAGGGAGGTATTTTCTCCAATTACTTCACTGAGACTTTTTTCCAAGTTGCTCACTGCCTCCCTGATTTGGTCTTTAAAATTTTTCTTAAGCTCCTCCAGGAATGCTATTTGGGCTTGAGACCAGATCATGTTTCCTTCTGTGGTCTCAGGGGTGGGTAGAGAGTCTGTATTGTCCTGTGTGTTTTGTTGTTCTTGCCCTGCATTGTATGCTCGAATAGACTTTCTTGCCTTCCCCTTCTCCTTCTCAGCTTCTTTTTTTCCCATTGTGACTTCCTGTTTCTTAGTTTCTCAGGCTATGAGTTTAGGGCCTGATCCTTGACTTTGAATACCTCTGGGTGGCTAGTTTATGGCTAAGTCAGGGAAGTCAATGAGGGATGTAGATGAGTAGGTATGGGTGCCTCTGACCATTTCAGATTTCTGCCTCTATACCCCTGGGCTATAAGTAGGCTTTTGTTGGTGAGGTGAGGTGGGGCTTGTTGGGACCCCACCCTCTCTTCTCTTCAGACTCCTGGCTATCTCAGTTACACCCCTTCTTGGAGACTCTCAAGCCTGGGGCTATTTCCATTAACTTGGGATTTCAATCTGGGTGGGAGACTTATCTTTGGGTTTTCTGCTACATGAAGGAGGGATGGGAGGATCAGAGCAGCTAGAATTTACTTTGCCATTCCAGCCCCTGTATTATACAGGCAGGCAGTTTCTAAACTTCCAGGCTGGGGGCCAAATGCAGCCAGAGAAGCTGCTCTTTCCACAGAGGGCCCAACTCTCCTACCTGGCTCCAGTGATCCTACCCGTCTGAGAGATGACTGTGATTTGTCCTCGGTAAGTGTGCAGGCTGGGGCTTTTGCTCTCTCTGGTGTAGTCTGCTTGTCTGCTCTTAGGTCTGGGCTGTGCAGAACCCACGTGCTCTGCGCTCAACCAGTCTGGACACATTGGGCAACCTCCTGGGCTGGACTCTGCCACACTTCGTCTTCCAGTGGGCTCTGTCACTCCGGATTCCACTCAGATTCACCCTTTGAGCCTTAGTGACAGAGGAGCTCAGCGAGGTTACTGCTTCCTTTCAGCCATCTTGGCTCCTCTCCTTGTTTTATTTTCTTTTGATCTGTTTATTCTCTCACAACTATGACTAATATCGAAATATTTTTACATAATAATACATGTATAAACTATATCAAACTGCCTACCATTTTCAGAAGAGGGAAGGGCAGGGAGGGAGGGAAAATAATTTGGATTTCAAAATCTTGTAAAAAATTTTTTTAAAGCTAATCTATTTGTCTGTTTTGAACTAGTATTATAGTTTACTGCTCTAGAGTCTTGTTTAGGGCAGTAGTCTTGAATTATATGAATAGTCTTGAATATTTGGTCCTTTTTCTTCACTTTTGGGGGAATTTATTAATGTCAATTATTAATAAAAATAATGCAAGTCCTAAGACACAGGCAATTTCTTATGGCTTTATGAACTCCTTTTAGTATCCCAGATTTTAAAATTATTCAGCCTTTTTCTACACTAGGAAAAACTCTGCAATTACTAGAAACCCATGAAGCTGTTTCTGCAACATAAGACTACATTCATTTTGGTGTTATTGGGGATATAGTAAAGTATCCTGTCTGCTCTTTTTAATATTTAAAAAAAGCTTTATTAATTTTTCTTATATCTTTGTCATTTCCAAATATTAACTCTGTTCCCAAATGAACATATCCATATAACAAAGATACAAACAACAACAAAATACAACAAAACATTGACCATGTCTAAGAGCATCCCCTATTTTGCATCTGAGGTTCACAGAGTCACTACTGAGCAAAGGAAGACATATTTCATCATCAGTTTTCTAGTATCAAGGTTAATCATTTACATTTGTTTGAACTTTGATATCTTTTTCTTGTTCTCATTTTTTCTAGATCATCATATATCTTGTTTTCTTAGATCTCACTTTCTTTTGCACTCTATTAAATAAATTTTCCAAATTTCCTCCAAATTCCTCACACTCACTCTTTCTTTGGGAGTAATAATATCCCAATACATTAATATGCCACAATTGCTCCTTTACTTTTTTAGCTGATGTGTACCTTTTGTGTTTCTAGTTTCTTTCTTTTTTTTTTTATTTTTATTTTTTTATTTTTAAAGCAATTGGGGTTAAGTAACTTGCTCAAGGTTACACGGCTAGTCATTTGATTTATGCGTGGGTGCTCATTTTCTGAGGCCGGATCTGATCTCGGGTCATCCAAACTCCGAGGCCGGCACACTCTTACTCACTGCGCCACCTAGCCGCCCCTTTAGGGCAATTGGGGTTAAGTAACTTGCCCAAGGTTACACGGCTAGGTTTTTCGTTTGTGCGGATTAGGTGTCGGAGGCCGGCTCCGAACTCAGGTCCTTCTGATTCCAGGGCCGGCGCTCTATTCACTGCGCCACCTAGCCGCCCCTCTAGTTTCTTTCTGCCTGAAATAGTTCCAATTTTTTTTGGCATATATTGAACCATTTGATATGCCTTTGATCTCCTGGGGCTTTATGCTCAGTAGTGATTTTGCTGGATCAATAAATACTTTCATAACTTATTTTAGTAATATAGTTCCACATTATTTTCCGGAGGGCCTGGACAGATTGTAGTTCAACTAAGAATATTTTATCATGCCTATCTTATCAGAGTCCCTCTAACATGACTATTTCCATCTTTTTTCAAATATATCAGTTTGCTAGATTTGATATGAAACCTTGGTCAGAAGTTCATTTGCAGTAGGAAAATGGATTCCACAACTGAAAAAGCAAATGCCACGTCATATAAGCAAGATAAAAGCCTCCCAATATAACCAGAGAGGGGTCAGTGACACTTGTATACTGCAAGGCTAGGTATTGTGAACCATCAAGAGCCGAGTGGTCTGAGCGAGAATGGCCTGAGGTAAATGGAAACCTACAATGTGGACCCTCAAAGCAAATGAAGTACAGCAGTTTCTACTATAGTCATGGTAGTGCTTAGACCAGGATACCCTAAGCCAGGGATTCTGAATTTTTTTTAGCATTATGTCTTGAGACACAGTAGAGGTCATTGAATATAGAGATCCGGGGGAGACTAAAATCTACCAGTGCTTATAGCATGGGCATACCTTAGGAAGTGGAAGTCAGTATATGAAACCATGTGACCCAGGTTACAACCAAATAAAACCTTCTAGCCCAGGAGAGGAGGAGACAGAACCTGTTGTAGCACAAAGACCAAAATTTAGAATATAAAGCTAGAGATATGAATAAGTACACTGACTGATATAAAGAATTATTATAGCTTTAGATATCCCAAAAAGACTAACCAAGGAGAGAGTAACTTCAGAGCAACTACAATCAGAGAGGTAAAGTGGAAAAATAAAATATCATTCAAGTGCTACGTGAATACCTAGGAAAAGTGAAGCAAGAGATTTAAAAATGAAAATAAAATCTCTGGAGTGAAAAATTAGACAGTGAGTAGCTTAGAACAGAACATTACTTAAGTAATGTACTTCCGGAAGATTAAAGTAAACCAAATGGAAATCAATAATTCTATGAAACAACAAAGAAATGTCAGAACAAAATGAAAAGGTTGAAAAAAGAAAAAATGTAAGATATGTCCTATAAGGAAAGAAAAACTCATATAGAAAACAGCTTAAGGACTTACTAACTTAATAATCATTATAATCCCTGAAAACAATACCTCCCTAAAAAAGGAACTTCAAAAAAAACTGAAGACCGTAATTCAATAAAAATTAGAAACAATCAAATTGAAGCTCAGAACTCTATGATGAAGCAAGAGTCAATCAAACAAAACAAGACGATCAAAAAATTGCAAGAAAATGTAAAATATCTCACTGGAAAAATAACTGACCTAGAGAACAGATCCAGGAGAGACAACCTAAGAATTACTGGCATACCAGAAAGCCATGATGAAAAAAGCAGCCTAGACAACATGTATGGGTACTGTATTTCAAGAAATTATAAATGAAGACTGCTTAGGTCTAACAGAACCAGAGGGCAAAGGATAACTAGAAAGGATAATGATCATCATGTGTTGAAAGAAAGTCCAAAAGCAAAAGTTTTAGGAATGTCAACCAAAATGCAAAGATTTCAGGTCAAAGAAAAACACATATTATGAGTTTCCAGAATGAAAAAAGATCAAGTATGAAGGAATTCAGTCAGGATGACATAAGCTGAGCAACTTCTGTTTTAAATGAGATGAGATCCTGGAATATTATAATCCAAAAGGCAAAAGATAAAAACTTACAACCAACACTAATGTGTCCTGAAATACTGACTATAATGCTATTAGGGTCAGGGGAGAGTATTTTTAATGGAATAGAGAGTATTTGGTAAAATGAAGAGGGTTGACAAGAAACCTTGAAATGTAAGCACAAGTTCAAAAAATCTAGAAAGGCAAATTTACTTAATCGGCCTTCAGATCATGAAATGCTGACATTCTAAGAAGAGAAAATACATGTTTTTCTATGGAATCCTAGTATTTTTAAAGAGCTTTGCAGGAATTGAAGTAAGCAGAGTACCTGTGGTATCAATTAGATTCTGATGGTTTTAAGGGAGAAAGAGGTATAAAAGGAATAAGGTAGAGGGAAGAAGCACTATTTCTCCAAATTGGAATATGCAAGAATAGTACACAGACATGGAAGAAGGAGGAGGAAAATAAGGATCAAATAAATCTCACTGTTATTGGATAAGTAAAAAAGGATTCACACACACACACACACACACACACACACACACACACACACACAGATGCACTCACACACTCCTCAAGAGTTTGGTGTAGAAATACATTAATATCAGCAGGCAAGGCGATGGGGATGACGATGATAATACTGGAGAAGGAATAGGCTCAAGCAATACCAACTTATTTCAGAGAGTGAATCCTGAAGGAGAAATGAAAAGGAGAAAAAAAAGGAGAGAAAGGAAAAAGTAGAGGAAGGAAGAGAAAAGAGAGGAGTAAAGAAGAGAGAAGAGGAAGGGAAAGAAAGGAAGAGGAGTATACTGGAAACTAATGAAAGTGCCTATCAATTAAGGAATAGCTAAACAATAAATGAAACATATGGAATGAAACGCTGTTGCATCATAAAAGCTGATGGGAGAAATGTTTTCAGAGAATCTTGAGAAGATTTATACAAACCGAAACAGTGGAAAGTGAGCAGAACCACAACTTGTATGATAACAGTGACATGGTAAAGAGAAAGAACTTTGAAAAACTTGAGAACCATAGAATCAGGATGCCAGAGGATAAGGAGGAGGTATACTACCCAGTCCCCACAATGCTGATAGACTCAAAAGAGGAAATAGGATTTTACTCATGGGTACTTTGTGGAATAATTTCCATTGTTTATCTATCTATCTATCTATCTATCTATCTATCTATCTATCCATCTATTTATCTTTCTATTTTTTTTTTACTGTAATAGGAGTAGGATTTAAGGGGAGCAGGCTAAGAATAGTAATGGCAAAAAAGAAAAAAAATGTAAAATGTGTAATAGAAACATTTTTAAATCCACAGAAGAGAACAGATATTCAGATGGAAGCACAGCTGAGCAGGACAGCTTTGAAAGTAACATGTTGTTTTTTTTACACACATACAGACATATATTTTAATTAAGCTGTATCAAATAGGGACTCACAATTTCACATGTAATTCTTTATTCTGGTCTGCTTTGCATATAGAAAAGCTCATTTTGTGTTCATGTATGTGTTAAGTTTTTTAAAAAAGAAAATTATTCATATCCTTTGCCTGTTTATTGGAAAATTACTCTTATTCCTATCAATTCTATATGTATTTTAGGCATTAGACCTTGATTCAGAATATGCGATGCAAAGATTTATAGCTGGAACAACAGAATTTCTTCTGTTTCTTCTGGTTTTCTTTGTATGAAAGCCATAACATTTCACATAGTCAAAATAATCTATTTTGTAACCTCCTCTTCTTTGTTTGATTATTATTTTTTCCTGGAACCACAGATTTATAAAGTACCTACTTTCATTTTCCAATAGTTTAGGTTTTTTGTTTCTTGTTTTTATTATTAATTTTAGTATATAGACTAAGATGCTTATCCATATCTAATTTTTGCCAAATTAATTTCTAATTTTACCAGCAATTTCTATGAAATAAGGCATCATTCCCTGTGTTTATGAATTTGTTGAACAGTTCATTGCTTCTGGGCAGAGGCTAAATAGTGTGAGGAACTTCAGTCTTTGCCAGTTAACAGCATCTTGGGGGTGGAAGAGTTTTCTCTCCACTTAAACCTGAAGAAACACTGACTGTTTAACTGCCTCTCCTCTCATTTGTCTTTGGACTGCCACCCTTACCATATGCCAGCTTCCCAAGACTTTAGTTGCCCTCTCTTTTATCTGCCTTCCCAACAGAGTGCAGTGACTTTGTGGTGCCCCATGCCTAGGTACCCACTTCATGAAGATGCCTAGAAAAAGCAGGAAGTGTTAATGATGAAGTTTGAAAATATTAAGCACATACAAAATAATAAATTCTTTTAGGGCAGAAGCTGTCTCATACCTATCCCTTATACTATCTAGAGCCAATTTATCAAGAAAGAAAAAGGAAAATATAGAGATAAAATTTTTTTCCCTTAGATTTCTTATATTGAATTTTTCTGCATATATTTCTTTAAGGATTTTACTTTTAGAATTGAGATTTTATTGATTTCAAATATTTTTTCAAATATTCAAATACCCCACTCCTTTCCATCACCTATTTATCACTCTCTATCATGAATACTCATTCTCATAAAGGTAAAGATTTGGTATAACAAAAGTTACTCCTTGTCTTATATATACTTTCCTTACCTCCTATGTTACAAATTACTCCTCACACAGAAATGTGTACTCACATCTTAAATAAGTCTTCTTTTCTGTGGCCTGAGACCTTAAATGGATGAGGTATTTTTATTCTTCAACATAGTAATTGTGTTTGTGTGATACATTACCAACAACTGTTTAAGTTAAGCCTTTCACGTGAATTGACCAACTTATCATTTGGTAGAGCATCCTTGCACGTACAACCTTTGAGCTAAGAGTTTCTCACACCAAAGTATATTTTTAATTCTTGAATACTCTATCCCTGTTTTTAAAGTAGACCTATGAAAATGTGAAATGTAGAATAAAATCTTCCGTGAATACTACCAGGACTAAATGACATTGAATTTGTAAGATATTTCTAAAATAATCCCCATCCATGTATTTTTCCATTGCATTGGCATATGTAGCACATTTCATAAATGTGAGTATTTTATTAGTGCATTTGCTTACCATCTAGTAGTGAACACTACTCTAAATGAGTGATTTCTGTAGTAATTCAGTAGTCACATGGGAATGAAAGGATGTCCATACACAAAACTTATGAATCTTAATAAAGTTTTATTGAAGGATGCTCTTTGTAGATAACTGATGGAAGTGTAGAAATAACTAGAGATGATGTTTTCTGTGAATCTTCTCTGGTCAGCTGCCTGTGATGTCAGATCAGCTTGTGGGAAAAGGCAAAACTCTAGATTGTTTGTGGTGTTGTAGCACCTCAGATGGTTAAGGTGGCAGTAACCACATGATAACTCAAGAGGATGCAATACCAAAGATGGCTTTCCAATTTTCCCCTCATATAGAGGAAAAACCCCATCTCTGAAATATCACATTGATGTGTAATAAGCTTTCCTCAGTTCCTAAGGATTCCAAGTCGGTAACTCATGGGGTTGTAAGGTATTATCATCTCTACTTGACATCTGTGCTTTGAAATCTATAAATATAATAATTGTTTGATGGGGTGAAGGAGGAAGAAAATGTGGAGGAGAATTTGACTCACACCATGGCTGACTATTGTTCTCATGCATTTTACCAGAGTGAGAAAAAAGTCTCTAGATACCCAAGACTCATTCCTTCACAAAAAAAGCTATAATTCATTATATAAGGAAATTTAAACTCAAGGAATACAAAGTTGGCAAAACAAACAACAAAGATCCTATTAAAAGTTAGTTCATGGCTAAATTTCTTACTTAACCCATGATTCTCTTGACTTTTCAGACTCTAAAGCTCATTATGTGTACAAAAAGAGGTTAACATTCCTTCAGAGCTTTTGCTCATTTCTCCATATATTAAGGTGTCTTACATCCTTGAGATGAATTAGCAGTCAATTGCTGGCTCCTGGCAAAGGCCATAACACCATATTGTAGAAATAACATTTACCAGGGACCCTAACATATAGATTAGGCCAGTGTTTTCCCTAAGGTTAGGAAGCTCTTTCAGAGACTTTTTTAGTGCCAGAGTCTAAGGCTTGAATCATTGACACATCTTCCTAGTCACTTGAGGGCAAAAAAGAAACCAGACCATCAGAAGTCCATGTCCCTAACACTTGGCAAATATCCCACTGCCATATGTGAGTCACCAACCCAGCTGACCAGGCATATACCTGTATAGAGAAAAGAGGTCAGGTCTACCTGAAACAATCTTGTGTTCTTTCCAAGCTAAGGCTAAGTAAATCTACTTCTGTTAAAGCATCTCATTTTATTCCAGGCTCAAACCTGAAGTACCAGAAGGGCCTTAGTCAGCTCTGGCCTACAATTCATAGCGTGTTGTGGATAATGAGCTTCTCTTGCATGGGAGAAGACCACAGCTCTGTCAGCCAGCTCTACAATCTGATGGGGAGATGGGAGACTGGGTTTTTAATAAGTCTATTCCCATCTAGGGAGCACTTTCATTCACTGGCTTTGAATTTCCCTCCAGCCAGACTGTACCAGAAAATGACAGATGCTCAGGCTAAGATCATTTCCATATTTTCCCCTCCTCTATTTTTTCTTCAACCCATTCAGTTCAATTCATATCTGATTTATGGTCAGAAACTTATTTTAGTTATTATTTTATATGCTTTTCTCCTCTTTGCCCTCCCTCTCTGCCCCTCCATTTATATATAGGTAATGGTGAGCAGTCTTAGTGTTCTGCTTCTTCGGATGGAAAAGGAGCTGAGTAAATCTTTAGTTAGGAACCCGCTTTAAACATTCCCTCATCACATTAACCTGTTCTTTACAAATATCAAGGGCTAGGCTGATTATATAATACCAAAAAGGTCAGTGATTTTTGTCCTGCTTCTACCTGGAAAACAAAAAGTCATAGCCCAGTCTCTCTTTGCTCTCTATACACCACAGATTCATAGCAAACCTTTTCATGTTGACAAAAAAGTGAAAGAAGGTGGGAGTCTATCAATTAAAAATGGCTGGACAAATTGTGAAATATGAATGTAAGGCAATAATAATTTCAGTGTATTATATGCAATAAGTAAGTATGAGGATATCAGAGAAATATGGGAAAACTAATTAATTGATGCAGAATGAAGAAAGCAGAATAAGGAGAATATGCACAATGACTTTAATAATGTTAATGAAAATGACACAAGGCAGTGGAACTCATTAAATTTAATGGCCAATGTTATATCCATAAGACATGATAAAATTTTCTTTCCTCCTCTCAGTAGGGAGTTTTTAGTGGGGTATGATGGATGCCAAGTGAAGCTGGCAATGAGAGATGCAATGTCTAAATAGGTAAATCTTATTTGATTACTTCCCCCCCTCCCTTTTAATATAAGGTAGAGTTCATGGAGAGTGGGAAGATGGAGAGTCATGTTGAAAGGGTCTATTGAGAAAAAAGTTGTAATGTAAACAGTACAAAGAAATCAATAGAAATAGAAAAAATGCCTTACAATGAAGCCTTCTTCTAATTTAGTTACCTTATACTTTGATACTATGCCATTTGATCCATTTATATTTAGAGAATTCTTGAGAATGCTTTCTCCATCCCCCCTTTCCACTATGAGTGTATACTATCAGAAGTGGATTGAAATATATATTTATTACTGATGTTGTTTTATAATCCTTTAATCATAATGTAGTCTCCCTGTTTGTCTTTTGATTATGTCTATCTTTTTTTTATTTCCTTGTCTAATATATTGATTGCTACTCAATATTTTTGGATACTATGTAAAGTCTACCCCACCTATTTATTTCAATCTTGTATGAGTATTTATGCTTTGTGTGTATTTCTTATATACATCAATTTGCTGCCTTTTGCTTTTCTCCCACAACTGGCTTCTCTTCTATATATGATTCTTTTTTTTAACATTCTGGATTTAATTTTTGCATGAGAACAAAAAAAACCCACAGCAAAATGTAGCCTATACCCAGGTATAGTCACAAGGCTACTAAAATCTGTTGTGAAACTTCATTTCTCTATGCATAAAACTGGGCTTCTTAGTCACCCTTTAATGTTTTTTAAATGCTGCATTATCTACTTACAGAGTTTTTTACTGATCATAAAGCAAATGAGTTAAAAAAACTTTAGAATTAGAAATATTAACTAAATGGAATTGGGTTAGACCATTTCTTTAGTTTAAAAACCCATCCTTGGTGCCCCAAATACAGCAGATCTCACTACTGATGAAATTGATTCTATTTTATTTCTGGAGTAAACCTGCATTTTTGGCTATCCTATAGTGCCACCTTCTGGGAAAGAATAGATTTTTTTAAGTGACTACTTCTAGAACATGTTTATAAATGTGTAGATGAATGGATGGTATATGCATGTGGATATATTCTCTGAATGGTTGCAAGAGAAAGGGATCTTCTGTCTTAGTCCTACTACAATTCCTCAAATGGCCATTTTCAACTGTGAAGTAAGGACTTGGTTCAACTAAATTCAACAAATTCAATAAATTCAAGCATGAATCACATACAAGATATTGTGCAAGGATCTGGTGAAATACAAAATGTATGTGAGTCATAGTCCTCATGGAGCTTGTAGTGTAATATAATTATTTGTAAAACAGACAATATTTTAAAAATCGTGTGTGTGTGTGTGTGTGTGTGTGTGTGTGTGTGTGTAGGCACATCTGAGAACTGCACTAGCAAAAGTTCTATGTGAAGTGCAAGGTTGGGGGTAGGGAGAGATCATTATTGCATTAGGGACATCAGGGAATGCTTCCAGAGGGGAGGTAGCATTTGGCCTTTAAAGGCTTGAACATTATTCAACAGATAAAAAGAGGGAGTAAAGAAGGGTAATACAAGTAGAAGGAACAATAGGAGTAAACATAAAGGAGAAAGTATACAGCATGCATAAAGGAGAGTAGTCTGAGGTCAGGTTAGATAGGGAAAATAACATTTGATTCTAGAAGGATTGGAATGCTAGTCTGACAAGTCTGAATGCAAACCTACCTTCTGTAACCACCTTCTCCAATCACGAATTCTTCTGACTCAACTCTCTTACTAAGAGTAGATTTTTCAACTTTGTCCCTACCCTGATCTCTTTGAAATAATCACAGAAATTTCCTTTAAGTTTCTCAAGGTTTTACTATTAGTAACATCATTACTATTAGAAAGAATGACTTGTGCTGTGAGAATCTGGGCAAGTCACTCCTCTCAGGGATTTCAGCAACTTTTTTTTTCTTTACAGTAATAAACTTTATTATTATTATAATTTTTTTGGAGGAGGAGAGTCAAGGCAACTAGGTTTAAGCGACTTGCTCAAGGTCACAAAGCTAGTCAATGTGTCAAGTGTCTGAGGCCAAATTTGAACTCAAGTCCTCCTGTCTCCAGGACAAGTGCTCTCTTCACTGTGCCATGTAACTGCCCCTATAATAAACTTTATTATGATAAGCAAATTTTTGTGGAGGCTGTCTTTAATTTCTCTGTTGTGGCTGCTAGAATATTATCTCTCCTCTGTTCTCACTACTGACCTCTCTGGCTTCCTTTAAGTTCCAACTAAAATCTCACCTTTTACAGGAAGTCTTCTCCAACCCTTAATTCTAGTGTCTTCCCTCTATTTAAATATTTTAAAATTTATTTATTTTTAGTTTTCAGCATTCACTTTCATAAGATTTTGAATTCTAAAATTTCCCTCCCCTTTCCTCCCCCCTCCCTAAGATGGTATGGAATCTGACACAGGCTACACATGCACAATCATATTAAACTTATTTCCATATTAGTCATATTGTCAAAGAAGAATTACAACAAAAGGGGAAAACAATGAGAAAGAAAAAAAGAGATAATAGTATACTTCAATCTGCATTCAGATAGCATGGTTCTTTCTCTGGATGTGGATAGCATTCTACTTCATGAGTCTTTTTTTAGATCATTGCATTGTTGAGAAGAGCAAAGTCTGTCAAGGTTGGTCAATCACACAATGTTCAGTAGCTCTTTTATGGCTGCAAAACTCAAGAGCAGGTAGGGCTAGTTCCCCAGATGCACTGGCATGGAAATTTCCACAAGGGGAGTTTACTATACTGATAAAATATTAAATCAATTCAAAATAAACTTCATGGAAACAAAAGAATAAAGGAAAGCATAAATGACAAATTATAAGTTGATCCTCATTTACCTTGCAAGCACAGAAGGAGCAAGGCAGTGATCTTTCTTACATTCTATTTTCCAGGGACGAGCCCTTCATTATCTCTTGAAGTTAGTTCACCCTAATTCCATTTGAGGTGAATGCTAGCCCAAACTCTCAACCTCCTAGCCTGAGGTAGATGTGATTAGGCAAGACTTCTAGGTTTCTAAGTTATTATAAGACCAAATTCAAAATTTTTATCTTTAATAAGACTTGAAGCCTTTAAAAGACACTTGTTTTCTATCTGGTTCCCCAAGATTTTCCCCTTGTTCTTCAGGTCACAGATCTTGTAGCTTTTGCCTCCTCCCTCATTGGATATCTTAGCCATGAGCTTTAAAAGCCTATATTGCCCTTGATCTATTCTTCTCTGTAAGTTGACTTTCTCAAAACAAATTCACTACATAATGAAATCGGGCTTCACTCTTTCAATGAAGCTTATTTTCATCATCCCTTTGTAGCAAGATAGCATCTAGGAAAAGACTGAGATTTTCTTTATGTTTCAAAGTTTGCACATCTTGTTGGAACTCTTGCCCAGGGGAATACCTATTTCCGTATATATGTATATGTACATATATATGTACTTACACAAATATCACTTGAAGAGCTGAGAAGATGGACAGGTCTTCAACTCAAAAAAGGTTCATCTTTTCCTTTAACTTAGGTTGTTAGAGACACTCTATTTGAGTTGAGCTTTGATGACCTACTCGCAAAATGCCTTCTTTCTTTCCCATCGAGTGTCTTATTTCAGAATAAATGTTCATGAAAGTAAAGCACTTTATACATATATTGGTAATATTAAGCAATTTTCCTGGCACAACTAGCTATATTTAGACATTTTTCCCAGTGGACACTATAAATTATAATTTAAAGAAAAAACTTTAATTAGGCCACTCCTATAAACTGATAAATCATTTTGATTGCTATACTAATTAGAATAAAATATATCAATTCTCCTCCATAAAGATATTATATGTAAAGTCCAATACTTAGCAAATATCAAGAGCACCTTATGTTAAATTTTGAAAAGAACAAATAAAATTTAGCAGCAATGTTATGGCCAAATTAAAACCATTAAATGCCAATGTATAATTAGCACCACAAATGTAACATTAAGTGTAAAAATGGGTTTAGCAGCCTAAACTTATCTAATATGTATGTAATTTACTGGGTTTTGTTAGATTGAACATAAGCCAACCATTTCTAGCTAATGTTAATATTAGCCACTAGATAGTGATATGAACTGGAGTTTGTTCTTTAGTTGTACCTATTAATTAATTGTGGCCCACTAAACATTACAGGATAATGAAACTTTACAGTGACAAAATAGAAACAAGTCTTTTTTTTTTTTTTGAATTGGGGTGTGACATGGTTGGAGATATTTTTTTTTTTAAACAAATGCTTTATTAACTTCTGTTTTACATCATTCATTTCCGCCAGATTTTGAGTTACAATCATTTTCCCCCCATTATTCCCCTACCCAACCTCCCAGAATAGCAGTCCCACAAGATATCGCTTCCTCCAATCTGCTCTCTCCCATACCTTCTCCCATACCCCCATCGACTTTTCCATTAGAGGAAGATGAATCTTTGTGTCCCAATGCCTGCACATCTTATCTCCCAATTATAGTCAAAAGAGTATTAATAATAGTATTCATATATATATATTTGAAACATTTAATGTTATGACCTCGAATTTCAGATCCATTTCCTTCCTCCCTTGTCACCCATTCCTTCTTGGGAGATAAGTAATTCAGTATATGTTGTACATGTCTAGCTATGCAAAACATTATCATAGTAGATATATTGTACAAGGCTGGTTATAATTCCCTCCCACTCATCCCACCCCCCACCTGGTCGATTCCCTACATGATCCTGTCCCTCTTCTATAGTGGGGACTTCCAACCTCCCCTCACCCCAAGGATGCCCTCCCATCCATCATCCCTCCTCTCATCCCCCTTCCCCCTATCCTGCTGCAGGTTGAGATATCCCATTTAGTATGTATGTCATTTTCTCCCTGAACCAAATTCAATGTGAATGTGGTTTTGCCTTTTTAGCCTTCCTTATTCTCCCTCTCCTTTGCAACCACTTCCCCTTGCTTCTTCTACATGGGATAGTTTACCCTACCCTGTCTCTCCCCATCTCCTCTTGCCACTTTCCTCTCTCACCTCATAATTTCATCCCTTGAGTATTCTCCCTTCCCAACAAATTCAACCTATGCCCTCTATCCATATACACACACATTCACATATGTATTCATATGACCACACACCCTTCTTCCATTATTTTCATAGTGAGAAAGATATCATCAGTCACAGTTATTGCTTTTCCATATAGGAATGTAAATAGTTCAACTTTGATAAGTTCCTTTTGATTTCTTTTCCCTGATTACCTTCTCAGGCATCTCTTGCTTCTTGTGTCTGGATGTCAAATTTTCTATTCAACTCTGGTTTTTTCCTCAAGAATGCTTGAAAGTCCTCTATTCCACTGAATGACCATATTTTCCCCTGAAACAAAATACTCAGTTTTGCTGGGTAGGTGACCCTTGGGTTCATTCCCAGTTCTTTTGCCCTCTGGAATATCATATTCCATGCCCTTTGATCCCTCAGTGGAGAAGCTGCCAGGTCCTGGGCTATTCTGATTGTGTTTCCACAATATTGAAATTGTTTCTTCCTGGCTGCTTGTAGTATTTTCTCCTTGATCTGGGGATTCTGGAACCTGGCTATAATATTTCTGGGAGTTTTCTTTTTGGGATCTTTTTCAGGAGGTGATCGGTGGATTCTTTCAACCTCTATTTTGCCCTCTGGATCTAAAACATCAGGGCAGTTTTCCTTGAGAATTTCTTGAAGGGTGATTTCTAGGTTCTTTCCTTGATCATGGCTTTCAGGTAGTCCAATAATTTTTAAATTGTCTCTCCTGGATCTATTTTCCAGGTCAGTGGTTTTTCCCATGAGATATTTCACATTGCCTTCTAATCTTTCGTTTGTTTGGATCTGCTTAACAGCATCTTGATTTCTCATAAAGTCACTAGCTTCCATTTGCTCCAGTCTGACTCTGAAGGAATGAATCTCCTCAGTGAACTTTTGAGATTCTTTTTCCATCTGGCAAATTCGACTTTTTAAGGCATTCTTCTCCTCATTGCCCTTTTGGGCCTTCTTTGCCATTTGAGTTAGTCTATTTTTTAAGGTGTTGTTTTCCTCAGTCAGGCTGTTGACCCTCATTTCATACTTTTCCTGCATCCTTCTCATTTCTCTTTCTAATTTTTCCTCCACTTCTCTTATTTGATTTTTAAAGTCCTTCTTAAGGTCCTCTATGGCCTGCAACCCACTCATGTTTTCCCCTGGGGCTTTTGGAGCAGGACTTCTGACCTCACAGTCCTTTTCCCGCTCTATGCCCCCAAAATAGGAGTCTAGGGTTGCATTTTTCTGTTTCCTTTGCCTTGGCATGTTGCCACTTGATTGCTTGACTTTTGGGCTTGTTGCCACACTATGGCTTTAAGGCCAGCTAGAGGAATTTTCGTCCGGAATGTGTGGGGGGCAACTTCCGTTTCTGGCAAGCTGTAAACCCACCCACAACTTCCACCCTAGATCACAATCCAGATCCAGGGAGGTTAAAGCAAGAGCGATTACCCCCAAGACTGATCGCTGGATCTCCCCACGATTTGTAGGCTGGGAGCCGAATGCCTCTGAAAACTACAAAATGGTGTGTCTCCTCAGCGGCTTCTAGCCCCCAGGGGAGGGAGCTGACGCATTCCCCAAATACAGGTCCCAAAGTCCATAGGACACTAACCTCTTACTTTGTCCTAGACATGTCTATGTTGATAATTCTGGAGTCGCCACTGCTCCTGGTGTTCTGGGGTTCCTCCAGCTGGCTGCTGGCCCTGCCGCCCTGGGGCTAAAACCTCGGCTCACGTGGCCCTGGGCTCGGCTCGGCTCCTGCGCTCTGCGCTCTGCGCGCTACCGGCTCCCAGACTGCTGCGCTGGTCCTTCCTGCAGGGCTACTGGGCTGTCCTCAGCGGGAGGTTAGCTTCTCTGTGTCGTTCTGTGGGTGCTGGGGCTCCAGAAGTTGTTCAGAGTCCTTTTTTACGTAGTTTGTGGGGAATCTGGGGTCAGAGAGGCTTGGAAGAGCTGTTTCTACTCCGCCATCTTGGCTCCGCCCCCAAACAAGTTTTTTTAGACTTATGAAGTTTCATCTGTAGGAGAAACATAAAAAACTAAGGGAGCTGGCAAAGATATGTTAAGAAATGATATATCTTTCTTGCCAAAATTTCAACTTCAGAAGAAGTGAGATTTTTAGAGGCTTTCACAAATTTTTTATAAAGTAAATATTGAATCTTCATAGGATCACATAATGGTTGTTAAGGATCTCAATAGCCAATCCCTTCTATAACATACCAGGCAATTAATAATCTAACCATTGCTTAAAGACCTCCAGAAACTCAAAGTTTTAAAAACTAAATGTTAGAAATTATTTTTTACATGAAACCAGGAAAATAGATATACAAGCAGTGGGGTATAGAAATCCATCTTGCTCTACAAGAAAGTAAGGGGGAATGGGGGAGGATATAAGAGAGAGCAGATTGGGGGAAGGGGATTCAGTATGCTTGCCATCTTGGAGTGGGGGGGGGCGTAGGGGAGAGACAGGGAGAAAATTTCTAACTCAAAATCTTGTGGAAATGAATGTTGAAAACTAAAAAGATAATAATAAACTTTAAAAAGATTTCCAGAGTGATGGAATAAGTGTTATACCCTACAAAAGAACTAATTGTTGACTTTTCACTGTGAGCATTTACAAATGTTACAAATTAGGGCTTGAAAGTGATGGAGAAAATGTTAGTAATTCAGATTAAACTTAAAAGTATATAATGAAATTTTTGGAAGTTAAGTTGTTAAATATCTATTAACACACCTCTAGGTGCAACCAATTAGAAACCTAAAGCATTCCATTTCACTTTTGGATAGTTCTAATTGTTAGGAAGATAATATGTACATTATATTTAAATCTGCCTCTGCAATTTCCAGATATTGACCCAGGAAAACTTAATATCTGCCTACCACTGCTGACTTGTTCCTATTTACCTAGATCAATACTTTACACACTGGACCTGAAATAAGACTCTATACCCGGGTCTTCCTCAATCCATATTCTAATCCTTAGAAAACTTAATCTATTCAGAGACAACAAGGATATATAGTAGATAAAGTACTGTATTTGGAATCAGGAAGACCCAAGTTCAAATTTAACCTTAGATGCTTAAAAGCTGTGACACTAGTTTCCGCATCTGTTAAATGGGATTAATAATTACTTGCCTCCTATTCCCAGAGCTGTTGTGAGGGTATTTGAAAAACACTTTGCAAAAGTTAAAGTGCTATATAAATTCTGGTGATGAGGAAGAAGAGGAGGCAGAGGAGGAGGAGGAGTTTCTGCCCTAAGGACAAATGCATTTGATTGATGACTGAGTATATGGAAAATTTCCACTTGGTCTACAATATCTGCTGATTGGCTATGGACAACAGACCAAAATTAAGTTTCGCATTCTATCCTGCCAGCTACATAGCCATTTCCACACACTCTCTTCTTTTTAAATGCCCAAAGCAAAACACTTTTACCTAGTGACCTATCCTATATGTATTGTTTGCTCTTGTTAGAATGTAAACTCCTTTGCATCATGATCAACAAGATAAAATGCTAAACATTTTCTCCAATCTTCATTCCCCTCAAACAATATATGTAGGAAGGAAAGTAATTGCCATGTGCACAATCTAAGACACTAAGAACATTAAGGATGTACCAGTCTGATGAATTAACTGGAGAGAAGGCTAATACCTAACATATTCACTGAGTACCTTCTCTCCTACCAGCCTCTATATTCTGGCCAGAGGTGTGGTGCAGGTAGTAGACAATGAGACTGACCTGGTTTTTGCTCCTTTGTCTACTCAGCAATTTCATTGCTACTGCTGTAATCTCTGACAAAATCCTTCTTCTGCCTCACTTACCCATTTTGTGGCATCATGCAACAGAACTTTCCTCTACATACTCAAAGGTGGAGGAGGCAGAGATTTAGAAAAAAGCTGAAGTGGATTGTAGCAGTGCTCAGTGAGAGAACTAAATAATACAAAAAATGGGTCAAAGTGCCCTTCCATCTCTCTCTCTCTCCCTCCCTCCCTCCCCTTACTCTCTCTTCCTTTCTCTCTCCCCACTCTCTGTCTTTCTCTGGCTTCACCAGGCCTTAAAGAAATGGGGCTGGTATCCATCTGGAGCCACTACTTTCTTACCAGAAGTCACTTGGGCCAGAGGCTGTGGCTAGTGAATTCTCCTCTGTGAAAGTAGACTGAGACAGTTTTGAAGTCAAACCTTCAAGGACCTACAATCAAAGGGTAATGAATCAGAAAGGGAGTAATAAGGGAATATGAGGGGAAAAAGATACAATTTACCAAAAATCTCAGGAGAAAGAAAATGCAATTAAAAACATTGACTACAAGCAGATAAATCAATGGGGAAGATATTAAAATCATAAAGGAAGATAGCTTCTAAAACTTATTGGACTCAGGTCCACTATTTCTAAATAAATATTTTAAGATGAAGAAAAATGAATCAATAATGGATGAGGCAGATGATCCTGTGGACTCTGAAGGGAGCATGGAAACAGAACAAGATAATGCCCAAATGGCTCAAGAGAGAAATAAGTATCATGAAAGAAAAATTGACCTACACAGTAGAAGTAATTGGGAATACAAAAAAAATTTGAATCTATGGTGGAGAGTCTCTCCAATTAAATGAAAGAAAGAACAGATGATTGGATATATGAATACACAGAAGTCAAGGATAACATGGAAGAAAAGCAGGGAAAAGTAGTAATATTATAAGAACACACAATCTCTGTATAAGCAAAACATATTGGCCTTGAAGAAAAGATGCTTACAGACAAATTAAGGATCACAGATTTCTCAGAAGAACATGACAAATCAAAAACTTGAACACCCTAATGCAAGAAATAATACAACAAAACTGCTCACAGTTGTTCAGTTTTCTGAACACAGAAAACAAAGTATCAATAGAAAGAATCCAGAGATCATTTTTTTTTGTGAAACAACGTGACAACCACCACAATCACCACAGCAAAATATATTTCAAAGTATATGTCGAAATACAAGGCACATGGTTAAATTTGACAATTCCAATGACAATTTTTTTGTAATCAACCAGGAGTAAGACCTACAAATATAAAAGAAATTAAATTCACATAACACAAGAATATTCTTCATTAACCAGAAACTAAATAAAGAAATAGAATAATGTGTTCCAAAGAGTACAAGATATGATCCTAGGGGACATAACTAATGATAAGCCTAATAATAGATGAAAAAAGATAATCTAAGTAAAAGGCATTTGAAGAAGCTTTTCAGAGAGGGAGAGAGAGAGGGGGAGAGAGAGAGAAACAGAGAGAGACAGAGAGAGAGAGACAGAGAAAGAGAGAGAGAACAGAAACACAAGAAATGCAGACTAATAAAGCAAAGAAAGAAAACAGAAGTCAAGAAATAATCCCTTTCACCTACCTCTCCTGGGGGAAAAACCCTCCAAAATTAGAGACAAGTATAAAGTCAAAACAACAACACAAATGAAGAATCCATTAAAATATTTCTAAAAGGATGGGGCAGCTAGGTGGCGCAGTGTGTAGAGCATCGGCCCTGGAATCAGAAGGACCTGAGTTCGGTTCTGGCCTCAGACACTTAATGAACACACAAACAAAAAAAAACCTAGCCATGTGACCTTGGGCAAGTTACTTAACCTCAATTGCCCTCCAAAAAGCAAATATATATAATATATATTAATATATTTATATATATAAATATATATATACATATATATATACACATATATGTATATATTTCTAAAATGAAAGAAAAAGTTAAGAGTGAAAGCCCAAAAAATTGGATGATAGAGAATAGGTCTGAAAAACTATGGGCTAATCCCCATAGCACACCATGTGTAGGCTAATTAGTGTTTTTGCTGCTGTTGATTTGATGGGATTGAACTGCAAAATGAAAAACACAAAAATGGAGATAGAAGATAGAGAGGAATGTGTGATATACCCTAATCAAGTCAGTGGTAAACAATGAAGAGAAAATAATTCCTGTAGTCTCTCAGGATGAAGAGTACTGGAGAATTGGTAAGATGGAACAAGGAAATAATAAAAAAGGGGAAAGGGAGATATCTCAATTTAGTGAAGGGAGGAGCTCTTTCCAAGGAACGTTTCCATTGCTGGGGGGTGGTGGTGGTGGTGGTGATATGTGGAGGTATTCTGTAATAGGAGATAAAAAGTTTATTATGGATATAATTTGCAGGGGTTTTGTGAATATAGAGATTACTGCCTCTGAGAGATTGCTGTGACTCCATGGACAGCATATTGCTTAAAGAGAAGCCAAATCAGAGCTCCTGGGGGCAACAAACATCCAGAAAGGTGACAAAGTGACAAAGAATGGACCTAGAAAGAACTCAAATGATCATGAAGACAGCAAGGAGTAGCAATCATGAACCATATTATTAGATACACAGAAAAATTTCTTCCAAAGGTTGATGTTTCTATCCTGTCTTTCCTTCAGGAATTAATACTTTCAAGATTGAGGTTTAACATGGGAAAGGAGGAATAAGCAAGATGCACAAGGCAAAACATAGAAACAGTTTAGAAGGAGAAACACAAAATAGAAGTTTTAAGAAGCTTTAATTTCACGAAGAATACTGAGACTAAAGAGGGAATAAATAAGTATAAAAACCATGAATCAAAGAATTGAAAGTCTAGAAAAAAATATATGAATCAAAGAATTGAAGTCTAGAGTATACTGAAAAGGGAAGAAAATTAATGAAAAGAATGAGGGAAAGAAATTATTTTTTTAGAAAAAAGCACAGAAAAAAAACAACAACCTAACAATCAAAAAAGTTAAAGGGGAGAAAGGTTAGGAATCTTTTTCTTAACTATTTAAATGAAAGGGGAAAACATGGGAAGAATGTGATAACTAGATAGAAATAAAAAAGGAAAAGAGAGTTAACAAATTAAGTTTAAAGAACTCCAAAACAAGAGAAAGGGAAAAATGAGAGGGGGAGACTTGAGCTGAAGGAAGAATTGGTGGTAATAGGACTGCCTTAAAGTACATTAAGCAAAAGTAACTGAAGACAAAATACTATCTTTTAAGAGGAAGCATGGGGAAGAAAAATAGTATAATTAAAAAAAAGAATACTGGAGACAAGTAGAGGAAAATGTAAATCTGACTCCAGGAAATTTAAATGTAAATAGATTAGCCTATCATAAAATTAAAGAATGATAGATTAGGTAAGAAAACAAAATGCCAAAATCAATAAACATTCATAAGAAACAAAACTACACCAACAAAAATAATGGAAAAGATGGTGAAGTAGAGGCAACTCAGCTGAACTCTCTCAACATTCTCCTCCAAACAACTTTAAAATAATGCCTCAAATCAAATTTTGGAGTGGCAGAACCAACACAAATTTAGGAAAGACATTTTTCTGGCCTAAAAAAGAAACTTAGCAGCTCAGCAGGAAAACTTTGTGACACCAGATTGGAAGCCTGTTCAGAGTCAATATATGGGGTGCCAGCTGCAGTAGCTTTGGGAGTTCTCATCTCCGAGGTGTTAAAAGCATCAGATAACTTGTCAGTAGACTATGGGGGGTAATTTGCTGTCACTGGGTACAGCTGGCACTAATTGACAGCTCTATTGTTTATATACAGTTCTGGGTTGCAGTTCTGGGGAAAAGAAGACCATCAGAGTTTGATCACAAAGTATCAGGGGCCCTGGTCACAGTTCCAAGGCAAAGAAAGTGCTAGAGCTTCTGGCTGAAGGGAACCAGGGGCCCTTCCTGGGTAAAGACCAGAATGAAGACCAGGAGGTCACTGACTATATATCTCCTAGGATCACAGCGACATGGAAATAGCACAGATTTGCAGATACCTAGAACTAGCTCTGAAAACAGAAGCATGAAAAAGCCTGAAGCTTGGGACACTGCCTCCCCACATTTTACATAAATTCAAAGCCAAGAAATAGACTGGAAAAATGAACAAACAACAACAAAGAATTTGACCATAAAAAGCTACTATGGTGTCAGAGAAGACCAAGACATAAACTCAGAAGATAACAATGTTAAAACAGCTACAAAAAGAGCCTAAAAATGCTACTTGGACCAAAGACCAACAAGAATTCCTAGAAGAGTGAAAGAGATAAGAGTGGTAGAGGAAAAATTTGGAAAATAAATCACGGCAATGCAAGAAAATTATGAAAAGAGTATTAACAGTTTAGAAAAAAAGAGGCTCCCCCCAATATTGAAGAAAATAAAAACTTGAAAAACAGAAATGGATTAATGACAAAAGAGGAACAAAATTTCACTGTTAAAAAAAACATAATTGGCCAAATGGAAAGAGGTACAAAAACTCACTGAAAGAAAATTCCTTAAAAATTAGAATGGAGCAAGTGAAACTAATGACTTCGTAGACATCAAAAACCAATAAAATGAAGTTAAAAACTGAAAAAGGGAAGAAAATGGGAAATATCTCATTGGAAAAATAACTGACCTGGAAAATAGATCAAGGAGAGATAATTTAGAAATTACTGGTCACCCAAAAGACATGAAAGTTGACAACATATTTCAAGGAACTGTTAAGGAAAACAGCCCAATACCTTACATGAAGAGAGAATATAGAAATTGAAAGAATCCACTAATCTCCTCCTGAAAAATATGACAAAATGAAAACTCTCAAGAATATTATAGCCAAATCCCAGAATTCCAAGGTCAAATAGAAAATACTTCAAGGAACCAGAAAGAAACGATTCAAATATTGTGGATTCACAGTCAGGATCACATAAGATTTAATGGCTTCTATGTTAAAGAAGCAAAGGGCTTGGAACATAATATTCTGGAAGGCAAAGGGGCTAGGATTACAACTAAGACTAACCTACCCAGAAAAGTTGAGCATATTTTTTCAGAGGAAAAATGGATAATTCATGAAATAGACAGCTTTCAAGCATTCCTGCTGAAAAGAACAGAACTGAATAGAAAACTTGACATTCAGACGAAAGACTCAAAAGAAAAATTAAAAGGTCAACATAAACAAGTAATCAAAAGGGTCGCAATAAAATTAATTTGCTTGCATTCTTATATAGGGAGATGATATATGTAACTTTTAAGAACTTAATCATTATTAGGGCAGTCAAAAGGAGTTTGCATTAACAGAGGACATGAAAGTTAGTCAATTATGTTGGAATGATCTAAAAAACGAATTGAGGAAAAGGAATGCACTGGGGGAAGTGGAAAGGGAGAGATTGTAGGAGGAAAAATTTCTAACATAAAAGAGATGCACACTAAAGAACTTTCACAATGGAGGGGAAAATGGGATGGAGTAGTGGGCAGCACTTGAACCTCAATGTCATCAAAATTGGTTCAGAGAGGAAGGAATACACACACACACACACACACTTAGTTTTGTATAGGAATGTAACTTACCCATTTGGGAAATAAGAAGAAAAAGGAATAAGAGAAAGGAGTAGGAGATGATAAAATGGAGGGCAGATTAAGGGAGGCAGTGGTTAGAACAAAATAAGTTTTTGAGAAGGATAGAATAAAAAGGGAAAGAGAAGAAGGAAAAGAAGAGAATGGGATGTGGGGACATATATAGTTAGTAATTATAACTGTGAATATAAATGGGATAAGGCCCCTCATAAAATGGAAGCATATAGAAGAGTGGATTAGAAACCAGAACCCAACAATAGCTTATTTAGAAGAGATACATTTGAAACAATAACACACACACAACACACACAGAGCACACAGTTTAAATAAAGGGCTGAATTTTTTTTTTAAAGGAAGGGTTAGCAATCAGGATCTCAGACAAAACAAAAGTAAAAATAGACCTAATTAAAAGAGATAATTGGGAAAATTTCATTTTGAAGAGGGTACCATAAATAATCCTTCCTTCCTTTTCTCCCCCTCTTTACTAATCACTCCTTGTCAAAGCATTGCATAGTTCAGTGAAACTTTGAGCTATGCTGTGTAGAGTTACCCAAGACTGATAGGTTATAGCAGAGAATTCTGACAAAAGGTAATCCACTGGAGAAAGAAATTACAAGCCACTTCAATATCTTTGCCAAGAAAAACCCAGTGGACAATACTAAAATGATAAAAAAGATGACAATGGAAGATGAGCCACTCAGGTCATCCAATATGCTACTACTGAAGAGTGGAGGAGCTGACTGTGGATCAGATCAAGAACTTCTTATTGTAAAATTCAGAAATGTAATAAAGTAGGGAAAACTATCAGACCATATTAGTGTGACCTGAATATCACCCCCTTATGAATATGCAGTGGAGGTGATGAATAGATTTAAGAGATCAGATCAGGTAGGTAGAATGCTTGAATGCATAGGAGTTTGCAATACTATACTGGAGGTAGTCACAGAAAAAAGATTACAAAGGAAAAGGAGAGCAAGGAACCAAAATGACTATCTGAAACCACTTAGAGTTGACCCTACATTAGGCATAGTTCCAAACTTCTCTACAGAATGGTTGAATCAGTATAAAACTTCACCAACTGTGCATTAGTGTCTCAATTTTTCCACATCCTCTCCAGTATTTGTCACTTTCCTTTTTGTCATATTAGCCAGTCTGATAGGTGTGGGGTGGTAGCTAAGAGTTGTTTTAATTTGTAATTCTATAATTAGTAGTAATTTTTTCATATGACTATAGATAATTTTCATTACTTCTCCTGAAAACTGCCTGTTCATATACTTTGACCATTTATCAATTGGGAAATGGTTCCTATTTCTATAAATTTGACTCAGTTCTCAATATATTGGAGAAATAATGCCTCTATCAGAAAACCTTGCTGTAATTTTTTTTACAGTGGTGATTACTAATGCATTTTCTTCTATCCTTATTTCTCTCTTTATCCTACTCTATTTTTCCTTTCACCTTGTCTGCTCACAAAAGTATTTTACTTCTGATTTTTACCTCCCTCAATATGCCCTCCCTTCTATCAGTCCAACTATCCCCTTCCTCTCCAACTTTTCTATGAAGTAAAATAGATTTCTGTGCCAAATTGAGTGCAATTGATATTTCCTCTTTGAGCCAATTCTGATGAAGTAAGTTTCATGTGCTTCCTCCCACTTCCCCTCCACTGTAAAAGCTCTTTCAGATCTCCTTTATGTCAGCTAATTAGTCCTGTTCTGCCTGTCCCTTTCCCCTTCTCCCAAAGCAGTTTTCTTTCTCACCCCTTAATTTTATTTTTTTTTGATAACCATCCCATCATATTCAATGCATACCAGTTCACTCTGTCAATGTATACCCTCAACTCTCCTAATAAAAAATATTTTAGGAGTTGCAAGTATCACTTGCTCATATAGGAATATAAAGAGTTTAATCTTGAATCTTTTGTGATTTCTCTTTCCTGTTTACCTTTTTATGCTTCTCTTGAGTGTAATTTTCCATCCATATTTGCTCTTATCAGAAATGCTTAAAAGTTCTCTTGGGGGGGGGGGTGGAGCTAATATGGCAGAGTAGAAACAGGACTTCCCCATGGCTCTGGCTTAAACCTTCTCTAATACATGTAAAAAACAATTCTAAACAAATTTTAGAGCTACAGAACCCACAAAGTGACAGAGAGAAACAAATTTCCTGCTGAAGGCAGCTCAGGAAGCTGGCAGGAAGGGGCTATCACACCATGCTAGAAACAGAGTACAGTCCTGTGTGAGCCATGTGGTTTTAGGCCCAGGGCAGCCCCCACCAGCAGCGGCCAGAGCAGACTTCAGGAGAGTGAAGCAACAGGAGTTGTGGTGGTTTCCAGACTTCTCAACACATAAATGCCAAAGACAAAGTAAAGTCAGTGTGGAACTCTGTTGGAACAGGGGTGGACAGAAGAGTGAGGTTTGGTCCCTGCCCCTGGGGAAAGAAGTGGCAGAGATATGGCAGCACCTGTGCCATGTGGATGCCTCAGGAGCTCATGGCCTGCAAATTGTAGGGGGACCAAGTGACCAGTCTGAGGGGGTAATCACTCTTGCTTTAACCTTTAACCTTTAACCTTGGATCTGGATCACCATCTTAGGTAGTGGTCCTGGGGTGTGTGACCAGGTGCCAGAGCCTGTGGGGGCTGCAAAGAGGATGCCTTCCTAATTGCTCTGGCAGCTGCAAAACCCCTAGCAATTTGGGACAAAGCTCTCTCCATTGTGAAAGCAGAATTCTACCATAGCAAAGAGTTCAAAAGACAAGTATTTTACTGGCAACATGAAACATAGGAAAAGCAATCCTATAATAGATTCCTTTTTGGGGGACAAAAAGGATTAAAGCATGGAATGGGAGGAAGACAATGAAGACAGAACTCCTGCACCAAAAGATTCCAAGAAAAATATGAACTGCTTACAGGCCATAGCGGAGCTCAAGAAGGATTTTGAAAACCAAGTAAGAGAAGTGGAGGAAAAAATTTGAAGAGAAATGAGAATTATGAAAGAAAATCAAGAAAAGTGTGTCAACAGCCTGACTGAAGAAAATAACACCTTAAAAATAGACAAAATCAAATGACAAAAGAGGCCCAAAAAGCCAATGAGGAGAAGAATGCCTGAAAACGTCCAATTTACCAGTTGGGAAAGGAATTTCAAAAACTCACTGAAAAGAATAATTCCTTCAAAATTAGATTGGAGCAAATGGAAGATAATGATTTTATGAGAAATCAAGATACTATAAAACGGATCCAAACAAATGAAAGAATAAAAGGCAATGTGAACTTCTCATTGGAAAAACCATTGACCTGGAAAATAGATCCAGGAGAGATAATTTAAAAATTATTGGACTACATGAAAACCATGGACAAAAAAAGAGCCTAGACATCAAGTTTCAAGAAATTATCAAGCAAAATTGCCCTGATATTCTAGTACCAGAGGGCAAAATAGAAATTGAAAGAATTTGTGGATCACATCTTGAAAAAGATCCCAAAAAGAAAAGTAGAAATATTATAGCCAAATTCCAGAGTTCCCAGGTCAAGGAGAAAATGCTGCAAGCAGTCAGGAAGAAACAATTTGAGTATTTTGGAAACACAATCAGGATAACACAACACCTAGAAGCTTCTACATGAAGGGATCAAAGGCCTTGGAATATGATATTTCAGAGGTCAAAGTAGCTAGGATTAAAACCAAGAATCACCTACCCAGCAAAACTGAGTATAATGCTTAGGGGGAAATATGGTCATTCAATGAAATAGAGAATTTTCAGGCATTCTTTTTTTTAATAATTCAAATGCTTTATTAACTTCTGATTTACATCACTCATTTCCATCAGATTCTGAGTTACAGTTTTTTCCCCATTTTTTCCCTACCACCACCCCAGAATAGCAGTCCCACAAGTTATCCCCTCACCCCATCTGCTCTCTCCCATATCTTTTTCCATACCCCCCTTCAACTTTTTCAGTAGGGCAAGGTGAATCTCTGTGCCCCAATGACTATATATCTTATTTCCCAATTATATGTAAAATAGTATTAATAATAGTATTTATATATTTTTAAATATTTGATTTTAAAACTTTGAATTACAGATTCATTCCCTTCCTCCCTCTTCACCCACTCTTACTGGGAAGACAAGCAATTCAGTATATGCTGTAAATGTATAGCTATGCAAAACATTACCATAGTAGATATATTGTAAAAGACTGACTATGTTTCCCTCCCTCCTATCCCACCTACTGCTTGGTCTATTCCCTACTTTGATCCTGTCCCTTTTCAAAGGTGGGTGCTTCCAACTTCCCTCCCCCCTCCTGAGGCTGCCCCCTTTCATCTCCTTCCCCCCTACTCTCCTGTAGGGTGAGATATCCTATTTAGTATGTATGTCATTCTCTCCCTGATCCAAATTCAGTGAGAATAAGGTTTTGCCTTTTTGCCTTCCTATTCTTCCCCTGCCTTGTAACCATTTTCCCTTGCCTCTTCTATATGAGATAGTTTACCTCATTCTGTCTCTCACCATCTCCTCTCCTTATATTCCTCTCTCACCTCTTAATTTCACCTTTTAAATATCATCCCTTCCTATTAAATTTGAACTGTGCCCTCTTTTTATGTATACCTGTAAACATATATACACACATTCACATAGGTATTCATATGCTCATATACCCTTCCTCAACTATTTTCATACTGAGAAAAGTTTTATCAGTTACAGTTATTGTTTTTCCATTTAGGAATGTAAATAGTTCAACTTTGATAAGTTCCTTATGAGTTCTTTTCACTGTTTACCTTCTTAAACATCTCTTGCTTCTTGTGGCTGAATATAAAATTTTCTATTCATCTGTTTTTTCCTCAAGAATGCTTGAAATTCCTCTATTCCACTGAATAACCATATTTTCCCCTGAAACAAGATACTCAGATTTTTGCTGGGTAGGTGATTCTTGGTTTTAATCCCAGCTCCTTTGCCCTCCAGAATATCATATTCCAAGCCCTTTGATCCTGCAGTTTAGAAGCTTTCAGATACTGCTTTATCTTGATGGTGTTTCCACAATATTGAAATTGTTTCTTCCTGGCTGCTTGTAATAGTTCCTCCTTGATCTGGGAAATCTGGAACCTGGCTATAATATTCCTAGGAGTTTCCATTTTGGGATCTTTTTTAGGAGGTGATGGGTGGATTCCTTTGACCTCTATTTTGCCTTCTGATTCTAAAACATGAGGGCAATTTTCCTTGAGGATTTCTTGAAGAATGATTTCTAGATTCTTTCTTTGATTGTGGTTTTCAGGTAGTCCAATAATTTTTAGACTATCTCTCCTGGATCTATTTTCCAGGTCAGTGGTTTTTCTCATGAGATATCTCACATTATTTTCTATTCTTTCATTTGTTTGGATCTGCTTAACAGCATCTTGATTTCTCATAAAGTCACTAGCTTCCATTTGCTCCAGTCTAATTCTGAAGTAAGGATTCTCCTCAGTGAGCTTTTGAGATTCTTTTTCCATCTGGCATATTCGGCTTTTTAAGGCATTCTTCTCCTCATTGCTTTCTTGAGTCTCTTTTGCCATTGGAGTTAGTCTATTTTTAAGGTGTTATTTTCCTCAGTCAAGCTGTTAACTCTCATTTCATACTTTTCTTGCATCTTTCTCATTTCTTTTCCCAATTTTTCCTCCACTTCTCTTATCTGCTTCTTAAGGTCCCCTATGGCCTGTAACCAGCTGGTATTTTCATTTGGGACTTTTGGTGCAGGAGTTCTGACCTCCCAGTCCTCCTCCTGTTCCAAGCTTCAATCCTCTTTGCCCCCAAAATAGGAGTCTAATGCTGTTTTTCTGTTTATTTTGTTTCCTTTGCCTAGGCATGTTGCCACTCACTTACTTGACTTTTGGGCTTGTTGCCACAGTAGGACTCTGTCACCAGCCAGGGGAGCTTCTGTCCCAAATGCTGGGGTTTTCTCAGCTGCTGGAGGTATTAGCTGGGTGGCCTCACCAAAGCCTCCACACACTCTGCCAAGGTGGTCACACACCCAAAGACCTCTACCCCAGACTGCAATCCAGATCCAAGAAGGTTAAAGCAAGAGCAATTCACCCCCACAGCAAAGAGGCCAACTTGCTCTCCCAACCAGTCTGAAAGTCCATACTGCACTATCCTCTCACTTTGTCCTAGGCATCTATGTGTTGATAATTCTGGAAATGCCACATCTGCTGGTGTTCTGGAGTCCCTTCAGCTGTCTGCTAGTCAGGCCACCCTGGGGCTAAAACCTCCGACTCACGTGGTCCTGGGCTTGGCTCCGCAAGCACTGTGCAGGTCACTCCCTGCCGTGCTGTCTTCAGTGGGAAGTTATATTCTCTGTGTCATTTTTGTGAGTTGTGGAACTGCAGATTTTGTTCAGAGTCCCCTTTTACATAAATTTTGAAGTGGTGGGAGCAGGAGTTGCATGGAAATGCTGTTACTACTCTGCCATCTTGACTCTGCCCCTTTCAAGCATTCTTGATGAAAAAATCAGAGCTGAACAGAAAATTTGACTTCCAAATACAAAACACAAGAGAAGCATGAGAAGGTAAACAGGGAAAAGAAATCATAAGGAACTTATTAAATTTAAACTATTTACATTCCTCCATGGAAAAATGATAATTGCAACTCATAAGACTTTTCTCAGTATGAGGACAGTTGATGGGAATATATATGTATGTGTATATTATATATAATATGTATATATAGGTCAGTGTAGGTATGTATAAATATATATATCTATATGTGAGGGTGTGCATAGGTATGTACATATATACATTGACAGAGGGCACAGGATCAGTTGAATAGAAAGGGATGATATCTAAACAATAAAATTAAGAGGTGAGAGAGGAATATATTGGGAGAAGGATAAAAGGAGAGATAGATTAGGATAAATTTCTCATATAAAAGAGGCAAGAGAAAACTGTTACAAGGGAAGGGAAAAGCAGGAAGGTAAAAGGGAATGGGACAACCTTACTCTCATTGAATTTGGATTAAGGAGGGAATAACACACACACTCAATTGGGTATCTTACCCTATAGAAAAATAGGGAGGAAGAGGATAAGAGGGGGGCATGATGGAAGGGAGGGCACATTGGGAGAGAGGGTAGTTAGAAGCAAACATTTTAAAAAAGATACAGGGTTAAAGGAGACAATAGAAGAAGTGAGGGGCAGGATAGGATGGAAGAAATTATAGTTAGTCTTTCACAGTATACCTACTATGGAAATGTTTTGTGTAATTACACATGTACAATCTATATTGAACTTCTTTTCTTCCCAGTGGGGGTGGGTGAGGAGGGAAGAAGGGAAAAAATCTGGAACTCAAAGTTTTAAAAAGAAATTTGTATAAAAATTTTTTACAGGCACCTGGGAAATAAGATACACAGGCACTGGGGTATAGAAATCCATCTTGCCTTACTAGAAATTTGGTGGGAGGGGTGGACCAATGGGGTAAGGATATATGAGAGAACTGATTGGTCAAGTGGGCATTCAGTAGGCTAGCTTTTTTGGGGTGGGAGTAGGGGAAAGACAGGAAGAAAAATTTGTAACTCAAAATCTTGTGGAAATGAATGTTGAAAACTAAGAATAAATAAATAAACAAAGAAACTAATTAATCAATTATTTAATTAATTGAGAAAAAAAAAAGAAAGTTCTCTTTTTCATTGAATGTCTCTTTTTCCCCTGAAAGATTATACTTAATTTTTCTGAGTGATTGTAATAGTAATTCTTTTTCCCTCTGGATTATCATATTCCAAGTCTTCTGATCTTTTAATGTAGAAACTAAATCTTGTGTTAATCTGATTATGGCTCCATAATACTTGAATTGTTTCTCTTTGACTGCTTGCAGCATATTCTCCTTGACCCCCATGGGAGCTCTGGAATTTGACTATAGTTTTTCTAAGGGTTTTCATTTTGGGATCTTTTTCATGAGGAGATTGGTGGATTCTTTCCATGTCTATTTTACTCTCTGGTTCTACACTATAAGGGCAGTTTTCCTTGATAATTTCTTGAAAGAAAATGTCTGTGCTCTTTTTTTCCTTTGATCATGACTTTCAGGTAGTCCAATAATTTTTAATTACTTCTTTTGGATCTAATTTCCTAGTCAGTTTTTTTCTGATGAATTTTTCCTATTTTCCTTTATTTTTTTCATTCTTTTAATTTTGTTTTGTTTCTTCCTGTCTCATAAAGTCATTAACTACCACTTTCCCTATTCTAATTTTTAAGGAGGGATTTTCTTCAGTGAACTTTAACCTCTTTTATATTTCACTAATTCTACTGTTTATATTTTTTCCTTCAGTGAATTTTTGTACCTCTTTTTCCATTTATCTAATTCTGCTTTTCAAGCATTCTTCTTATTATCATATTTTTGTCCCTCTTTCATTATTTGGTCTATTCTGTTTTTAAAGGTGTCACTTTCTTCAGTATTTTTTGTGCTTCCTTTACCAAGCTTTTTATTTGTTTTTCATGATATTCTTGTATCACTCTCATTTCTCTTTCCACTTTTTCCTCTGTCTTACTTGTTTGTTAAAAATATTTTTTGAGGGCGGCTAGGTGGCGCAGTGAATAGAGCGCCGGCCCTGGAATCAGAAGGACCTGAGTTTGGAGCCGGCCTCCGACACTTAATCTGCACAAACAAAAACCTAGCCGTGTAACCTTGGGCAAGTTACTTAACCCCAATTGCCCTAAAGGGGCAGCTAGGTGGCGCAGTGAGTAAGAGCGTCGGCCTCGGAGTTTGGATGACCCGAGATCAGATCCGGCCTCAGAAAATGAGCACCCACGCATAAATCAAATGACTAGCCATGTAACCTTGAGCAAGTTACTTAACCCCAATTGCTTTAAAAAAAAAAAAAGATTAAAAAAAATATTTTTTGAGCCCTTCCATGGCCTAAGGCCAATTAATATTTTACTTTGAGGCTTTGGATTAAGAGTTTTGATTTTGTTGTCTTCTGAGTTTGTGTTTTGATCTTACCTGTCAATATAGTGAGTTTCTATAGTCATGATCTTTTTCTTCTTTTTGCTCATTTTCCCAGCATATTTCTTGACTTTTAATTCTATCCTAAAGTGGGTCTCTGCTTCCAGAATGGAGAGGGATTGTCTCAAGCTTAAGAGTTTTTTGTGCAGCTATTTTCAGATATGATTCTTGGGACCTGTGAGCTTTTGGTTCTTTCAAGGTGGTATGATCTAGGAAAAGGTGTACTTATTACTTTCTTGGCCTGTGTTCTTGTCTGTGAGAGACCACAATATTTCCTACCCTGAAAGTGTGACCAGAGTCACAAGCTGTAGAGTATTAGTGTTCCTCTTTGCCCTGAAGCCTGAGACCCAGGACAGCAATCAACATCGAAGTATGGACAGTGCAGCACAGTTCTGGACCTGGTGTCATCAAAAGGACCACTGTAATCTCCTTCTAACCTGACCCTTTTGATGTGAGCTAAGAAGTCTGTAAATCACCACTACTGTCACTGATTCAGTTGCCCCCAAGGCCAGCTGCTAGTTTTCTGAGGTGACACTTACTAGAATGTGTTCCAGTCACCCTAAAGGAACAGATATTTCCTACATACCTTCAAAATTGTCTTAGGCTGGAAAATTGTTTCAGCCTGTTGTAATGGAAATGTAAATGTCTGTTGCCATCTTTCTAATATTATAATTTGCAAGATCGTCCCCACTGCTAAGCCCTTTGATAGGCTTAAGTGCACCTGGAGCCTGTGGTGGGAGGCTTGTTTTTCAGGAGATACTTTGTGATTGGGCAGTAGGTCAAAGGGGTTGTGACATTCTCTGAGCCAGGAGAAGGCTATATAAACCTTGTTGGGAGGCTTTCCTTTGGGTCTCACTTTGAGAAGTATTATGTGATTTGACCAGATGAGGCTCTGGGCAGCCATTGAGAGCCCCTTGGCTTTGAAAACCCAGATGTTGATGCTTCCCTCTCTGGTAACTGTGACTAGGTATGGATATATGTAATGATCAGACAGTTGGAGGCCTGTCTGCTTGAAATGTTTGTTTTCTTGTAACTTCTGTCTGTATACTCTGAAGTTTGGGGTGCTGAGTTTTTCCCCTCTACTAGGTAACTGATTTGTTTGACTGATTAAAGAAAGATTGTTAACCCACTTTGGGTTGCTTTCCTTTAAAAAAGCAGATCTAAGAAACTGTGTTGGCAGCCACCCTGGGGATGCTGGGGTGCTTGCTGCTACACCTGTCCTTTTATGTGTTCAGTCACTCCTGAATTAATTTTGAGGAATTATTTAAAGTTGTTTGAAGAGTTTTGGGGGAGAGCTTGGGTGAGTTCCTCCTTTCCATCTTGCATCTTTACAAGGAAGATCTCAACATCACCCATAACTATGATTGTGTGGTTACTGAACTAGATCCAAATATCCTAAAATCAAGTGGGCATTAGGAAGCATTGTTAACACTAAGGCTAGTGGAAGTAATGGCATTCTAGCTGAACTATTTAAAATACTAAAAGATTATGTTATTAAAGAGCTGCATTCAATATGAGCATATTTAGAAAATGCAACTGTGGCTACTGGATTGGAAAAGATCACTTTATGTCTTAATCTAAATAAGGGCAGGGTCAAGGAATGTTCAAATTACTGAACAATTGCACTAATTTAACACTCCAGCAAAGTTATGCTTAAGATTCTGTAAATAAGACTTAAGCAATATGTAAATTGAGAGTTACCCAAAGAGCAGACAGGTTCTTTTCAAAGAGGCAGAGGAACTAAAGACCAAATTGCTAATATTAACTGGATTGTGGAGAAAGCAGTGGTATTCCAGAAAAAGAAAGAGAAAACAAACACAACCGCCCCCCTCCCCAACTACTTCTGCTTCATTGACAACACTAAAGCCTTTGACTCTGTGGATCACAACAAAATGTGACAAGTCCTCAAAGAGATGGAAGTACCTCATCATCTAATTTGTTTCCTGAGGAACTTGTATGCAGGTAAAGAAATAACAGTTAGAACCGAACATAAAACAACTAAATCTTTTAAGACTGGAAAGGGAGTATGACAAGACTGTTACTACCTTATTTATTTAGTTTATGTGAAGTCAATTTATATTATGTTAAATGCCAGGCTGGATAAATCAAGAGTTGTAATTAAGGTTTCCAGGAGAAATATTGACAATCACAGATATGTAGGCAATACCACTCTGATGGGCAAAAATTCAGAGGAATTAAAAAAAATTTCTTGATAAGGGTAAAAGGGGGTGTGTGTCTAAAAGCTGACTTGAAGCTTAACATAAAACAAAAAGAAAATCTTGTCAACTTGTCCCATCACTTCCTAGCAAATAGAGGGACAAGGAATGGAAGCAGTGTGAGATTTTATATTCTTGGACTCAAAGATCACTATAGACAGTGATTACAGCCATGAAATTAAAAGATACTTGCTCCTTAGAAGGAAAGTTATAGCAAATCTGGGCAGCGTACTAAAAATCAGACATCACCATGCCAACCAAGGTCCATATAGTCAAAAATATGTTATTTCCAGTTACAATGTGTGACTGAGAGTTGGACTATAAGAGGAGCTGAGCACTGCAGAATAAATGCTTTTGAATTGTGGGGCTGGAGAAGATTTTTGAGAGTGCTTTAGACAGCAAAGTGGTCAAATCAGTCAATAGTTAAAGAAACTAATTCAATCTCTTTACTGGAAGGTCAGATACTTAAGCTGAAATTTAAATACTTTGGCCACATAATGAGAAGACAGGAAAAGACCCTGATGGGAAAGATTGAAGGCAAAAAGAAAAAGGGATGGCAGAAGATGAGATACATAAATAGTACCATGGAAACAATAAAGATGAACATGTGCAGACATTGAGAGTTAGTAAAGGAGAGAAAGACCTGGAGTCCTCTATGGTTCATGGGGCCACAAAGAGTCAGACACAAATGAACTACTGAAAAACAACAAAAAACATACAATGAAGTAACATAAATTTTTTTTTTACAGAAAATTTCTCTGATAAAGGCTTCATTTCTCAAATATATAGGGAGTATGGAACTGAAATTTGTGAAAGTAAGAGCCATTTCCCAGTTGACAAATGGCCAAAGTATATAAACAGGCAGTTTTCAGAAAAAAAATTAAAACCATTTATAATCACACAAAACCGCACTAAATCATTATTGGTCAGAGAAAGGCAAATTAAATCAACTCTGAGGTTCCACCTTATACTTGCCAGATATGACAAATGCTGGAGGGGTCATGGGAAAAAATAGGTACACTAATGAATTGTTAGTGGAGTAGTGAAGTGATTCAACCATTCTGGAGAACAATTTGGAGCTAGGCTCAAAGGGCTATAAATCTTTGCATATCCAGTGACCCAACACTACCACCACTAGGTCTTTATCCCAAAGACATAAAAGAAAAAAGGCCAGTATATAAAAAAATATTTATAGCAGCTCTTTATATGGTGTCAGTGAACTGGACATCAAGGGGATGTTTATCAATTAGGGAGTGACTGAACGAGTTGTAACATGTGATTATGATGGAGTACTATAGTATAATAAGAAAGCATGAGGGGAGTGGTTTCAGAAAAAAACATGGCCAGAAATGAAGTGACAACTCAGAAATCATTGTGTACAGTAACAGCAAATTTGTAATGATGATCAACTCTGAAAGATTTGACTACTTTGATCAGTACAACGATCCAAGACAATTCCAAAGGACTCATGATGAAAAAAAATGATAATAAACCTTTAGAGAGCAAACTGAACTCTGAATGCAAATTGAAGTATAATTTTCTCACTTTATTTTTCTTGCATTTTTTTTGAAATATGACAAATATGGAAATTGTTTTTTTGTGATTTCACATGTATAATTGCTATATTGTTTGCCTTTTCAGTAAGTGTGACAGGGTGTGGGAGGAAGTGACAGAATTTGGAACTAAAATTTTAAAAAGAAAAGATTGTTACAAATAAATAAATTGAAAAATATTTTTAGAAATAAATAAAAATGATGAATTGGAACAAAATTGACAATGCCTCAGATGAATCCATAAAATAAAGAGTATTACTTGTGATAATAGACAAAGTAAAGACTAAAAATTCACAACATATAAAGAGTTAAAATAAGGAAACTACATTAATCTTAAAAGAATGATAGACAACAGGGCAGCTAGGTGGCACAATGAATAGAGCACCAGCCTTGGGTCAGGAGGATTTGAGTTCAAATCCAGCCTCAAACACTTAAACTTACTAGCTGTATGACCTTGGGCAAGTCACTTAACCCCAATTGTCCTGCCTTCTCTCCTCCAAAAAGATAAAAAAAAGAATGATAGACAACAAACCAATATTGCTTTTAAATTTACATTCTCTAAGTGCATTAGTATCTAAATTAATAAAGTAGTAATTAATATAGACAGCATTGCAATAGCATAGAAAATAATATGATAATAGCGAGACTCTTCATTGTTTCTTTCTCAAATTATACAAATCAGATTAACAGAAATAAAAGTATACAGTTGAACAAATTACTGGAGAAAGTAGAGCTTTAAGATATATTATATCTTCTAGGTATAATTGCTAGAGTACACATTTCTTTTTTTATCACTATATGGCTTTTCCCCCCCTAAAACTGAACAAGTATTAGGACACAGAGATATTGAAAATAAATGTTAAACGGAATAGTAAACTTTTCTAATAAAAATATAATTCAATAGAAAGAACAATAAATTAATTAACATAAACAAAAAACAGAATTTTTTTGGAGGGGGGAAGGCAGGGCAATTGGGGTTAAGTCACTTGTCCAAGGTCACACAGCTAGTAAGTGTTAAGTGTCTGAGGCCAGATTTGAACTCAGGTCCTCCTGACTTCAGGGCCAGTGCTCTATTCACTGCACTACCTGGCCACCCCTTAAAAGACAGATCTTAATGAAATATTAAATAATGAGGGGTTCAAAGATCAAATCATAGAAAAATTAATAATTTTGTGACCATTTTGTTAATAATTGTGTAAGATAAAATAATAATGATGAAACAATATTGCAGAATTTATGAGATGCAACTAAAAGAGTCCTCAGAGGAAAAATTGAATCTGTAAAGCTAGAAATTAACAAATTAGATAACATTATAGTCTAAATAGATTTTTTTAAATTACATAAATAAATGTAAAATAAACAAGAAAGAGGAGATATTGATCAGAAGAAAATTAGATAAACTAGAAACCAAAAAAGACTGTAGAAATGATAAAATTAAAAGCTGATTTTTTGAAAAGGCTAACAAAATTGTTAAAACTTTAGCTAAATTAAAGTTCTTTGATCTTAAAAAGAAGGCATAAAAATATAAAAAAAACCAAAACCCAGCAAATACATAACAACCAAATTAGAAGATTTTTTTTAAAAAAGAGGATACTATTCATGCAACAAAAGACAATACAACATAAAATTAATAGAATTCTTCAAAAGTATAAAACACCCAAACAGAAGAGTGAATAGGGATTTTCAATAATCCAGTCTCAAAAAAGGAAACAGAACTAGCTACAAAGACTGCCAAAAGGGGTGTGTGTGTGTGTGGAAATTCCTCATCACAATGGATTATCAATGTTTTAAAGATGTTTTAGTGCCAATTTTTTATGCTCAAGAATTGATAAAGAAAACACTATACAAATATCGGCTCTAATACTTAAACCAGGAAAAGATAAAGCCAAGATGGAAAATTATAGATCAGTCATTAATGAGCATTGATTTAAAAATTAAATAAAATCCTATCAAAAAGACTTCAGTAATTCATCCAAGAAATTATAAATTATGACCAAATGAGATTTATATTGAAGAGGCAAAAATGGTTCAACTTTACAAATATAATTAACATAATTGGTCATATTAAAAACAAATACATCCCAAACCTCAATCTCTGGGGCTCTCAACTAGAGAACATGTCATTAGTATAAGAAGGGTACACTAAGCCATTAAAAAAGAATATTCAGAAGGGACATGTTAATCACCTAATTATATGGAAGTTCAATTAGACAACTTCTGCTTAGCTCCTAAAAGGTAAAACTAAGAATTTGTACAACGGTAGATCTAGCTCAATGTGATGAAAAACTTCCTATGAATTATAGTTGTCAGAGAATCAGTGTGCCACCTTAGATAATGGTTGGTCTAATTCAACAATTTAATTCAAGAAATATTTATTAGATTTTTCCATGTTTAGGACATTTTGCTAGATGTTGAAGATACAAAAACAAAAATAAAAAAAAAATGGTTCCTACTTCTAGGAGATTCCATCCCAGTAACTTCTCCTTTAATGGTAGTATTCAAATGAAGGCTGAATTTGGGGAGGTGGAGGCTATTTTCTTTTTTTTTCCTTTTTTCTTTTTTTTTTTTGGTAAGAGTTGGACTTGTTAGTTATTGAGATAACTTCCAGCTCTTAAATTTTGTGTTCCTATAATTTGGGAATAATATTGGTTAGAGAAGAAGCTCACATAAATAGAGGAAAGCAAATGAACAAAAACCAAGTCAAAGGGGAATATTATAGTTAGCAGAGAGAAGAGGAAAAATAATCATTTTACATTTTTTGCTTTGCTTTGACTGTACAAAATCAATATAATTTTGTCTCCTTGCATTAGAATCACAATTAAATAATTTTCATCAGTTTTTTTCCCCATTTTTCAGACCTTTCCTTCTCTATACCTCAGGTGACTACCTGCTTTGTTGATAATTAAATCCAGTACTTTCTTCTTTTTCTTTTCTTCCATTTAAAAAAAATGTTTATTTTTATTTTACAACATTTAGTTCCACAGGCTTCTGAGTTTTAAATTTGCCACCCTGTCCAAGACAGCATGCAATCTGATATAGGCTCTACATATGCATTTATATTAAATATATTTTCACATTAGTCGTATTGTAAAGAATTGTAACCAATGGAATGAGCCACAAGAAAGAAGAAACAGAACAAAACAAAATGATAGAGAACAAATAACATGCTTTGATCTGCTTTCAGATTTCTAAAGCCAATCACAAGTAGCTCTCCCAAGGACTGATGCCATGAATAGCTTTAAGAATCTAGTTGCATAGTATAATGAACTCTATTTATTCAGCAATAAACCAAAGCATAATATTCAAGAAACTTAAAGCACAACATTCAGAACAATATAACATAACTTATTACTAAGGTGGTCACATAGTCTTAAACAAAACATATCATTTAGTAAATCACATTCTCATCAGTCAATACTAAGTACCCAAGTAAATTCTTTCATCTTAACTAGAGCCTGACTTCCAAGCCCCATGGCTCCTCTTCCATGGGCTGGGTTCCTCTTCCATAGGCTGGTCACTCCCAGTTCTTGCCTGGATTCACAGGTAGGGAGCTCTCTGCTTCAGTTCTGTAGTTCAGTTTACTGCTCCACTCCAAGCTCTTTGAAGTTTCTATTTCTAGGAAGAAAAAGCTTAATAGAGCTGCAACAGTATTTACACACATTGCTGGCACTATCATCTCAACTCATTTTCTGTCTGACAAAGTAAGACAGCTCAATAGACAAGGAAGGCTTCTGTCTGAGAAACCAAACACAAATCAGCAGTAAAGTCCCAGGACTTCTGTAAACAGCAGTAAAGTCCTCTTTCAGAGCTGCTGTAACAATAGTAAAGTCCTCTTTCAGGACTTCTGTCTAAAAACATCAAATAGTTTGCTTTTGTCTGACAGACTAACAGAGAGTGCTACAGCATGCTGAAATCATAAGCATACTCCCTCTCAGTTCTGCTTGGTCCCAGCTTTTCTCTACTCCACTCCTTCCTGTTCTACACTTCCTTTTGTGCTCTTTCATCAAGCTCCTCTCAAGTCTCCATGTGATGATATTAGGCCTATTAAGGGCAGGGAAAGTCTCCAAACTCCATTAGGCCTATTACGGGTAACACAATGTATACTGTTCCCAACAAAGACTTGACATAGTCAAAGGTGAGGCCCAAAAGCACTTGAATAGCTGAAACAAGCAGCAAAATACTACTTTGGTTGCCATTACAAGACTCCATAATTCTTTCTCTGGATGTGGATAGTATTTTCCATCATGAGCCTTTTGGAGTTATCTTAGAAGCTTGCAGTACTGAGAAGTGGCAAGACTATCAAAGTTAGTCATCACGCAATGTGGCTATAATTATGTACAATGTTTATATTCCCTTTAACAATCCTCATGCTGAAAAAAGTTTCATAAGTTACAATCATGGTTTTTCCAAGTAGAAATGTAAATAGATTCAACTTTGATAAATTGCTTATGATTTCTCTTCCCTGTTTACCTTCTCATGCTTCTCTTGCTTCTTGTACCTGAATGTCAAATTTTCTATTCAACTCTGTTTTTTTCATCAAGAAAGCTTGAAAGTCCTCTATTTCATTGAATGATCATATTTTTCCCTGAAACGTTATATTCAATTTTGCTGGACAGGTGATTCTTTGTTTTAATCCCATCTCCTTTGACCTCCAGAATATCATATTCCAAGCCTTTCAGTTCCTCAGTGTAGAAGCTGCCAGATCCTGTGTTATCCTGATTGTGTTTCCACAATATTGAAAGTTTCTTCTCAGCTGCTTGTAATATTTTCTCCTTTATCTGGAAACTCTGGAACCTGGCTATAATATTCCCAAGGGTTGTCTTTTTGGGATCTTTTTCAAGAGGCAAATTCTTTCAACTTCTATTTTGCCTTCTGGTTCTAAAACATCAGGGTAATTTTCCTTGAGAATTTCTTGAAGGATGATTTCTAGCCTCTTTTTTTGATCATGGCTTTCAGGTAGTCCAATAATTTTAAAGTTCTCTCTCCTGGATCTATTTTCCAGGTCAGTGGTTTTTCCAATGAGATAATTCACATTGACTTCTATTTTTTCATTTGTCTGGATCTGTTTAATAGTATCTTGATTTTGCATAAAGTCATTAGCTTCCATTTGCTCTGATCTAATTCCAAAGGAATGATTCTCTTCAATGAGCTTTTGAAATTCTTTTTCCATCAGGCAAATTCAGCTTTTTAAGGCATTCGTCTCCTCATTGGATTTTTGGAAGTCTTTTGCCATTTGAGTTAGTCTATTTTTAAATTTTATTTTATTTTATTTTTTCTTTTTGGAGGGCAATTGAGGTTAAGTGACTTGTCCAAAGTCACATGGCTAGTAAGTGTGTCAAGTCTCTAAGGATGGATTTGAACTCAGGTCCTCCTGATTCCAGGGCCAGTGCTCTATTCACTGTGACACCTAGCAGTCCCATCTGGTATTTTTTGTTGTTTTTTGGAGGACAATTGGGGTTAAGTGACTTGCCCAAGGTCATACAGCTAGTTTTTGTGTTAAGTGTCTAAGGCCAGATTTGAACTCAGGTCCTCCTCATTCCAGGGCCAGTGATCTAGTCACTGTACCACCTAGCCACTCTGAGTTATAGATTAACTAACTAAGAAAATAACTAAGATATTATTTTCTTCAGTCAGGTTGTTGACTTGCTTTTCATGATTTTCTTCTTCCCAATTTTTCCTCTTCTTCTCTTATTTGGTGTCCAAATCCTTCTTGAACTCCGCTATGGCCAATAATCAATTCATATTTTTCTTGGAAGATTTTGGTGCAGGAGTTCTGACTTCATTGTCTTCTTGCTGTTCCAGACTTTGATCCTTTTTGCCCCCCCAAAAGCAATCTAAAGTTGGATTGCTGTGCTTGCTTTTCTTCCTTTGCTTGCTCATGTTGCCACTCAATTAGTTGAGTTTTGAGCTTTTTGCCACACTGCAATTATGCTTCCAGAGAGGAGATCTTTATTCCAAGGCACTGGGGTTTTCATAGCTGCCACAGCTATTAGTTGGGTGCCTCTTCTGAAGCCTCCACAGGCTCTCTGGCACCTGGTCACACACCCCAGGACCTAGACCCCAGACAGTGATCCAGATCCAAGCAGGTTAAAGCAAGAGTGATTAATCCTTGAAATTATTTCTTGGTCCCCTACAATCTGCAGTCTAGGACCCCTGAAGTAGCCATGTGTTGGTGGCTGCCATGCCTCAGCTGCTTCTCTTTCCGTGGGCAGAGTCCAGATCACACTCCTGGACTCCCTGTTCCCAAAGTCCACACTGACCTCTCACTTTGTCTTTGGCATTTATGGGTTGATAATTCTGGAAACCACCACAGCTGCTGGTGATCTACTCTCCCAAAGTCCCTCCAGCCACTCTGAGGGTAAAATTGCAGACTTACACAGGGACTGGGCTCTGCTCCCAGTGTGCTACAATGGACCCTTCCTGTCCACCTGCTGGGCTGCCTTCAGCAGGAGATTTATTTCTTTCTATCACTTTGTGCACTCTGTAGCTCTAACATTTGCTTAGAGTCATATTTTATAGGTATTTGAGGTGGTTATGGGAGGAGCTCAGGGCATTTTCCTACTTCTATGCCACCATATTGGCTTCATCCCCTCACCACTCTATTTCTTAGCAGTACCAAGTAGTTTTGATGATTGTTGCTTTATAATATTGTCTATCTTCTGATAAAATTTCTTCCTTACATCAAGTAAGGTAACTTTACCACAATGCTACCCATAATAGTACAATAGTTGTTTGGTTGTAATATATCCCATGGACTAATCATGTAATGAATCTATGGATACCATTCTACTGAATGTGTATTAAGCTTCCCTGGCAATGGGAATACATGTGGTACAACACTGAAGGGATTGGTGTTTTGGGATTATGCAGAAATCTCTACATGGTCTCTGGGTTCTCCCCTACCTTGAGAATACAGCAGAGGTCACAGCACTGAATTAGCTAAAAATGACAGACCCCTTCACTCTGTCAATAAATACACATTTATTAAGCACCTATCATATTCCAGGCACTATATTCAGTGCTACTATTGATACAAGGAAGGGTAAAATTGATCCCTGCTCTTGAGGAACTCACAATCCAGTGGGGAAGGCAAATAACTATGTATAAAAATGCTATACATAGAATAAATTGTAAATAATCAACAAAGGGAAGGCAGTGCAATTAAGGGGAATCAGGAAAGTCTTCCTGTAGATTGTAGAATTTTATTGGGACTTGAAGAAAGCCAGAGAAGCCAGGAGGTGAAACTGAGAATGGAGAGCATCCAATGCACAGGGGCTAGTCAGTGAAAATATCTTTATTAGGTGGTAAAATGTTTTGTTTGAGGAACAGTAAAGAGATCATTGCCATTGGATCAAATATTACATGGGGGACTGGTGGTATAAGTTGTTATAAGACTAAAATGTGGGAGGTGGACAGATCATGAAAGACTTTGAATGCTAAACAGATAATTTTATATTTGCTCCTGGAGGTGATAGGGAGCCATTTGGAGTTTATTGAGTGGAAGGGGGTAGTTATGGGATATCATAAAATTTTTACTTTAGGAATACCATTTTGACAGTTGATTATAGCATAAATTTTAGTAGGGAAAGTTTTTTGGTGGGTAGTCCAGAAGTAAGTTTATAAGGGCCTAGACCAAGTTAACAGCAGCATTAAAGGAGGGAAGTGAGTATATCAGAGCTACATTAAAAGGTAAAATTGGCAGGCCTTGGCAACAGATTGGTTATGGGGGTGAGAGATAGGGATGAGTTGAGAATGACATCTAAGATTTGAGCTTAGGTGACTGGGAATACGGTATGCAATACTAGTAGAGGAATGGGCAAGAGGTAAAATTTTTTGGGAAAGGTAATGAATGGATTCAGTGTTGGATATGTTGAGTTTATGACATATGTAGGACACCCAGTGTGAGTGTATAAATAGGCAGTTAAAGGTAATTGATTGGAGGTCAACAGGGAGGGTAGGATATGTAGAATTGAGAATCATAGGTATAGAGATTCTAATTGATTCTTGGGAGCTAATGAGACCACCAAGTGAAATAGTATAGAGGAAGAAGAGAAGAGGACCTGAGGCAGAGCCCTGTGGAACAACCATAGGGGTGACCCAGATGAAGATCCCACAAAGGAGACTAGGGAATAGTCACACATGGAGGAGGAGAACTAGAAAAGAATAGTGTCATGTAAAACTAGAGAAAAGAGAGTATCACAGAGATGAAGGTGATGGAAAGTAACAAAGGTTGCAGAAAGGTCCAGAAGAATGAGGACTGAGAAAAGGCCATCCATTATACTTGTCGATAAAGAGATCTTTAGTAACTCTGGAGTTTTGGTTGAATGCCTATAGAGAGTTAAGAAGAGAATGAGAGGAAAAAATGAATATGATTGCTTGTGCTACATAATGCTTAGTCTTGTCAAGGAGAAGGGCTGCCTTTTCATGTGAGACAGGCATGAAGGAAAATACAGTAGTAGAAGGTATCAGTTACATATTAAGGAGAGTAGATGAGGTAGGTCTTGTTAATATCTCCTGCTCATTCTCTCTCCAGGTGACTCCCTAGAAAATGTGGCAAACAGTTCTTTTTTTCTTCCCAAGCTTCCCTTGAATGGAGTAGCATGGGAAGACCCTTGCTCACTTATGAAAAAGCATGGCAGCTGTAGCACATGGGTTCCCTTAGAGGAACCTGAGCTAGGGACTTGGGTCCCTGGATGCTTTATCTGTGGATCTTCCTTGAGTGTAGGTGATTGAACAGTAATCCTAAAATGGATGTGTTTAGCCTAGGATTTAGCCCAACATGTTTTAGTAATTGGAGGGAGTTTCTGAGTGTAATTGGGGCTGACAAACAGTAAGAGAAATTTTAACTTTAGAGAAGATGATCACTAGCAGGATAAGCCTGATACCTATCCCATTTGCCAGAAAATGTGGATTTAGACTAAATTGCTTGATGAGGCAAAGCCATAATAAAGGTAAAAAGTGATATCAACAGTTTTATAAAGTGTTTCATGTTTGAATAACTTTCAAACTCCCAGAAAAGCATAATAGTAATTGTGAGCTACTGCCATTGCTTGCTTAAATCATGTCAGTTATGTACTTGTGATCCTTTTGTGTTTAGTAATTCTTCTGCTTGGAGCAAATAGGTGTCCTATACCTGATTTCTTTACTACCTTCTTGCTCCTCCCCAACTTTTGTCTTGACTTAAATATGAGCCAAACTAAGCTTTAATTTTTTTTTCCTTTAGGTCTCTGGAAATAGAGGTATAAAGTGTCACAACATTCAAGAAAAAGATCTTGCCTCCTCTCTTTGCAGGCCAGGCACCCAATGACTGAATCTGGTTCATATGCCTAGGTCTAGTGCTAGTAGGGTCCCTTAAGCAGATAGGGAGAGTTCCTTGGCTCCCTCAAGCCCAACACTGATTCTCTGTCATTATTATGCTCCTTTGAGGTGAAGTAGAACAAGTTTAATTCCTTTTCCACAGGAATATTTGTAGATTATTATGTCCCTTCAGAAACATCACTTTTGAGATTACATATGTAGTGTCATAGACAGCATGCTCACAATTGTTAGTTACTTGGCCTAAGATTAAAACCTGTAAAACACCATTTTTCTTTACCCTAGCTGACACAGATACATTTATAATCACTTTGGGGATAAGTACAGTTACAATCAATTTTTATGCACAATTTTATACATATGAAATTGTATGGCAGAGGTGATATTTATCTGGGTTCTATAATGTGAGAGAATCAAATTCCTCAAATATATCAAGCTATATTGGTAACTGTCATTCTTTTTTACTCCATATTGCCTATATTTAATCTAAAATCATTGAATGTTTTAATTTTTCTAATGCAATTCTTTCAAAATCTAATTCAAGACCTCCTCCTATTCATGTAAAAGGTGACTCTGAACAAACTTTGGAGCTATAGAACCCACAAAGTAACACAGAGGAGCTAACCTGCCACTGAGGACAGCTGGGCAGGCTGGCAGGAAGCAGCCATCCCAGGGCTCTAGGAGATGACCCTAGGCCCACTTTAGCTAGAGGTCTTAGCCCCAGGGTGACTTGACCAGCTGCTAGCTGGAGGGACTTCAGATCACCAGCAGCTGTGGCAGTTTCCAGAATTATCAACACAGATGCTAAGGACAAAGTGAGAGGTCAGTGCAGTGTGGACTTTTGGGATCCAGTAGTTTGGAAGAGCGGTCAGCCTTTATCCCCTGGAGGGAGAAGCCACTACTATGGCTGTGCAGCCACCACCATCTGGCAGCTTCAGCTCCTGGCTTGCAGATTGTAGGGGGACCAAGCTACAGTCTGAGGGATAATCACTCTTGCTTTAACCTGCATGGATCTGGATTGTGGTCTAGAGTGGAGGTTCTGGGGTGTGTGACCAGCTAGCTAGAGTGTGTGGGAGCTTCAGCAAGGGCACTCAACTATTAAATTCAGCAGCTTAGAAAACCTCAGCAATTGGGAGGAAGCTCCCCGTCTGGTAGCAGAGTCCTACTGTGGCAAAAAGCCCCAAAGTCAGGTAGTTGATTGGCAACATGAGCAAGCAAAGGAAGCAAACCAAGCAGAACAACCCAACTTTACACTCCTATTTTGGGGGCAGGAAGGATCAAGGCATGGAACAGGAGGAAGACAGGGAAGTCAGAGATCCTGCATCAAAAGCTTCCAAGAGAAATACTAGCTGGTTACAGCCCATGGAGGAGCTTGAGAAGGATTTTGAAAACCAAATGAGAGAGGTAGAGGAAAGGTTGGGAAGAGAAATGAGAATAATGCAAGAAAATTATGAAATGAGAGTGAACAACATGGGATTGAAGAAAAATAGCACCTTAAAAATAGACTAACTCAAATAGCAAAGAAGTCTCAGGAAGGCAATGAGGAGAAGAATGCCTTAAAAAGTCAAATTTGCCAGATGGAAAAGGAATCTCAAAAGCTCACTGATGAGAATCATTCCTTCAGACTTGGATTGGAGCAAGTGGAAGCTAATGAATTTATGAGAAATCAAGATACTATTGAACAGATCCAAACAAATGAAAAAAACAGAAGGCAATGTGAAATATCTCATTAGGAAAACCACTGACCTGGAAAGTCAATCCAGGAGAGATAATTTAAAAATTATTGGACTACCTGAAGACCACGATCAAAAAAAGAACCTAGAAATTATCCTTCAAGAAATTCTCAAGGAAAATTGCCCTGATGTTTTAGAACCAGAGGGCAACATAGAGGTTGAAAGAATCCACCTATCACCTCCTGAAAAAGATTCCAAAAAGAAAACTCCTAGGAATATTATAGCCAGGTTCAAGAATTCCTAGATCAAGGAGAATATATTATAAATGAACAGGAAGAAGCAATTTCAATATTGTAGAAACACAATCAGGATAACACAGAATCTGGCAGCTTCTACATTGAGGGATCAAAGGGCTTGGAATATGATAATCTGGAGCTCAAAGGAGCTGTGACTAAAACCAAGAATCACCTACCCAGAAAAGCTGTATCATGTTTCAGGGGAAAATATGGTCATTCAGTGCAATAGAGGACTTTCAAGCATTCTACATGAACAAATCAGAGTTGAGTAGAAAATTTGACATTCAGATACAAGAAGCAAGAGAAGCATGAGAAGGTAAACAGGGAAAAGAAATCATAAGGGATTTATCAAAGTTGAACTATTTACAACCCTACATCAAAAAAAGATAATTGTAACTTATGGAACTTTTTTCAGTATGAGAATGATTGAAGGGAATAGAAATGTATTTATGTGTATATATATATATATGTGTGTGTGTGTGTGTGTGTGTGTGTGTGTGTGTGTGTGTGTATGTATGTATACATATAGGGAATAGAGATATATGTGTGTGTGTGTATATATATATACATATATACATATGTATATATATATACACACACACATATCTCTATTCCCTATATGTATACATATATACATGTATGTGTATATATATACATATATATACACACATACATTTCTATTCCCTTCAATTATTCTCATACTGAAAAAAGTTCCATATATATGTATACACACACACACACACACACACACACACATATATATGTATATACAGGAGGGTTTATGGGCATATGAATACATATGTGAATGTCTGTATGTATATGTACAGATATATATAGATAGAAGGCACAGGACCAATTTAATGGGAAGGGATGATACTTAAAAGGTGAAATTAAGAGGTGAGAAAGGAAAATAATGATAGGATTTGGGGAGAGACCGAAGGGGTTAAACTATCTCATACAGAAGAGGTGAGGGAAAATGGTTACAATAGAGGGGAAGAACAAGAAGGCAAAAGGGAATGGGTCAACCTTATTCTCAGTGAATTTGGCTTAGGGAGGGAATGACATACACACCAAATAGGGTTTCTCACCCTACAGCAGAGTAGGGGGGAAGGGGATAAGAGGGGGAATGATGGAAGGGAGGGCAGGCTGGGGGAGAGGGAAGTTGGAAGCACCCACTTTTGAAAAGGGACAGCATCAAAGTAGAGAACAGAACAAGTGGGAGGTAGGATAGAAGGGAGGGAAATATAGTCAGTCTTTTACAATATATCTACTATGGAAATGTTTTGCATAGCTACACATGTACAACCTATATTGAATTGCTTATCTTCCCAGTAAGGGTGGGTGACAAGGCAGGAAGGGAATGAATCTGGATTTCAAAGTTTTAAAATCAAATGTTTAATATATGTATATATATATATATACACTATTATCAATATTATTTTTAAAATAAATTTAAAAATTTAATTCAAGCCTTTGATGACCCATGGCTCCAAAGAACAAAAGTTCTATATAAATCTAAACTATTCTGTAGCTATTTAAAAGAAAATGGTAATATATATATATATATATATATATATATATATATATATATATGTGTGTGTGTGTGTGTGTGTGTGTGTGTGTGTGTGTGTGTGTGTGTGTGTGTGTGTCTGAAGTAAAGAAGGTATTCTCAAAGAAATGAAGCAGATAATATTAAAAGATTTAAGCACAATCAAGTCTAGAGGAGGGGTTTATAAATTACCCAAGCCAATGATTTATCTTCTTCTTGCTGTTGGATTTTTATTCATTTCATTATTACATAGTATCAACATGGAAATAAAGACAATGACACTCAATCCAGTCGATTTTTATAGACTTATAAATCTGGAGGTGACCTTAAATATCATTTCATGTTGGGTCAGTTCAGGCTGCTCAGAGGCCCCTAAATCACAGCCCTTTGTCTTTCAGTTTAGACAAATATGTAAACAGATTAACAAATCTTTGTGAACAGATAAAAAGATCTATATATTAAGAGCACAAACAGGTTAATGAAGCAAGCAAGTTTAAAACCTGTAACATGTGTGATATCTCTACTTATTCCTACCCTTTCGTTTTCCAGTAGAAGTGATAGGCCCAGAGAAGGTAAAGGGCTTTCCAAGTTCACAGAACTAATAAATCTCAAACATGGATCTGAATCTCAGTTCAGTCCTTTTTATAAAACACAAATTTTGCTATTTCCGGTCTTTCTGGCTAGAGACTTGATTGTAAGAAGGCAGTAATCATTAATTTAAAATTGAACATGGGTGTTTCTATTGATTCAGTTATGCCTACCTAGGATGCTTCTTCATCTGCATGAGTGGATGTCTTTAAAAGGAGTGTATTCTTTTATCAAAGATATCTTCTTTGGACTTATGTCCTGAAGAATTAGAAGCCAAACCAGAAGTATTAATTACCTTCTATCACAGTTTAAAATAGTTCATAAAATGATAGGATTAATAAATGTTCTAGACAGAATAACAGAATGATAGAATTTCAGATTTTATTTAGAGAGTTATAAAAGGGAAACCCAATACTTCTGATAAAAAACCTATTCCATTTTAGATAGCTTTAATAACCAGAGTTATTTTTTCCTACTTAATAGTATTTTTTTTCCAATTACATCTAAAGATAGTTTTCAACATCTACTTTTAAAAGATTTTGATTTCCAAATTTTTCTTGCTCTCCCCTTACCCAGTCCCCCTCCCCAATCCAGCAAGCAATCTGAAATAGGTTATACATGTACAATCATATTAAATATGCTTCCACATTAGTCATGTTGTGAAAGAAATATCAGAAATATAGGGGAAAACCAAGAAAGGAAAAATAACAAAAAAGTAGAAGTAGTGTGCTTCAATCTTCATTCAGATTCCACAGTTCTTTTTCTGGATGTGGATAGCATTTTCCATCATGAGTCTTTTGGAATTGCCTTGGATCACTGTATTGGATCATCACACATAGTTGCTGTTACTGTGTACAGTGTTTCCCTGGCTCTCTTCACTCAGTTCAGGTAAGTCCAGGTTTTTCTAACATCTGTCTGTTCATCATTTCTTATAGCACAATAGTTTTCCATTACATTCATATAATGCAACTTGATCAACTACTCCCCAATTTATGGACATCCCCTCAATTTCTAATTCTTTGCCACTACAGAAAGAACTGCTTCTAAATATTTCTGTACATGTAGGTATTTCCCCTGCCTTTTAAGGATTTCTATGGGATACAGACCCAGCAATAGTATTGCTAGAAGAAAGGGTATGCACAGTTTCATTGCCTTTGGGAACAGTTTTAAATTACTCTCCAGAATGGTTGGATCAGTTCACAACTCCACCAACAATGCAATTTTCCCACATCTTCTCCAACATTTATAATTTCATTTTTCTGTCATATTAGCCACTCATATAGGTATGAGGTAGTACTTCAGAGTTGTTTTAATTTGCAGTTCTCTAATTAATAATGATACAGAGCATTTTTTCATATGACTATAGATAGCTTAAATTTCATCGGGGGGGGCAGAGCCAAGATGGCAGAGAAGAAAAAGCACTTCCAGGGCACTCAAGCCCAAAAAGCTTTCCTGGAAGAACTTAAAAAGGATTTTAAAAACCAAATTAGAGAGGTAGAAGGAAAATTTGGAAAAGAAATATGAGGTATGCAAGAGTCAGACAGCTTGGGAAAAGGACAAAAATTGACTGAAGAAAATAATTCCTTAAAAAATGCCATCAGTCATATGAAAAAAAAATCTACTGAAGAAAAGAACTCTTGAAAAAGTAGACATGGGGGGCATGGAGCCAAGATGGCGGAGTAGAAACAGCACTTCCAAGGTGCTCTGCCCCACACCACCTCCGACTATGTAAAAGGGGACTCTGAACAAAGTCTGGAACCCCAGCACCCACAGAACGACACAGAGAAGCTAACCTCCTGCTGGGGACAGCCCAGAAGCCCTGCAGGGAGGGCCAGCACAGAGCTCTGGGAGCTGACAGCCCAGAGTGTGGAGAGCTGAGCCCAGAAAGGTGAATCTCTGTGCCCCAATACCTGTACATTTTATCTCCCAATTACATGCAAAATAGTATTAATAATAGTATTTATATATATTTGAAACATTTAATTTGAATTCCAGATTCTTTCCCTTCCTCCTTCATCACCCACCCTTACTGGGAAGATAGGCAATTCAATATAGCCTATACATGTGTAGCCACATAAAACATTTCCATAGTGGATATATTGTGAAAGACTGACTATATTTCCCTCCATCCTAAACTCCCCCCCCCCCACTTATTCTATTCCCTACTTTGACACTGTCCCTTTCAAAAGTTTGTGCTTCTAACTTCCCTCCCCCCCAACCTGCCCTGCCTTCCATCATTCCCCCTCTCATCCCCTTCTCCTCTACTCTCCTGTAGGGTTAGATACCCTATTTAGTGTGTATGTCATTCCCTCCCTAAGCCAAATTCAATGAGAGTTAGCTTGACCCATTCCCTTTTGCCTTCCTGTTCTTCCCCTCTCCTGTAACAATTTTCCCTTGCTTCTTTCATATGAGAGAATTTACCCCCTTCTGTCTCTCCCCATCTCCTCTCATTATATTCCTCTCACACCTCTCAATTTTACCTTTTAAGTATCATCCCTTCCTATTCAACTGGTCCAGTACCCTCTGTCTATGTATACCTGTACACATATATACACACATTCATATATGTATTCATATGCCCATATACCCTCCTACATAGAAATATCTATACACACACACACACACACACACACACATATATATCCACATTTATATTCCTTCTAACTATTCCCAAACTGAGAAAAGTTTCATAAGTTGCAATTATGGTTTTTCCAATTAGGAATGTAAATAGTTCAACTTTGTTAAGTTCCTTCTTATTTCTTTTCCCTGTTTACCATCTCATGCTTCTCTTGCTTCTTGTATCTGGATGTCAAAACTTCTATTCAATTCTGGTTTTTTCATCAAGAATGCTTGAAAGTCCTCTATTCCATTGAATGACCATATTTTCCCCTGAAATACTCAGTTTTTCTGGGTAGGTGATTCTTGGTTGTAATCCCAGCTCCTTTGACCTCCAGAATATCATATTCCAAGCCTTTCAGTCCCTCAATGTAGAAGCTGCCAGGTCCTGTGTTATCCTGATTGTGTTTCCACAATGTTCAAATTGTTTCTTCTTGGCTGCTTGTAAGATGTTCTCCTTGATTTGGAAACTCCAGAAACTGGCTATAATATTCCTAGGAGTTTTCTTTGACTCTCTTTTCATGATTTTCTTGCATCAATCTCATTTCTCTTCCCAATTTTTCCTCCCCTTCTCTTATTTGGTTTTCAAAATCCTTCTTAAGCTCCTCTACGGCCTGTAAGCATTTCATAGTTTTCTTGGAAGCTTTTGTCACAGGAGTTCTGACTTCATTGTCTTCCTGCCAGTTTGGGCTTTAATCCATTTTGTCCCTAAAAAAGAATCCCCAGGTCGATTGCTGTGCTTGCTTTGCTTCCGTTGCTTGCCATGTTGCCAATCAATCAGTTGACTTTTGAGTTTTTTGCCACAGTAGAACTCTGCTTCCAGAGAGGAGACCTTTGTCCCAATCACTGGGGTTTTCTTAGCTTCTAGAGCTATTAGTTGGCTTCCCTCTCTGAAGCCTCCAAACACTCTGGCTCACTGGTCACATACCCCAGGACCTCCACTTTAGACAGCAATCCAGATTCAATCAAATTAAAGCAAGAGTTATTACCCCTCAGAATGTTGTTTTTTTTTTTTTTTTGGTTCCCCTACAATCTGCAGGCCAGGAGCTCTGAAGCAGTGACTGCCATGCCTCAGCCACTTCTCCCTCCTGTGACAGAGGCCAGACCACACTCCTGGACTTCCTGATCCCAAAGTCTACACTGACCTCTCACTTTGTCTTTGTCATTTATCGGTTGATAATTCTGGAAATCACCACAGCTGCTGGTGATCTACTCTCCCAAAGTCCCTCTGGCTGTGGCTCTCCTGGACACCCTGAGGCTAAAACCACAGGCTCACTTGTGGCTGTACTCTGCTCCCAGAGGGCTGTGATGAACCCTTCCTGTTTGCCTTCTGGGATATCTTCAGAGGAAGATTTATTTCTCTCTGCCACTTTGTGGGTTCTGTATCCCTAAAGTTTGTTTAGAGATGTTTTTATAGGTATTTGAAGTGCTTATGGGGGGATTACAGGGAGTTTACATTACAGTAGAGTACAGGCTCTACACTGCCGTCTTGGCTCCACCCCTCCAGGAATTTTCATACAAATGAAACATGGCACTTTAAAGAATATAATAAAATATAATAAAGAATAAAATAAAATATAAGAATATAAAAATATAAGAATAAAATAAAATATAATAAAATTCACCATTTTGTGTGTTTTCTCATATCTCTTATGAATATGGGGTAGTTCTGACTTTGCCATATTATACTTTTTAATTAATTAAGTTTAGTTAAATTAATTAAAATTTAATGCAAACTGTACTTTTTTTCTGATCTTATTGGAAAAGTTATTATTTCCAGAACTTTGACATAATACCTAGGCAAAGTACCACACTCCTGTATCCCAGAATTAGGGGAAGTTTTCACTGTTATTAGTGATCTGAAAAATGTTTTTCATCTGACTGTTCAATTCAATTCAATGTACCTACAATGTACAAGACACTGTATTAAATGCCAGAGATACAATGACATAGAAAACATTCTCTTCCTTTAAGATATGCCATTTTTTAGTGATAATGTGAATCAACAGGCTTACAAGTAAATAAATACAAAGTACAAACAAAATAATTCACAGATGAGTGTGCTAAATATTGGGTATTAGAAGAGGAATCAGGAAAGGCTCCTTATGGAGTCAAGCTGAAAATAGAACTTTGAAAAATTAAATGAGGGAGAGAGGAGAAATGTGGAGAAAGTACATTCCAGAGGTGGGATATTATTTATTTGTGGCCACAGAGGTGGTAGTTGGGGTATCACGTACAAGGAATTACTGGCAGGGTAGTTTGAATAGAAAGAAAAAAAAGATAGGGAAAAGGGTTATGTGAAATAAGATTGGGAACATAGGTATAAAATAGATTGTGGATGGCTTTTAATTATGAATGCAGTTGGTTGTATTTTATTCCTAATAGTGTAGAGATGAATTGACTTACCACAAAAAGTCAGTAAAGTGAAGTCAGGGAAATGGCTTAATTATAATCTCTAGAAATCTAGATATATAGTTTTAGTCTCTCTCCAGAGCTTTAATCTTGCATCATCAATTGCCCTTTGGATATTTCCAAATGGATATCTCAAAAAAGAAAAAGGAAAATGATCATAATGTACTAAAATATTTATAGGATCTCTTTTTGTCATTGTCAAAAATTGGAAAGGAAAGGGGTGTCTTTCAATTGGGTGATGACTAAGCAAATTACAGTAATAGAATGTTATTATGCCAAACAAAGTGATGAAATGAACAGATTCTGAGGTAACTGGGAAGACCTTTGTGAACTGATTTCTCACAAAGTGAGAAAAATTAGAACAATTTATATTACAATACCATTATAGAGAAAAACAACTTTAAAAGACTTTAGAAGTCCAATCAAGGCAATGATAAACCATAAATCAAAACGAATAAAGATGAATACTCCACTCACCCCCTGAGAGAGAGGTGATAAATGTAAACTATCCAGTTTTAGGCATGGCCAATGTGGAAATTTGTTTTGCTAGATTATACATCTATATATTCAGGGCTTTATTTCTGTTAAAAGAAACACACAATACTGATAGGAAAGACACATTTAATAAACAACAACCATAACATGTATGCCCCAGAGACATCTCAAACTCTCTGTCCAAAATAAAGCCCTTTTCCCCAAAATCAGCCCCTCTTCCAAACCTCTCTATTTCTGTTGAAGAAACCATCATTCTTCTAGTCTCTCAAGTTTACAGCCTTGAGGCTATCCTCCACTAATCACTTTCCCTCACCCCACATATTTAATCAGTTTCCGAATCTTGTTTTTATTTCTATTATTTTTTCACGTAGAATTCTTTCATAAGATTCTCCTTATTTTTGTCCATATTCCATCCTGCTGGCAAAGTGATTTTCCTTAAGCACAGATCTGGCCATGTCATTGCCTTTCTAAATAAACTCCAGTTATTCCTCTTGGTTAATAGCATAAGACATAACAGAGTGCTATAACTTCTAAAGCCTTTTAAAACTTATTCTCAATTTATCTTTCCTGCCTTATTGTACATCACTCCCTCTCCTACATTGAAAAATCCAACACAATACTTCATCCCTCATCTCTATCCTTTTGTACTTGCCATCCCCCATATGGAATTCATTGCCTTTTTACCACCGTCTCATAAAATCTCTTTCTTTAAAATGAAGCTCAAACACCACTTTCTACATGAAACTTTTATCATTCCTCTACTAGTATACTTCTTTATACTATATATATATATATATGTATATATGTCTGCATGTATATCTAAATATTCATTTTCTTTATATTTTCTGTACATATTACATACATATTGACTGTCTTTCTCATTTGAATGTGTGGTTCCTAAGAGCAGGGATCAGTTGAATATTTATATCCCCAGCATCTAGCATAGTATGTGGCGCATAGTTGGCACTTGAAATACCTCTTGATTGATTTATTAATCCTAGAGACAATAGGGAGCCACTGATAATTTTTGTATTGGGGTAGGGAGTAATGGATAATTAGACTTATGTTTTAGAACTTCCAATTTGCCAGTTGTGTGGGGGATAGATTGGAGTGAGGAGAAGTGGGGACAAGGAGGCCAATTTAGAAGGCTATTACCATAAGCTAGGCAAGAGGACATTAGGGCCTTAGGTATGTTAGAAGCTATTTAAATGGAGAAAATATAATAGATGTGAGGAATATTGTGGAGATAGGATGTAAAAGACTTAGCAACTGATGAGATTTGGTGGTTTAGGGAGAAAGAGAACTCAAGAATGCCTATAAAATTTCCAGGTTGGGGACGGGAAGAATAGTGGAGCAATCAACAAAAATGAAGAAGTTTTGAGGGGGAATATATTCTGAGGGGGAATGTAATGTGTTCTGTTTTGGGCATGTTGAGTTTGAGATGCCTATGAGATTTCAGGTGAAAGTGCTCAGAAGACTATCGGTAATGAAAGAATAGAGTTTGGGAGAGAAAGACTATGTCTGTATGCACATGGGCATGTATATATATATATATATATATATATATATATATATATATATATATATATATATATATATATATCTCATAAGCTTTGTATTAATCTTGGTTCTTTTTGTAGGCTGAACAACTTATAAAATATTTTATCTTCTTTATCTTTTCTATCATAGAGCATTTTGCTATTAAAGAAATGTGCTTTGAAGGAAAGTATCTATAACACTTCTTCCTCAATAATCTCAGAATCCTGGTGACATTTTTTAACTCACCATATTGACTGGCATTTGATTTGATTATAAGGTTAATTAACAATCCTCAAGAATAAAGTAGCTTCAAGGACAAACCAATTTTAAATCTAATCAGACCTGTACTGTCTGAGAAACTCACTGTCTGTGCTCTCCAAATAAGATGCAGTTCAGGAACCACACCTGCTTGTTCTCCAGGGAGTATACAACACAGGGAAAAATAGTTTTTAAGGCAAGGGGAGATGTGAGCACATTTGTAGGTAGCAAGGAAGGAACCAATGAATAAAGAGATATAGAAAATAAGAGAGAGAATTGTAGGGGCAAACTTCTAGCTAACACAGGAAGGAACAGAGTCAAGAGCACAAGTTCAGCAGTTAACCTTGTTAAAAAGATGCCAATCTTTTCATGAGATATTATAGTATAGGAGGAGAGAATAGGTAATATTTAAGAAGGGACTTTGAGGTATGGAATGGAGGAGAAGAGAGAACTTCTATTGAATAGTTTTTAATTTCTCGGTAAAATAGGAGGTAAGGTTCTCCTATGAAAAGGAAAAGAGGAACGTGAGGTATAAGATGTTTAGAGGGGGCAGCTAGGCCCTCCAGTGAATAGAACACTGGCCCTGGAGTCAGGAGGACCTGAGTTCAAATTCGGCCTCAGACACGGCACAAAAACTAGCAGTGTGACCTTGGGAAAGTCACTTAACCCCAATTGCCCTCCAAAAAGCAAAAAAAAAAAAAGATGTTTATAGAAAGAGGAAATGATTTTAAATGGCCACTGTGGAGGGTACAGTAGAGAATCAATCAGGGAATAACCAAAAAGAGGCCAAGAAAAATGGAGGCCCAGTTGATATTAGAAAACAAAATTGGAGTCAACTCAATAAACAAGGTTGTATGAATTTCTCCAGGAGACTTCATCAGCATTTGAGTAGGAGATGAGGATGGTGGAAGTAATTGAGGATTAAGGTTTTGCAAGGTATATATGTTGTTGTTGTGTTTGTCCTTTGTTTTTGAAGAGGACCATGACATCAGGGAAGTGATGACAACTTGCAGTTGACTTTGATTTGAGTGAGGGAGGTATGTGCAAGGTCACCAGCCTCACTTTCTCCTCTGGAGCCATCTGGGTCCAGTGGCCAGATATTCATCAGGATGACTGGAGATGGTCAAGGATGCAAGGGCAACATGTATATGGAAATAAGAGGAGGGGGCAAAAGAGCCTAGAGTAGGGGTGAGATTGAGAGTGCAAGGAGAGAAAAAAGAATTAGAGTTTACACTGAAGATGAATAAGTTTTGAAGAGGGTAAAGCAGGAGGAGATATTGAAGGTCCTGAGACTATTCAGAGGAAGTACTTTCACAGTTCTGAATAATTACAAGTTTTGTAAGAGTTGCAAGGCTTGCGCAAAGATGGAAATTGTGGGAGTTTAAGGGGTTGATGAAAATAGAGGTTAGGGTGTTTGAGGGAAAGAAGAATTTGGACTGGGTGATAAAGACAGACAGAGTAAACTTCAAAAAAGGGAAGATTTTGAGTAATGGTGGCAAAGGCATAGTATGGAATAAAAGTAAGGAACATGCCAATTCTTTCTGGTTCAGCATTGAGGAAAGCATCAGAAAAGGGACACCTACTACTTGTGAGAAGGGGGGATATAAGGTCTTTTGGGGAGAGTCAAATTTTCATCCTTGCAAGAAGATGAAAATAGTGTGAAATAAAGAGCTCTAGGATAATGGGGAGTTTGTGACAATAAAGCAAGGGCTCCATAGAATATAATAGAATGGGAGGGCAGAAGATACTATTTACTGTGGAAGGGTAGGGGTGGAGTAGAAAGGAATTAAAGTACAGAGATTTTTACATTAGTAGATGTTGACTATAGCATGGGGACAACGGGATTTTAAACAATCTCAGATCTTGAGCTTCAGTTCCCCTGACAGTTAAAGGGGTGTGAGTAGGAATGCTCTTTGCTTCTGCAGACTCAAAGATTTGGAGTAAAATTTCTTTACCCAATATCTGCTCCTGTGCCTGTGTCATTCTCTATTACTTTGGGTTGAAACTCCAGGGTAGGTTCTGAGGTGAATCCATTCCCAGCCTCCAGGAACATGATCACATTTTTTTTCACCACTGGCATTTCAGAGTTATGGGATTTTGACCCGCTGGAAGTTAGAGGCAGTGAGGGATTCCACTGACTCTGGAGGACTATAGAGGGTAATTGCTTCCTATTGCTTGTTCTAGATGCTAAGTCAAGAGATGACTTAGAATCTCCTTCTATAGCTGATATTCTGTTTTATGGGGTTTAAGGGACCAGGGATGATTTTGAGCTGACCATGAGGTACTATTTAAGGCTTAGAGATGCTTAATGCTTTGACAGATATGGAATCTCTTCAAAGCCCACAATCTACTTACTCTAGTCTTTTAGAGAGATACCTATTCAGTAGATAAGTTGTGAATAGGTATTTCCTTGGGGTTACAATTTTTTAGGAAAATTGTTTCTCTCTTAACAATTTAACTATTTGATGAAGATATTTTCCCTCTTGAGAGGCTCTTTTCTTAGTCTAGCTAGATTGATTTATTCAAAAGTTTTTCAGTTTTTTTTATAATAGAATTTTCTCATCTCCTGAATTCCTTATTTGGTTAAAATTCTTTATGCTGAAGTTTTATACAAAACAAAACATGCAAAAGTAGGGCAACAATTTGCACAGTGACGTTAGTAATGTAAAGGGGAAAAGATTTCAGAATTCTTATCAATATTATGACCAATCATGACTTCAGATGGTTAATAATAAAGCATTACTCTTACCTTTTACCAGAGGGCTGGAGGCCTAAAGGTGTGAAATATACTTTCACACATGGTCAGTGCATTGACTAGTGTTGCTTGAATTATCTATTACAAAGGAGGTTTGTGTTGCGTGTATGCAGAAAAGGGGGTTGTTGGGAGGTGACAGTGATTTTTTGGCAGCATCAATAAAACATTGACAAAATTTTCCCCTACCCATAATTCTTAAAATCAATGTTTAATTCCTCCATAGGTTTTTAAATTTAATGATTTGACTTGTAAATTTAATTTTATTATCCATTTATTACTAAGTATAGGGGTAAAATAAGAATTCTCTCCCACCCCTTCCCAAATGACATCATTGCATAGTAGGAATTGGAATCAGAAAGAACTGGCTTTGAAGCTTTCCTTAGATACAAAAACTACATATTTGAAAAGAACTTCTAGAATGTTGGACAGTTGCTTGGAAAAAATTACATTTAGACCAGTGTTTTATACTGTATACTATTGTAAAGTTGTAATTAACTCTTCTCTTTATAGAAATATTTTACTTTCCATGGGCCCTTGAGATTAACGTCTCAAATTGCAATCTCTGTATTAGCCACTAGGTGGTGCTCCAAGCTTAAATTGCTCCAAATCCTCTCTACAGGAACAAATACAGACTTTTCTGCCTTGACCTCTGCACAAGTGACAGAACATTAAAATCACTTTCCCTTTTTAAGTCTTTCTTTTAGGGTCTCCTCAGTTTCTGACTTATATTTTGCCCTGTGTTCAAAACATGTACAGAATATTTGGTTTGTTTGCCTAAATCCATTAAGATGCTTATTTTCTTTCCAACTCCCCATAACACAAAGAGAGGATTATACATTCACATTATAAATGAGAGCACATTAATGAATAGAATCACAAATAAAAGACAGAGCATTAAACCTCATAAGCCTGGCAATCCATTGTTTCTGCTAAGCTCTGAACTTCCAATCTATTAGCAATAATAGATGTTCCCTTGAAAATCTTAGTTCCCACCTTTACTTTCACCAAGAGCATAGCTACACCTACAGGTTATTGAAAGATGAGAGTTATTAGTTATACACCAAAGACAGTTTGGTGCAGGGAAAAGGGCCTGGATCTGGAATCAAAGTATCCATCTTCAAATCTCAACTCTGGACTATCTGTATAACCTCAGACCAGCCATTTAACTTCTTAGGATTTCAGTTTCTTTATCTGTAAAATAAATATGTGGGATTATTTGACCTGTGGGGTCCCTTCTAACTTTTGATTTGCACCCTTTATTGTTTTTCCTGGCCATCAATCTTGCTCCAGTTACATTCTCTTCTCTTCCCAATCTCTGTCTCTTAGGGAACCAGGTCAACTTTGTTCCCATACTATCACAGGTTGATGAACCCAGATCCTTGATTACTCCCATCCTCTGTTCCTACTTCATTTCTACTCAAAGTCATGTGACAAATTTATGTTATTGAATCTCAACTGAGGCATTAAAGCATCAAAGAAATCTTTACTCCTCCCAATAGATTTTCTATTCCACTTAACCACAGTAGATTCCCAAATTTTTCTTCCTTCTTCAATCTTCCAATAGTACCCCCCATCTCAGCCCCTCTAATGATACCCTCATCTCATGTTTTACTGAAAAAAATCAAGAATTCCTTCCCTCACTCACCTGTCAATTCATCTCCCTCATTTCCCATTCTGCTGACATTATCTGCCATCATTTCTTCCCTCCTTACCTTTACCTCTTGGATTCTCTGGTTTCCTTCTTTACTCAGCTCAAGCACAACTGTTTTCATGAAGCTCTTCCTACTCTCCCAAATTGCTAGTGTTACCTTTTATTTATTTTCTATGTAGCATTTTCTAGCCTTTATGTAGCACTTCTTCCTTTAGGGTATGCCTAGTTGTCATTCCAGTCAAACAAATGCCCTTTAGCAGCATGCACACATAATTTCTGCCTACTCTCAGGGGGCCATGTAGAAATTTGAATATGCGCCAGTATCTTCTGCTTGAAGCAAACTAACTTGAGTTACCTTGATTGATTGCTGAGCCAGAAAAGCTAATGGTTCAGGGTATTATTCGTTGAGGAAGAAAAGGTAGCTTTCAATTTTTGGGTCTCTTCAACATGACTTTCAATATGTGAATCCAATTGGAGTAAAGAAAGGTCCTTTCCTACTTTGGCATTAATGGCTGGTCTGGAGACTCAACTTCCCAGGCTTGTACTGGAAGCTCATGTCTTCTTTGATTTCTCCCTATTTCTTTTGGTTTTGTTTCCTTTGCCAGAAAGTATTTGTGGGTTGGCAACAAAGGGTAGTGTCTTCTAGCTAATTTGTCAGATAAGTAGCATAGTAGATAGAACTCTGGTTCTGGAGTAAGGAAGACTCAAGTTCAAATTTGGCCTGAGACTCTAGTTAGGTAACCTTGGGCTTTGTCTGCTTGCCTCAGTTTCCTCAATTGTAAAATGGGGAGGATAATAGCACCCACCTCCCAGGTGTGTTGTAAGGATCAAATGAGATAATATTTGTAAAGTACCTAGCACACTGCCTGGCACATAGTAATTGCTACATAAACACCAGCCATTATTATTATTCTGCAATAGCTATTACAGTAATAGAAGTAGTCAAATTAGGCTTTAAACATGATAAACATAAGCATCAGAGCAAAAAGGCCTTCAGAAAAGATCCAAATTGGGTCTTGCTTTGCTGTTTGATGGAACAATGCCAGCACAGAGGAGAAAAGTAAATTGCTAATTAGGAACCTTGCAGACATTGTGTTTCAACAAGGCTGAGACATTAGCCTTCCAAACGATTTTACTTGTAGTGATAAGTAATTGTATTCTGTTCTTATCATTTCATGATTCTTTACTGCTTAATATTCCCTTTTCAAGGTGGGAATAAACTACTTGTTCCAAATTTGATTGGGTTTTTAACTGTCTCCTTTTGTGGGAGAATTCCCAAACTTTGAGACCATGATCATTTCTATAATTAGCAACACTTTAAGTATCATTTTTTCCCGAAAGTAGCCAAAGTGAGAGTGTTGATTTAGTGAATGGGAAACTTGAAGACTCCACTTATATTGCTGAGAATTTAGGCAACCCCAGAGCAATGAATCCAGATGGAGATAGTGCTGGGAGAGGTGGTCACCTCTAGTAAATAAGTGTGTATATTGCCTTCTCTATTAGAATATAAGTTGCTTGAGAGCAAGGGCAGTTTTGCTTTGTCTATGCACAATGCCTGCCCATATAGTAAGTATAAAGGCTTATTTATTGACTGAAAGATTTCTGGATCCTATAAAATGTCATATTGAAGTGAAAAAGAGAATCTCGTTATGGGTTCAACAGATATAGAGAGAATAACCACTTCCTGGCCAATCATCAGGTGAACACTCTGCTTCTAATGATAAAACACCTTTTATATCTCATCACAACTTGTTTCCAACTGGGATCCCCCTTAAAGTTTCATGGCAATCTCTTTGAGCATGGTGCATGTAAAACCAGCTTTTAATAAGTCATCATCTGAACTTCCACTGGACTGCTTATCATAAATCAGTCCACTTTGTTTCCTTTAAGTGGCTTGCTATCGAACAACATTATGTGACATTCACTCCCCACACCTCATTCTCATTAAATTAACTCATAAGATTAAACAAGGAGCAGTTCCTATTTCTTTGGTGCCTTTCAGGTGGGGATAATATCGGGGAATATGAGGACAAACCTGTCTAAACAGGCAGTATACTATAAGTTCCAGATCACATCATTATAAAAAAAGAGAGAGATCAGAATGAGACAACTTTAGGGATAAAGATAGTCATAAAAGATAAAATAGAAAATTCCAGTAAAAGGAAATCCAAAGGCTTTTGGAAGAAACAGATCTATGCAGCTATAAAAAGAAAAAATAATGTTGACTGGGAAAATGTATAAATAGCTCTGATGGGGTGCTTGGGATATATATTTGTAACATCAATCTATAATATCAGTTTGTAACATCAGTTTGTAAAAGGGGTGCTTTGGGATCTATGTCTGTAAAATCAATTTGTAAAACCAGTCTGTAAAATCACATTTCCCCTCCCCAGCCTCAGAGCATTAACTCTGCCCTTTCCCCTCTGCCAGCACGCTGCCCAGCAAAAACTCATGAACTGTTTATCTCTGCTTGGAGCAATAACAAGCTACATATGAATCTTTCAGTAAACTATCTATAAACATTTTAGCTTAGGCAAAATGTTATCTCCTGTAATAGAGTGGCCAGTTGCACCAATGAATCCTTCAATGCCATATCTATAGGTTAACTCCTTAGCCAATTATACCCATATTGAGTCTCCTTTAGCCTTGGTTCCCAACATCCATCTTGTCAAACATGACACTGATGGGTGGCAGACTGGGCACTTCTCAGTTAGCCCTGATGGCTAGCTGACTTTGTGACATTTCAGGCCTAAAACCACACCTCTAGATAGCCCCCGCCTTGGGCTATCTCCAAGTGAATTATGGGCAATACACATGCACAGTTGATATTAAAAATACATGTTCCTTTAAGCACTGACTACTCCTTAACTTCTCCCTAATCCCACCCTTACTCACCTAGTTAGCATAATTGACACCTGATTTACTACTATGACTCCTTAAAACTATACCTGTGATTTCTGTAAGTTTGCAGGTTCCACAAGAACCCTTGCCCGCTGTGCTGTACAGCTTAACAATAAACTTTTACAATCTCAGCTTCAAAGTTTGCTTGAGCCTGGTGAATTCTTTCCAGACTGAATTGTAGGGTTTCTGGTCACTGATAGTGATCAGAGTCCTGGTAGAACCTATTACTCTTCCCCCAACAGCTCTACCATCCAAAATAAAATAACTTGCAAAAAGTTATAGTTATAAAAATAGATAAAATATATATAAATGACCAAGAGTCATCCCTAGTAGATAAGTGGTCAAAGGAACAAATTATTTAAAATAAGATTTTCATATGTTCAACAATCATATCAAACCTAATATCAATATCACATAATAATCATATATTACATAAGAGAAATGTAAATTTAAGCATAAATGTGTTATATTTTGACAAAAAACATTTTCTGTATTTGTATCTGAATATTGACATGAATTTTTGTTGTCCATATGCTGTTTTCCTAGGAATCAACTATTCTTGCACCCCTGGCATAATTCTTATTTGGCCATAGTAAGTTTTTTTTTTTTGTACCTATTACTATAGGTATTATAGGGAAGCTAGTTATTGTAGTAGATAGAGCCCTGTACTTGGAATCAGGAAGACTCATCTTCATGAATTAAAATCCAATCTCAGACACTTATTAGCTGTCTGACCCTGGGCAAGTAACTTTGTTGAGGTTTAGAGGTACTGGGACCCCAAAATAGCAATGTGTAGGTCCTACCCAAATGAATTCAACTCAAGTCTTCTTTCAGCAAAAGGTGAAAAAAAGTTTATTAAAAATCTGCCATAATCCAGCGGGGAGGAATCAAGACGGCAGGGTAAAGGTAGGAGCTTGCGTGAGCTTATGCCCCAACCACCTAAAATATTTGTAAAAATTATACTAAACAAATTTAGTGCTATAGAACCCACAAAATGACAGAGTGAAATAAATCTCCTGCTGAAGGAAGCCTGGCAGGCTGATCAGAAAGGCCTAATGCACCGAGATGGGAGCAGAGCACAGCCTTGTGTGGGCAGTACCAGCAAAGACCTGTTGCACAGACCAGCTGGAGCAGACTTCAGGGGACTGAATCACTAGCTGTCATGGTGGTTTCCAAACTTCCCAACCCACAAATGGCAAAGAGAAAGTAAAAGGTCATTGGGGAAACTCTATTGGACCTGGGTGAGAGAAGAACATAGTCCGACCCCTGCCCCTGGGGTGGCAGAGGTGACCATGGCTGCAACTACTGTGGCAGTGGCTCCTTTCTGAATTCCAGGCTCACAGATAGTGGGGGGACCAAATGGCTGACCAGAAGGCAAATTCAGGAATCTCTTTTTGAGTATTGTGGTAACAATCAGGATAACAAAAGATCTGGCAACTTCTACTTAAGGGATCAAAGGTCTTAGAATATGATATTCTGGAGGTCAAAGGAGTTAGGAATAAAACCAAGAATCACCTACTCAGCAAAACTGAGTATAATACTTCAGGGGCAAATGTGGATATTAAAAGAAATAGAGGACTTTCAAGCATTCCTGATGAAAAGACCAAAGCTGAACAGAAAATGTGACTTTCAAATACAAGAATCAAGAGAAGCATGAAAAGGTATATATACAGGCAGGTATACATACATACATACATACACACATGTATATATATATAAGTATACATATGCATATATGTATGTATAGGAGGGTGCATGTGTGTATATATGTGTGTGTATGTATGTATGTATGTATATGTATACATAGATGGCACATCGTGAGTTCAATATGAAAGGATGATATCTAAAAAATAAAATTAAAAGGTGAGAGAGCAATATTTTGGGAGAAGGAGAAAGGGAGAGATAGAATAGGGTAAATTATCTCACATGAAAAAGGCAAGAGAAAGCTGTTACAATGGAAAGGAAGAGCAGGGAGGTGAAAAGGAATGAGTCAACCTTACTCTCACTGGACTTGGCATAAGGAGGGAATAACTTATACACTCAATTGGGTATCTTACCTTACAGGAAGTAGGGGGAAAGGAGATAAGAAAGCACTGTGATAGAAAGGAAGGCAGATTGGGGCGGGGGCAGTCAGAAGCAAACAATTTTGAGAAGGGATCAGGGTCAAAGGAGAAAATAAAATAAATGGGGGGCAGGATCAGATGGAAGGAAATATAGTTAGTCTTTCCCAATATGACTACTTTAGAAATGTTTTGCATAACTAAAGATATATAACCTATATTGAATTGTCTTCCCAGTGGGGGGTCGGGTGGGGTGTGAGGAGGGAAGAAGGGAGAGAATCTGGAACTCAAAGTTTTAAAAACAAATGTTAAAAATTGTTTTTACATGCAAGTGGGAAATAAGATATAAAGGCAGTAGGGTATAGAAATCCATCTTGCCCTACAAGAAAGTGAGGGGTAAGGGGGTAAAGAGGGGAATATAAGAGAGGGCAGACTGGGAAAAGAGATATTCAGTATACTTGCCATCTTGGGGTGGAGGGGTAGGGGAGAGATGGGGAGAAAATTTGTAACTCAAAGTCTTGTGGAAATGAATGTTGAAAACTAAAAGTAAACAAATAAAAATCTGCCATATTGGCCAGACTCTTAAGAAATCTCTACAATGGCTAGATTCTTAAGGAATCTGAGCATTTGTATTGCTAAGAATGAATGTGAGCACCTTCATGGAGACAAGATGTATCTTATATACAGAGAGACTGAGGGATGTCTAAGTAGTCTGGAGTGACTTGAGGAGGGGTTCAGGGATGGTCTTGATGGAGTGGTCAGTAGGCTGGGGTGACTAGAAGTTGGATGCCAGAAACCAAGTGAATGGGATTTTAATATAATCAAGGGTGGGAAGGGAGGCAAACCTGAGGTAACAGACTATGGAGGGCTAGACTTGGTTAAGGGTAACAAATTTGGGTATAGTTATAATGAAAGGCTTCTAGCCTCAGGTGAACACCAGATGAAATGGGAAGATTCAAGGAGAGTTCTAGGGGCTTCCCAGAGCTCGTATCCCACCAATTTAACCCTCTTTGTTTCAGTTCCTCATTTGTAAAATTGACCAGAGAAGGAAATGGCAAACCACTCTAGTACCTTTGACAAGAAAATCTCAAAAGGGTTCAGAAGAGTCAGATACTCCTGAAATAACTCAACAACAACAATAACAAATTTAGCTTTGTGATATGGTACTGTAGTTCAAGGGAAGAAGTCACCAATCAGGAGAGTGGGGTCTCAAGATGTCTCAGTGGTGATATTGAACCTGTTTGATGTGTTGGTTATCTTCCATGACCTAATTTTCTCCCTCTCTTTTTAAAACTTTGACTCCAGGAATGGCTTGCTAGGTGGAGGAATGATAGGCAGTTATGTTAGGAAAGTGAATGTGATATTAAAGTAAAAAATGTAAATGACGGGGCAGCTAGGCAGCGCAGTGAGTAAGAGCACCGGCCTCGGAGGTGGGATTGAAACCGGCCTCAGAAAATGAGCACCCAAACATAAATCGTGACTAGCCATGTAACCTTGAGCAAGTTACTTAACACCAATTGCTTTAAAAAATGTAAATGACGATAAGATTTTTAAAAAATACCCCCACTCCAGGTTTGTTTAGGTGATTCCCTGAAAAACAGCCATGTATACATGCAGCTCATGACTCTTGATTGTATGAGGCTATGGTTCTGTGCATGCATAAGGGATGTGACTTTGGATGGGCAAAGATACCGAGGAAGAGGGAGAAAGCAGAAAACAATATAAGAAATTTGAATGACATAATAGAGAATTCCCTGGAGCTTTAAGAATGTCACTTGATTCTGAATGCTTGCAGCCTCAAAGACTGCTAAGAAGACTTCTTGGGTAAGATTGTTCTCTCCTTGGTTGAGCTGAGATTTCATTCTATTTCCAAGCTGAAAAGCCCTTTTGCTCTTGTGAATTTTATTTCCTACACTAATCTGTAACTTCCTCAATTTTGGATCCACTGTTTGCTTTTATAAATATGCTTGCTGGCTACCTAGGATCATCTTTTGTGTACTGAGTGTTTGGGGAGTGGTGGAGTTGAGGTAGAATGGATATAATAGATTTACTCAGTGCTCCTTCCCTGGGGCAAAAGCAATGAGAGAACAATGAGCCATCTGTAGTACCTGAACCCCCTGAGTTTTAAGTCAGCCAAAGTTATAAACAGGAGAGGTAAATAAAAACCAGAGAGTTTTATATTTGAACTTGCTTTCATTTCTAGATGCACATAACCTATACCTTATAAGCCTCGTAGTAAGAAAAAAAAAAGAGGAAGCCAAGAGAAGGATTGCTTTTAATTCCTCTATTCTTGGATCTTTCTCTGTTTCAAGGAATAAACCTTCAGTCACCTGAAGCATACCGGGTTTAATTAAATTTAAGAGAATAATAACAATACAAGTAGAGGGATTGTTTTTGACTAGAAGGGTCATTCTTTTATCAGATTCAGGGGCAAAATTGGACAGAATGGAAATGATTTAAGCTGGTCTAAGTCATAGAATAGGGCAGCTGTGTGGCACAGTGGGCAGAATTCAGGGCCTGGAGTCAGGAAGATCTGAGTTCAAATCTCGTCTTAGACACTTGCTAGCTGTGTGATCCAGAGCAGGTCACTGCCTTGTGGCCTCATTTTCCTCATCTATAAAATGAGCTAGAAAAGTAAATGGCCAGCCATTCCAGTATCTTTCCCAAGAAAATCCCAAATGGGGTCACAAAGAGTCAGACACAACTGCAATTATTGAACAACAAAAAAGGTATAAAATAGGCTTATGACAGATGGCCTCTGCTCAGCAAAGCAGTAATCTAGGTAATCTGCTTTGATGAAGCAGCATTGAAGAAGGTTTGGAGAGAGAAGAGTAGGTTTAGAACATTCAATGTCAAAAGTATAATAGAGAAGCAATCATAGGGGAATAAAATATTGTGATTCAGCAATGAGGGCCCAATTGAAGTTAGATAGGGAGCTAGGTGGTGCGGTGCCTAGAGTGCTAGGGTTGGAGTCAGGAAGACTCATCTTCCTGTGTGCACCCCAAAATTGTGTGCAACAGAGATCCTTACCCAAATAATACACAGAGGCTTCTCAAGGTAGGAAGCAGAAAAGAATGGTTTATTATGATCTCAGGAAAGCACAACCCCCACTTCTGACAAGTAGTCAGGGAGGAGAAGCAATTTACAAAAGGAAATGGCAAAATTATAAAGCTAATGTGGAATTCTCCCCCACCCCTTCCTGACCCTTTTCTTCCATTGTCTGGAAGTCAGGTGCACAATCTAAGTGTGGCAATCTACCTCAAGTACCAGAACAAGGAAACAGTAGACCACCCAAGTAAAGCTGGAGTATAGAAATAATAAATGATGATAGGGCAGTTGGGTAAGAGATTTAAGGATAAGGCTGGTATAGATTTGATCTCATCCACCATAGGTTTAAAACCTTGAAGGGAGAGAGCAGGAGTGATACAGGAAGAGATGAAGGCACTGAAGGTTAGGGTATTGGTCAAGAACAGATTTAAGAGCAGTGAGGGAGAAGGAGATCTGGATGGAAAAGAGATTTGATTTAGAGTGAAATTTTAGACTTCAAAATTATGGAAGTAGAAAAGTTATGGGTGATGGTGAAATCCAGGATCTTGCCATTCCTGTAGGTAACTTGTTAGAGTAAAGTTGTAAGCAGTGCTAGTTTAAGAGTTAGAGAATATAAGCTCCTTGAGAATAGAGGCTACTTACTTTGTTGTTGTTCATTTGGATCTACCTCTTCATAATCCCATTTGGAGTTTTCTTGGCAGATACTGGAGTAGTTTGTCATTTCCTTCTCTAGCTCATTTGACAGATGTGGAAACTGAGGCAATCCAGGAAAAGTGACTTGTCTAGGGTCACACAGCTAGTAAATGTCAGACAGGTCAAATTTGAATTCAGGAAAATGAGTCTTCCTGAGTCCAGGCCACACTGCACTACATGCCTGCTTAGGGGCTACTTTATTCTTGTGTTTATATCCCTAAGGACTAGCACATTGTCTGGAAAATAATAAACAGTCAGATGCATATATGTATATATATATATATGTATATGCACACACATACATATATATGTATGTATATGTTTTGCCTACTATTTTAGCTAGGTCTCTGGGTATGAAAACAAGAATTGGGGTAGAGAAAATATAGGAAGATACTGAGCTTCTTGAAAAAGGAAGGGGAGGCAAATGCTGGGGGCAGAGCCAAGATGGCAGAGTAGAAACAGGACTTCCCTGTAGCTCTGGCTTCCACCTCCTCTAATACATGTAAAAAATGACTCTAAACAACTCTAAACTAAACTTTAGAGCTAGACAACCAACAAAGTGACAGGGAGAAACATATCTCCCACTGAAGGAAACCTGGCGGGTCAGCGGGAAGGATCCATCACTACTCACTGGGGTCTGAGAGGAGTCCCACCTGAGCCACGGTTTCAGCCCCAGGGCAGAGGTGGCTGGAGCAAACTTCAGGAGAGTAAATCACCAGCAGTTTTAGTGGTTTCCAGATTTCTCAATCCACAAATGCCAAAGACAAAGTAAAAGGGTAAACTTCCACACTAATGTGGAATGTTTTTGGAACATGGGGAGTATGTTCTGGCTGCCACCTGCTGCTCCACCCCCCCCACAAGTGAGAAGCGGCAGAGGCATTGGCAGCAGCTACTGCCATGCAGCTGCTTTCAGAGCTCCTGGTCTGTAGATTGTAGGGGGACCAAGTGACGATTCAGAGGGTAACAGCTCTTGCTTTGACATTGTTGGATCTGGCTCACTGTCTTGGGTGGTAGTCCTGGAGTGTGTGACCAGTGAGCCAGAGTGTGTGGGGTTGTAAAGAGGGTGCCCTTCTAATAGATCCAGCAGCTGCAACACCCCCGGCAATTTGGGACAGAGTTCTCTCCATTCTGGAAACAGAGTTCTACTGTGACAAAGCGCTTGCCCTGATATTCTAGAACCAGAGGGCAAAATAGAAATTAAGAGAATTTACCTATTGCCTCTTAAAAAAGAGTAACTCAAAGTCTCAAAAACAAATCTGTATAAAACTTATTTTTTACATGCAACTGGGAAATAAGATATACAGGTATTATGGTATAGAAACCTGTCTTGCCCTACTAGAAAGTTAGGGGGGTGAAGGGGAAGGATATAAGAGATAACAGATTGGGGGAAGGGGTATTCAGTAGGCTTGCTACTTTGGGATGGAGGGTAGGGGAAAGATGGGGGGGGAATTATAACTCAAAATCTTATGGATCTTATGGAAATGAATGTTGAAAACTAAAAATAAATAAATTAAAATTTTAAATAAAAAAAAGAAAAGGAAGGAGAATAATCTGAGGTCTGGAATCTAAACAAGGCATCTATAGTTCACTTAGGGCTATGTTCTAGGTGTAAAAGGAACAGAGATTAGTGGATGAGGCCAGCTGATCGAGGGCCCAGAAGTAGCAGGGAGGAGAAAGAAATATACCTCCTCGGTTTTAGCCCCAGGGCGGCAGGGCCAGCAGCCAGCTGGAGGAACCCCAGAACACCAGGAACTGTGGAGACGCCAGAATTATCAACATAGACTTGCCTAGGACAAAGTAAGAGGTTAGTGTCCTATGGACTTTGGGACCTGTATTTGGGGAATGCGTCAGCTCCCTCCCCTGGGGGCTAGAAGCCTCTGAGGAGACACGCCACTGTGTAGTTTTCAGAGGCATTTCCAGCTCCCAGCCTACAAATCGTGGGGAGATCCAGCGATCAGTCTTGGGGGGTAATCGCTCTTGCTTTAACCTCCCTGGATCTGGATTGTGATCTAGGGTGGAAGTTGTGGGTGGGTTTACAGCTTGCCAGAAACGGAAGTTGCCCCCCACACGTTCGGGACGAAAATTCCTCTATCTGGCCTTAAAGCCATAGTGTGGCAACAAGCCCAAAAGTCAAGCAATTAAGTGGCAACATGCCAAGGCAAAGGAAACAGAAAAATGCAACCCTAGACTCCTATTTTGGGGGCATAGAGCGGGAAAAGGACTGTGAGGTCAGAAGTCCTGCTCCAAAAGCCCCAGGGGAAAACATGAGTGGGTTGCAGGCCATAGAGGACCTTAAGGAGGACTTTAAAAATCAAATAAGAGAAGTGGAGGAAAAATTGGAAAGAGAAATGAGAAGGATGCAGGAAAAGTATGAAATGAGGGTCAACAGCCTGACTGAGGAAAACAACACCTTAAAAAATAGACTAACTCAAATGGCAAAGGAGGCCCAAAAGGGCAATGAGGAGAAGAATGCCTTAAAAAGTCGAATTTGCCAGATGGAAAAAGAATCTCAAAAGTTCACTGAGGAGATTCATTCCTTCAGAGTTAGACTGGAGCAAATGGAAGCTAATGACTTTATGAGAAATCAAGATGCTGTTAAGCAGATCCAAACAAATGAAAGATTAGAAGGCAATGTGAAATATCTCATGGGAAAAACCACTGACCTGGAAAATAGATCCAGGAGAGACAATTTAAAAATTATTGGACTACCTGAAAGCCATGATCAAGGAAAGAACCTAGAAATCACCCTTCAAGAAATTCTCAAGGAAAACTGCCATGATGTTTTAGATCCAGAGGGCAAAATAGAGGTTGAAAGAATCCACAGATCACCTCCTGAAAAAGATCCCAAAAAGAAAACTCCCAGGAATATTATAGCCAGGTTCCAGAATCCCCAGATCAAGGAGAAAATACTACAAGCAGCCAGGAAGAAACAATTTCAATATTGTGGAAACACAATCAGAATAGCCCAGGACCTGGCAGCTTCTACACTGAGGGATCGAAGGGCATGGAATATGATATTCCAGAGGGCAAAAGAACTGGGAATGAACCCAAGGGTCACCTACCCAGCAAAACTGAGTATTTTGTTTCAGGGGAAAATATGGTCATTCAGTGGAATAGAGGACTTTCAAGCATTCTTGAGGAAAAAACCAGAGTTGAATAGAAAATTTGACATCCAGACACAAGAAGCAAGAGATGCCTGAGAAGGTAATCAGGGAAAAGAAATCAAAAGGAACTTATCAAAGTTGAACTATTTACATTCCTATATGGAAAAGCAATAACTGTGACTGATGATATCTTTCTCACTATGAAAATAATGGAAGAAGGGGGTGTGGTCATATGAATACATATGTGAATGTGTGTGTATATGGTTACAGTTATATATGGATAGGGCATAGGTTGAATTTGTTGGGAAGGGAGAATACTCAAGGGATGAAATTATGAGGTGAGAGAGGAAAGTGGCAAGAGGAGATGGGGAGAGACATGGTAGGGTAAACTATCTCATGTAGGGAAGTGGGTGCAAAGGAGGGGGAGAATAAGGAAGGCTAAAAAGGCAAAACCACATTCACATTGAATTTGGTTCAGGGAGAAAATGACATACATACTAAATGGGATATCTCAACCTGCAGCAGGATAGGGGAAGGGGGATGAGAGGAGGGATGATGGATGGGAGGGCATCCTTGGGGTGAGGGGAGGTTGGAAGTACCCACTATAGAAGAGGGACAGGATCATGTAGGGAATGGACCAGGTGGGGGGTGGGATGAGTGGGAGGGAATTATAAGCAGCCTTGTACAATATATCTACTATGATAATGTTTTGCATAGCTAGACATGTACAACATATACTGAATTACTTATATACCAAGAAGGAATGGGTGACAAGGGAGGAAGGAAATGGATCTGAAATTCAAGATCGTAACATTAAATGTTTCAAATATATATATAAATACTATTATTAATACTCTTTTGCCTATAATTGGGAGATAAGATATGCAGGCATTGGGACACAAAGATTCATCTTCCTCTAATGGAAAAGTCGATGGGGGTATGGGAGAAGGTATGGGAGAGAGCAGATTGGAGGAAGCGATATCTTGTGGGACTGCTATTCTGGGAGGTTGGGTAGGGGAATAATGGGGGAAAATGATTGTAACTCAAAATCTGGCGGAAATGAATGATGTAAAACAGAAGTTAATAAAGTATTTGTTTAAATGCTAAAAAAAAAAAAAAAAGAAATATACCTCCTCTCCCTCAACAAATCAGTATGTGTGTGTGGGGGGGGGAGGTTGGAAGGGAATAAAAGGGGGTATTCCCAGAATGACATAATGGAAGTGGGGAGAAGAATAGCCTAGGGGCTCAGGAAAGGTAGAGCTGAGATTGATAATGATGAGAGAGAGGAAAGAATGAAGGAAATAAACATTTATTAAAACCCTACTATGCATCAGGCACTATTCTAAATTCTATACACATATCTCATTTGATCTTCACAACAATCTTAGGAAGAAGATACTTTTATTATCACCATTTCATAGTTAATGAAACTGAGTGTTTTAAAACTGTATCTTGTTCTAGTACCCCTGTTTACTCTCCCCACCCCTCTCCTCATCATTATAGTAAGTACATTTTAAATAGCAAGTATAAAGGGGGCAGTATCAGTGAATAGAATTGAGATTGCAAAGGGGAACCTAGAAGTCTCAAAGATCAAATATATTCATCAAAAATCACATCTGGTATTATGTCCTGAATCAGAGGAAATCATAGGACTTGCTGGTAGAGCCCTGTGGTCTGTGATTTATAATCCCAGACAAATTCCAGATCTCCATAGTAAAAGACCAGTAGATCACTAAATGGTGCTGATCATTTTGAGATAATGTGGACACATAAACTTTAAAGTTTTACTGACAACTTTGCAATGATTTGAGTATATTAATGAACTAGCCCTAAGGTGGCACAGAGAAGAGTGTGTTCCCCCAAATCCTATAAAAATGAGGCCTCCCACTCCTACCCCAACCCAGCACTTTTCCAGTTTTTCTGGGGTCAGACTGTGTAGTGCTCCCAACTCTAACTCATGCTTACATGAATGATACTTTCTGCCTCTCCCTCTCTCCATCCTCTTTATCACTGCCTGCTTTCCTTCACCATCCCATATTCTGTCTTCACACCAGTGGCCTCTATACCCCTTTTGTTGCTTATCTTTGGACTTTCTGTGCTGCTTCTGTGGTTATGATTGTGTCATTACAGATTGCCATAGTGGTCTTTCCCGATATGAGTACCCAAAAAAACTGGCATGCCTGCCTCCATTTCATAATTCTTTAATTATCCGTTCACTGAGCTTAAGTGACTTGGCCAGAGTCATATAGCTAGTAAGTGTCTGAAGTCAAATTTGAATTTCAGTCTTCCTTCTCCAGACCCAATGTTCTATCCCCTGTACCACTTAGCTGCCTCTGGAGAGATATTTTATAGAAGAAAAAAGAAGTTTCCACATAGAGGGATGGTTATTGAATTACTAGATTATGGGGAGGAAAAGGTGAGAGTTTAGTAGCAAAACTAAGGGAAAGTTCCAGTAGGTCCTTTGATTACAAAAGACAACACCTATTATTCTTTCTCAAACATAAAAAGAGCAAAGGAGATCAATTAGACTTCTTGGTCAATAAATACCTAATATTGTCTTCCTGGTGTTCTAAATGAACTCATTTTAATGACATTTTCTTTGCCTATTCCCAAAATAGGAGATGATGTATAGCCAGGACATACCATGCAAGTGTGATTGACTCCTGTTCTGTCCTCGTGACTGAGATCTTACCTCAATATGAGGTAGTGAGAGGTTTTGACCATTATTACTCATGTGACTTAGTCCAAGTTATTCTCCTTGGGCCTCAGTTTCTTCAACTGCAAAATGAGGGGGTTGGAGTAGACGGGTACCTTTTTACTCTAAATTTATGCTCTGACTGCCACCCTCTTAGTGTTTTTACTTCGGATGCTCCCTTCAGCATCTCAGCCACATTGCATTTTAGCTGTCATGCTATTTCTCAAAGGGGAGAGTTGAAATATTGAGGATTAATGCTTTTCTGTGTGGTTTCTTTTGTAATTCAGTTACATTTTCCTTTTAAAATAGAGTGGTTATTGCTGTTACATGCGTCTATATTTAATATGAATCTAATTGCACAACAAGTTTTCCTTTCAAGATGATACACTTACCATACTTTACTCTGTTATCTAATTTGAAATAAGATTTGTCTGAAATCATGATTATAACTCCTGTTTTCTAAATCCACTTGATGTATGATTATACTTTTTTTAACATCCCATTTTAAACCTGAAAGAATGCTTTTGTTTTAGGTATATCCTACAGGCAGTGTGTTTGGGGTTTTTTAACCATTTTTAAACCCTTTTCCTCTTTATTGGTAGAACAAAAGCAAATTACAGTCAGAGTTCTGATTGGTGATTTCTGTCATCAATAAGTTCAGCTATATTAAAAAATATATTTTTGCTCTTTGGAGGGCAATTGGGGTTAAGTGATTTGCCCAAGGTCACACAGCTCATTTTTGTGTTAATTTGAGGTTATATTTGAACTCAGGTCCTCCTGACTCCAGGGCTGGTGCTCTATTCACTGTGTCACCTAGCTGCCCCTATATTTTTTTCTTATCAGTAAAATGTAGGATCTTCTTTACTTCCCTTTAGTTGGTCAAATTCCACTTATTTTTTTCCTTCTCTATACACACTCCAACTCAATCCTAGATTTATATAAATCTGCTTTAATAAGCACACACCAACACTTAAGCTGATAAATCCTCAGAATTAATTTTACTTTCCAGATTTGGTTCAACTGTGTGTGTGCATGTGTTTTCCTTATCTTTTGCAAACTACTGAGATTGTACTCAAAATTTGGATCCCTTGGGGGATGATAACCTGTGTCAAGGTAGCTAGGTGATACAGTGAATAGAGTGTTAGGCCTGGAGTCATGAAGACGTAAGTTCAAATGCAGATACTTAATACTTGTATGAACCTGGGGCAAGGCATTTAACCTGTTTGCCTCAGACTCAACTGTAAAATGAGTACCCACTACCTTACAAGATTTCTGTGAAGCTCAAATGAGATAATATTTGTAAAGCACTTAATACAGTGCCTGGCACATAGTAGGTACTATAGAAATGCTTCATTTTTTTAGTCAATTGCCTAGACAAATGAGTTAAACCAGGTTGAGGGTGACCAATAGGCTTCAACTTGGTGAGTTAGGAGGGTATCTATCCAAAGCATATGTAGATTTTCCTTGCCAAAATGGGCAGGTGAGAATAATTTGTTCCAGTGGTCATGAAGGCAGCTAAAGCAGGTTCTGTGGAGTACTTAGAAGCTGGTCAGACATTAAAGAAGGCAAGATCATCCACTGCATCCCAGGTCATCACCTGCCATTGAACTTAGATGACCCTGGAAGACAGAGTGAGGCTGATGATTTTATGCAACCCTGCCTTACTTAAATCCAATTCATGGTCAAGTCAGTACATCATTTTCATGATATCATTGGTCCTCTTTGAAAATGAAGGATCAATAACAGCAATAATCTTATTACAAAAGTTATCAGAAAGAACTGGCTCCATATTGAATTCCTTTCTGTTTTCCAGTGATTAGTCCATCAACCTGTTGCTATCTTTATGTATTTTAATAAACTCCTTTTAATTCGTTTGTCCTTAGTTTTGCCTCATTAATCAGGGCAAAAGCTTGAACAAGGAATTTTCCTTTTAAATTTAAGTAAGATTTTTTTTCTTGTGCCGTTTTTCAATCATGTCCAACTCTTCATGAACCCTTTTGAGGTTTTCTTAGCAAAGATAATGGAGGGTTTGCCAGGGTAACTTTTGTTATAGTTGGGGAACCCTCATGGGCTAATGAGCAGTGTTACTTATATATGGATAGGGAAATAGTTATACACAAATATACACATATGCATGTATATATACATATGCTCACATGCACATACATACATATATACATTTGATTTGGGTATTAGTAATTTAGGTTCAAAATTGGAACAACACACACACAAACACACACACAAACCTATTTCCTATGGCCTTGGAAAAATGAGTTTATTTGCTATTCATTGTAGGTAATCTTTGTGTAATTTGCATTTAGTGATATTGACCTAATCTTTTGGGACATTCTTTTCAGTCTTGGGCAGGACCCCACCCAACTACGAGAATTTATTTCTATTTAAAGTGTAAAGAGAATCTAATCTAGGTGAATTTTGGTCCTAAAATGTCTTCAACTTCCCCCTTGAAACCACCTTGTTCAATTTAAGTGGTCTGGGTGGAAATGGATTCCTTTGTCCAGATGAGTTTCATCAAACCATCTCTGCAGAAGTTGCTGAAAGTTTTCAGCCCACCTCCTAGTCCACCCTTTCATTAATTGCTCCTTAATTATGGTTGATCTCTGCTTGTCCAGGACACCCACTTTTCCAAAGATATCAAAGCATTCAGTAATCTCCAAGGTTGGTCTTTGGTTATAAGATAAACCACTGACCTCAATTTATTGATTATTTGCTAGCCTAGTCAATAAATTCATTATTACTTACCTGGAAACTCTTAGACTTTTTATTTGTCTCAAGATTCAACTCATCCACAGATACATTGCCATCCAACTACAGAAATTCATCAATAGAGAGATTTAACCAGTGACTAAGGAAAAAAAAAGAATTGTGACTTTCTGGGGTCTTTATTTTCATTTATTTCCTTGGTTGAAACTTCCCTACTACCCTTTGTCTGCTATTTCCTATAGAAAATATCGTTTAAAAACTGGAAATTGTCTTTCAAGATGAACATTTACAACAACTTTTTTCTCCTCCTATGTGAAGCTTTTGTTCTAAAATGTGACATGATTGAAATGTCATTAAAGTAATTCAGATATCTTATCCCAGTTTTACAAATGAGGAAACTTAAACTCATATAGGATAAGTGCCCTAGTCAGCATCACAAAGCCAATGAATAGAGGAGCACAGACTCCAACTCAGGCATTCTGATGTTATGTTCTTTTCACTTAATCACCTAATTATAACAGGAAGGGCTGTCATATGGAAGAGGGAGTAGAATTATTTTGACTGAAACAGCAAGGCACTCTAAGAGATTTAAGAACTAATGTGTTCTGGGCAAGTCAAAACACCACTATTGCCCTTCTACCATCTTCCCTTAGACTGGGGTGTTTCAATGAGAATTATACAGAATTATTCACTCAACACAATCAAACAGGAAAAAAAAAATCGAGTTTTTTCTTTCCTTTTCACATGTTTTAGGGAAGCTCAGATTAATTTTTCTCTAGGTTATTGTTTAATTTAATCTGTTATTTTTCCTTTTTTGAGTTGACCCGAGGATCTTTTAGCCTATTTTTGTTCATTTTAATGGACTTTTTTTAGTTGTTATCCTTATCTTTCTTAAAGAGGATTTTAACTTTTGATATTCACTTGGTCACTTCCCTTCTCTTCTTTACTTCCTCCACTTATTAATTTTGAGGCTTTTTTCCTATTCATTTAAAGGGAAGGGGGAATAAAAAGCATGATTCATGACTTCAACTTAACCCTATAGCCAATACTACCAAATTTTCCTTTCTTTTCCCTGTTAGGTTGCCTGGTATTTCTTCTTCCCTTTCCTCACTTCCCCACCCAAGCATTCTTACTTGGGAAAAGGACCCAGAGCAAACTCAGATATCCTGCATGATTCCAATAAATTAAACTAAAGAGAATCTGATCAAATGGCCTTCCTTCCTCTGTTTGTATGCATTTATATATTGTTTGAGTTTATAAGAGCAACCAAGCCATACACCTGGACAGGTAGCCTCTAGCACAACAGATATCAGAAAGAAAAATAGAAGAAAATACAAGGCAAATATCCTACTACCACATTTCCCAATTGCTTCTGTTCCTTTCTAACATTAACTCACTCTGTGTATGCAGAGTCTAGGAAGATACCCCCCCACCAGCTTTCCTAGTATTCTTGAACACTCTCTATACCTAGGATGTACCATGCTAGTAATCTGCTTATTTATTTATTGAGGATCAAATTTGATAATACTTTAGCACTTTGGAAATTTTAAACCTTCTACAAATGTTAAATATTATTACTTATCAGAGCCTCTAAAACCCCCTTTTGAAATGTCAAGGAAGCACTGTGCCATTCTCATTCCTTCCAGTTGGGCATCTTGGGATACGTAAGTAGTTCCCTATTCACTACCTATAAAAATCAAACTTTTTTTGCTTGCCATTCAAGGTTTTCCACAAGTTTTATTATCCCACCTTTCCTACTTCATATCATTGTGCCTTCATGTACATATACTTTGTATTTCAGCTCAACTGAAACATTTGAAGTCCCCTGAACCTTTCTCATATTTTCCTACTTTCTACCTTTCCTCACACTATTCCTTGTATCTGGAATTACACCACCTTCTCTGCTAATAAACTTCCTACCACAAAACTATAAATTTAAAGCTAGAATGAATCTTACAGGCCAGCTACCCAACCTCTCATTTTATAAAAGAGTAAACTGAAGTCCAAGGAGAATAAATTACTTATCCAAGATCATACAGCTAATAAGGATCAGAGGTAGATTTGAAACAAGGTTCTTTGACTTCATATCAGGGTTCTATTCACTGTATCATCCTGCTTCCATATCTATCATTTAAAGTCTAAATCAAATATCTTGTTTAGAAAGCCATCTTTGATTGCCCCTGTAGGTTGCCATTTCTATCCATAGAACTCACATAATGTTTTGTATTTATCACATATTAATTTAGTATTACAATTACTTGTATGTAAGCATGGACCTCCAATATACTATAAATACTTTAAGAACAATGATAGCCTTATTTATATAATTTTCTCTCCCTGCCCTTAGCAGAGCACCATAGTAGGCACTTAATAGTTTTTTTAATTGAATTTTTTGTTCAATTACAAAATCTTTATTTCTTTTAATAATTGGTTGTGTGTTATTTGGTCTAGCCCTTATAATAAATTTTTCACTATTTAAGTTTAATTCTTTCATTTGAATACATATGTCTTTTTCTGACACTGGGCAGTTTTCTCTTTTTCTCTATAGCTTTCCTTTTGGTAACCAAGAAGAGGCTAAAGAATTCCTAAATTCTGAATGCTTTTCTTTACCAACACCTTTATGATAATATTGACCAAGTATACAGTAGGGGTGTTATTAAGAAATTATTCTGAAAGGATTTCACACATTGAATTTTTTAAATTATTACCTATATTGGAACTACATTTTCTCCATATAGCCAAACATTCTAGGTTAAACCTTTTGACTTCAACCCCCCCCCTCTTTTCTCTTCTTATAGTCTCATTTTTTTTCCATTAAAAAATCATTTTATTGAGTTGGAAGCACTTTCTTTTTTGGGATAAAAGAACCAAGTGAACTTTACAATTATATATAAAGGGAAAGAAAGAGATGGAAGGTCAATTTTTGGGTCTTCTAACCTTGATAATGTCATTTGAATGTACTCCCAAGATAGCTTTAATTTCTGCAAGTATATATGAGCCAGAGATCACCTCTGGGTTCGTTCTACTTGGCAGCCTGACAGAGGTCAAATATTCACACAAATGAACAATTGCTCCTATATAATGAAACTGGTACTTAAGTACCACCTCTAATAAGTATCCAACCTTAGTCAGTGCATTTTAAAGTATCCCTAAGGTTTCCAGTACAATTTCACTTGACCTTTAGCTAAAGAACATTTCTACTAGACTACCAATTTCCATTGGTCCCTGGAGTGTTGGCTTAAGTCAGCACATATAAGAGACACAATGCTATATGCAAGGCAGGTATGACCTATACCTATTTCTGAACAAGATGTTTCCTGCCCCAGCCTGCCTCCTTTTTTCTCTCATGGCATAAAAAGAAAATCTTCACTTTTCCCACTTCAACTTCTCCAAATTTTGTCCTGTTAGTTTATTAGTGATTTTAATACAAACATTCATTTGAAGAGGGAAAAAAAAGGCAGGCTTCAAACATTGTAGGCTAGAAGCATAAAATTAAAATTAGGTTAATTAATTATCCATTAGCACTTAGTCAATTCCTTAGAGGGCAATATAGGCAATGGTAGAAGCTTTCCAACAGCAACTAATTTAGAATAAACTGTAAGGCAGGGCTGATCTTATATGGTTGACAACAGAAACCCAGAAGTGCCTGCAGGAAACTGAATGCAATCTCTTTGTATAATTTAGACCTTCCTTATGATCTTGTTATTAAACCTTTCAACTACATACCTAGACCATGCCTTTTGGTTTGATCTTTGAATTATTTTCATCCTGACTGCTCTACTTGTTTCTGATCTATCTATCTTCTTTTTATTGTTTCTAAGATCAGCACCCTGCCACCAATTCTATTTTATTTTATTTTTTTAAAGCAATTGGGGTTAAATAACTTGCTCAAGGTTACATGGCTAGTCATCATTTATGTGTTGGTGCTCATTTTCTGAGGCTGGTTTCGATCTCAGGTCATCCCAACTCTGAGGCTGGCGCTCTTACTCACTGCGCCACCTAGCCGCCCCTCACCAATTCTATTTTTCAAGATCCATAGGTCACTGTTTGAGTGAGAATCTTCTAACCACATCTATTTATTTCTTCTGGGTCTAGAAGACTTTATCCTGTTGTGTGGCAGGCTTTTATAAAGCCAACCACAGAAGCTCTCCTGAGGACTGCTTCTGTGAATAACTTTAAGGGTCTAATTGCATAGTATAATGAACTCTCCATTTATTCAGCAATAAACTAAAGCGTAACATTCAAGAAACTAAAGCATAATATTCATGACAAAAACGTATCATCCAGTATATTTTATAGTCAACCTTAAGGGGTAGCAGAAAGTATAAATACCATTCACCCCTGCGTCACAGTAAGTTACAAATCTCATCAGTCAATACAGAGTATCCAAAGTAAAGTCCTCTTTCATTTTGACTCCAGGCTGGTTTCCAAACCCCACAGGTCCTCCTCCATGGACTGACCAATCCCAACTCTTGCCTGGATTCACAGGTAGGCAGCTCTCTGCTTCTGTATCATATCTCAACTCACAGGGGCTGCTCCACTCCAAACTCTTCAAAGTTTCTGTTTCTAGGGAAAAAAAGCTTTACAGGGCTACAAGAATATTTACACACTTTACCAACAATATCATCTCAATTCACTTTCTGTCTGAGAAACCAGTACAGAACAACAGACATGGCTTCTGTCTGAGGAATTAACACAGATCAACAGACAGAGAACCAACATCACAAAATTCTCTCTTTAAGTTCTGCCTGTTACAAACTCTGCTTTTGCTCTTATCCGCTCCTTCCTGTTTCACCCTTTTTGCAAGCTCCTCCCACCATGGACTCCCATGTGATTACATTTGGCCTATTATGGGGGCAGGGGAGACCTTCAAATTCCCTTAGGCCTATTAAGGACAATACAATGTATGCTGTTTCAAATGCAAGGCTCAAAAGTACTTTATTATCTAATAAAATTATCTAATACTGTTTTGAGTTATAGGTGGAGTTCCAGCTGAGCTTTAGATTGGGCTAGTTGTGTCTTGTTGTGTACCTATGGCTCTGAGATTCTGGGCTTTTTTATTGAGGATTCAAACCTGGAATCAGGTGGGCAAAACCCAAAGTCATTGACATCATTTAAAATCTTTCTGGGGGTGGCTAGGTGGTGCAGTGAATAGAGCACCAGCCCTGGAGTCAGGAAGACCTGAGTTCAAATGCAGCCTCAGACACTTAACACAAAAAATAGCCTGTGACCTTGGGCAAGTTGCTTAGCCCCAATTGCCCTATCTTCCCCACTCCTAAAAGAAAAAAAAGGAATTAAAAAAGAATAAATCTTTCCTTCAGTGTTCTAAAGGTAGTGCTGAGGATTTATTGTTATGTTGGCAGTGTTGGTGGTGTTTCCTAATGTTGTATATCTCATATGTGAAGCCATCTTTGGTTATCCTAATCTATATCTGGCAACTGGACCCAGATAATGCTAGAGGAAAAAAGTGAGGCTGGGGGCTTTGCACAGTCCTGCCTCACTTAAATCCAGTTCACTTGAAAGTCATGGCATCACCTTCCCAATGTGGTTGGTCCTCTTCCAGAAAGGGCAAAAACAACAACAATATAGCTCATGAGTTACAACTATTTTGCTTCCTGCCATGGTTGTCACTTGATAATCAGTCAGCCAGATTTTAGAAAAGGATAGCTACTTATTTGGCATAGTAAAAATAACTGATGTACCTATTTGATTTAAAAATATTTATTTCCTATTTCATTTCCACTCCCAAACCTTTTAAAGTTTCAGTTCTCCTTTTTTGTTTATTTCCAATTTGCAAAATTTCTTAATGTCATATTTTCCTGATTGTATTAGCACAGAATTATTTTCTACATAAGGGGCAGCTAGGTGGCACAAGGGATAGAGTGTTGGGCTTGGAGTCAGGAAGATTCATCTTCCCAAGGTCAAATCTGGCCTCAGACACTTACTAGCTATGTGACCCTGAGTGAGTCACTTTATCCTGTTTTTCTTGATTTCCTTGTCTGTAAAATGAAGTAGAGAAGGAAAGGCCAAACCACTTCAGTATTTGCCAAGAAAATTCTAAATGGGGTCACAAATTGTTGGATATAACTGAAATGACTGAAGAACAACATTTTCCACACAACCAAAGTTCTCTTCATGGAATAACTAACAATTACAGAACTCTTTAAGGTTTTAAAATTGTGTGTGTGTGTGTGTGTGTGTGTGTGTGTGTGTGTGTATTTACATTTGATTCTAAAAACAATTCTGGGAGGTAGGTATTATAATTTCCCTTATCTTACAGATGAAGAAACCAAGGTTGGGAGAAATTGTGACTTATTTTTTTTTCCTAATGGAGAAATCCCTGATGCTATAACTATGAATACCAAGGGTAATGAATTGATATCTATTATTGTCACTGTTATTTGATATAATTACAGAAATGAAAACTATAAGATAAGAAAAAGAAATAAAAGAAATAAATACAAGCAGAGAAGAAATAAAATTATATTTGCAGACAATAAAGATCCTAGAGATTCAACTAAAGTCAATTAAAACAATTTCAGTAAAGCAGCAAGATACAAAATAGACAGAAATAATTAGGGTTTCATTAAAAAAAAGCTCATCAGGAAGAAATAGAAAAAGAAACCCAACAATCACTAAACAATATGTGCACTAAGAGTTCACCTCCAAAGATATACATACATAATTTATATATTGCTACTACAGAAACTCTTTAGTGAAATGAAGGGTCAAAGACAAATAATAAGAAGAGTATTAATTGTATATATTTGGGCTATGCTGATCTAATTCAAATGATAATACTACCAAACATAAGCTATAGTTTTGCTATTGTATTAATTAAACAATCAAAGCATTCCTTTTTAGAACCAGATGAAATAATTACAATTTTTTCCTGAAGTAGCAAAATATCAAGAATTTTAAGAGGAAGGATGAAAAAGCGGGAAGGGGACTTACCAGTGCCAGATTTCAAACTGTATAATAAAACAAACTAACTAAGTTCCCAAACCCACTAATATGGGAATCTTATATTCTTGGTGGAGCTCAGTCCTCTGTTTCAATGGACAATGTCAAACCCCAGTTCAGGTTACTAAAAGGAGAATAAGACTCCAAGAAGAAGCTGATATGAGAGGATTTAGATGTCTCCATCATGTCCCTATCCCCAGCTTGCTATAGTAGACCACAGGGACTTCCCCTTGAGGGAGATCTAGGACCCTGATGGATGAACTGAGTTACCTCATTCCCAATGGGAGAGCTCTTTCACTCTGTATATATTCTCCTATATATATACAATCTCTGATTTGTGTTTTGCTATTGACTTGAATAAATTGATTTTTTTTGCTATTGGCTGTATGTTTTATTGTGAAACTGCTTTTTTGTTGGAAAAGGGGTTAAGCCTTGGATATAAAATTTGAGGTCCTCCCTTCCCTTGGTTAATAAATAAGAGTCAGAATTTAAGCTTTAACCTGAAAACCACATTCCTTCATCAGGGTTTCTTAAAATTTTTTCACTTGCAACCCTTCAGTGCTTTTTCTTCTTCTTTTTCAATGATTCTTTTTTAATTTTTAGTTTTCAACATTCACTTCCACAAGATTTTGAGTTCTCAAATTTCATCCCATCTCCCCCTCCCTCCCAAGATGATATGTAATTTGATATAGACTCTACATATAAATTCATATTGAACCAATTTTCACATTACTCAGGTTGTAAAGAAGAATTAGAATCAATGGGAGAAACCATGAGAAAGAAGAAACAAACAAACAAAAGAGAGAGAGATGAGAAGCAAGAAACAAAGGGGAGAGAGAGAGAGAGAGAGAGAGAGAGAGAAATAGTATGCTTCAATCTGAATTCAGATTCCACAGTTCATTATCTGGATGTGGACAGCATTTTTCATCATGAGTCTCTTGGAGTTGTCTTGGATCCTTACATTGCTAAGGAGATATATCTATCAAATGTACTCAGTGCCCACTGCAGCTGTTAATGTGTACAATGTTCTATTTGTTCTGCTCATTTCATTCAGCATCAGTTCATTCAAGTCTTTCCAAGTTTTTCTGAAGTCTACCTGCTCCTCACACCCTGAACAATAGTATTCCATTACATTCATATTGTACAACTTGTTCAGCCATTCCCCAGCTGATGGAAATCCCCTCAATTTCCAGTTCTTTGCCATCACAAAAAGAGCTGCTGTAAATATTTTTTGTACATATGGGTCCTTTTCCCATTCATATAATCTCTTTGGGATTCAGATCTAGAAGAGATTTTGCTGGGTTAAAGGGTATGCACATTTATAGGTCTTTGGGCATAGTTCCAAATTGCTCTCCAGAATCATTAGATCAGTTCATAAACCTACCAGCAATGGATTAGTGTTCTAATTTTCCCACATCTTCTCCAACACTTATTATTTTCCTGTTTTGTCATGTTAGTCAATCTGATAGGTGCAATGTGTTACCTCAGAGTTGTTTTGATTTGCATTTCTCTAATCAATAGTGATTTAGACCATTTTTCATATGACTACATATAATTTAAATTTCTTCTTCTGAAAACCATTTGATCATATCCTTTGTCTATTTATCAATTGCAGAATAACTTATATTCTTATAAATTTGACTCAGTTCTCTATATATTTTAGAAAGGAGGCCTTTATGAGAAACACTGGTTGTAAAAATTCTTTCCAAATCTTCTGCTTCCCTCCTAATCTTGGTTGCATTGGCTTTGTTTGTGCAAAACCTTTTCAATTAAATATAATCAAAATTATACATTTTGCATTTCATAATGTTCTCTATCTCTTGTTTGGTCATGTATTCTTCCCTTCTCCACAGATCTGACAGGTAAACTATTACTTGCTCTCCTAGTTTGTTTATAGTATAATCCTTTATATCTAAATCCTGTACCCATTTTGACTTTATTTTGGTATATGGTGTATGATGCTGGTCTACGCCCAATTTCTTCCATACTATTTTCCAGTTTTCCCAGCAGCTTTTGTCAAATAGTGAGTTCTTATGCTGGGAGGAGGAGTGTTTGGGTTTAAGCAACAGGAGATTACTACAGTAATTGACTACTATGTCTTGTGTACCTAACCTATTCCATATATCCACCACTCTGTTTCTTAGTACTGAGTAGTTTTGATGATTGCTGCTTTAAAATACAATTTCAGATCTGGTATGGATATGTCACTTTCCCTAGCATTTCTTTTCATTAATTCCCTTGATGTTCTGGACCTTTTGTTCTTCCAGATGAATTTTATTATTATTTTTCGCTCTATAAAATATTTTTTTTGAAATTTGATTGGTATAGCACTGAATAATCAGATTAATTAGGTACAATTGTCATTTTTATTATATTATCTCAGCCTATCTATGAGCAACTGATGTTTTTTCCAATTATTTAGATCTGACTCTATTTGTGTGAAAAGTGTTTGTAATTGTGTTCATAGATATCCTGGATTTGTTTTGGCATGTAGATTCCCAAATATTTTATAATGTTTACTGGAACTTTAACTGGAATTTCTCTTTCTCTTGCTTTTGGGTATTGTTATTAATATATAGAAATCCTGATGATTTATGTGGGTTTATTTTAAATCCTGCAATTTTGCTGAAGTTGGTTTTTATTTCAAGTAGTTTTTTTTTACTTGATTCTCTATGTCATGATATCATATGTGAAGAGTGATAGCTTTGTTTCTTCTTCACATATTCTAATTCCTTCAGTTTTTTCTTCTCTTATTGCTAAAGCCAACATTTCTAGTATGATATTGAATAATAGTGGTGATAGTAGATACCCTTGTTTTAGCCCCATCTAATTGGGAATGATTCTAGCTTATCTTCATTCCATATAATGCTTGCTAATGGCTTTAGATAGATGCTACTTATCATTTTAAGGAAGACTCCATACATTCCTATGCTTTCTAGTGTTTTTAATAGGAATGGGTGTTGTATTTTGTCAAAAGCTTTTTCTGCATCTAGTGAGGGCATCATATGATAACTTTTTATTATGATATTGATACCATCAATTATACTTAAAGTTTTCCTAATATTGAACCAACCCTACATTCCTGGTATAAATTCCACCTCATCATAGTGTATTATCCTGATGATAAATTTCTGTAATTGCTTTGATAATATTTTATTATTTTTTTGCATGTGTATTCATTAGGGAAGTTGATCTATAATTTTCTTTCTCTGTTTTGACTCTTCCTGACTTAGGTATCAATACCGTATTTATATCATAAGACGAATTTAGTAGGATTCATTCTTTGCCAACTTCCCCAAATAATTTATATAGTATTGGAATTAATTTTTCTTATCTTAAAATGTTTGATAGAATTTACTTGTAAATCCATCTAGGCCTGGAAATTTTTTCCTGGGGAGTTCATTGATGGCTTGTTGTAACAGAAAGCCCCCTAGCATACCCAGGATGACTGCTAGCACAGGTTCTTTGATCTGCTTTTCTAAAAGAAAGCAACTCAAAAGACATTAAAAATCATACTTTAATTCAACATATATGTATATGTATATATATGTGTACATATATATAATTCACTTAGTTTGGGGGAAAAGTCAGCACCATGAACTTCAAAAAATACAAACAGAAATTAAAAGCAAAGAAAAAATACAGAGAAAATAACACAATTCAACAGATCAACAGACAAGGCTTCTAGCTGTTTGACAATCACATATGTAGTTAGTTACCAGAGAGAGAAGCACCAACATCTGGGTTCTCAAAGCTGGGGTGCTCAATGACCACTAAGAGTCTCATCTGGCCAAATCACAAAACTCTTCCCATAAGTGAACCCCAAAGTAAAACCTCACTCTAGGGTGTGTATACACACACACACACACACACACACACACACACACACACACACACAGCCTTCTCCAGGGTCAGAGGACATTGCAACCTTTGTGATTCACTGCCTAAATATAAAGTGACAAAAGGTATGGGCCTTCCTGAAACAAGCCTTCCCTAAGCATGCTTCTCATGTTTTGCTCCAAGCAAGGCCCAGTAAGGAGCAGGGAATATCTTCAAATTCCCTTACATTACACTTGTTCAATTTATTTTTCTAAATAAATCTGTTTTCTAAAATAGGGTTAAGTATTTTTTATTGTCTTTTTTTTAAATTTTATGTTTAATTTTAGTTTACATCATTCATTTCCACAAGATTTTGAGTTACAAATTTTCTCCCCATATTTCCCCTACCTACCACTTCAAAATAGTGGTCCGGTTTTTATCCCCTACCTCAATCTGCTCTCTCCTAAATTCAACCCCATTCCCCCTCCAACTTTCCAGTAGGGCAAGATGGATCTTTATGCCCCAGGGCCTGTATATTTTACTTCCCCAATGCATGTAAAAAATATGTATATATATACACATATATATACACACACACATACGTACACACATATATGTATATATATAATATATATACATATTATGTATATATATGTATATATATACACACATATTAAACATTTGATTTTAAAACTTTGAATTCCAGATTCTTTCCCTTCCTCCCTCATCACCAACCCTTATTGGGAAGATGAGCAAATCACTATATGTTGTACATGTGTAACTATGCAAAACATTTTCATAGTGGATATATTGTGAAAGCCTTACCATATTTCTCTCCATCCTCTCCTGCCACCACTTATTCTATTCTCTATTTTGACCCTATCCCTTTCAAAAGTGTGTGCTTCCAACTGCCCTCCCCCTCAGCCTCCCCTCCCCTCCATCATCCCCCCTCTCATGCCCTTCCACCCTAGTCTCTTGTAGGGTGAGATACCTTATTTAGTGTGTATGCCATTCCCTCCCTAAGCCAAATTCAATGAGACTAAGTTTGACTCATTCCCTTTTGCCTTCCTGTTCTTCCCCTCCATTGTAACAGTTTTCCCTTGCCTCTTTTTTTTAAAATTAATTTATTAGTTTAGTTTCAGTTAACAAGCTTCAATTCCATAGTTCCTTGATTTTCAAATTTCCTTTACTTCCCTCCCCCCTCCCCACACGACAGCATATAGTCCAGTATATGATCTGCAAATGCATTCATATTAGACATTATTCCAATTACAAAGGTATATTGTACTAGGTGGGATGAAAGATGGTAAGGAAGAAATAAAACCAAACAATGAAAAGAACAAGATCATTTAGCTTGCTTCCATCAGGATTCAGGTTCAGTTCTTTCTAGTTATATCTCTGGATGGCGCATTTCTCACTTTCTTGAGTCTTTCGGGATTAACTTATATCACTGCATTGCTGAAAAGAGTCCAGTCTGTCACAGTTGGTCATCACAGATATGGTATGTCTGTGATTGTATACAGATTTCTTCTGATTCTACTCTTCTTGCTCAGCATCAGTTTGTATAAGTCTCTCCAGGTAATTATGAAATCCGTCACCTCTTCATTTCTTATAGCACAATAATATTCCATTACATTCATATACCACAATTTGTTTAGCCATTCCCCAATTGGTGGGCACACCTTCAGTTTCCAATTCTTTGCAACCACAAAAAGGGCTGCTAAAAATATTTTTGTACATATGGGTCTTCCTCCCACTTCTATGATCTCTTTAATCCTTTGGGCATAATTCCAGATTGCTCTCCAGAATGGTTGGATAAGTTCACAACTCCACCAGCAATGTATTAGTGTTCCAATTTGTCCACATCCTCTCCAGCATTTGTCACTTTCTTGTTTTGTCATCTTAGCCAATCTGACTGGAGGGATGTGGTATCTCAGAGTTGTTTTGATTTGCATTTCTCTAATTAATAGTGATTTAGAGCATTTCTTCATATGTTTATAGATGTCTTTAATTTCTTTCTCTGAAAATTTCCTGTTCATATCCTTTGACCACTTATCAATTGGGGGAATGACTTGTATTCATATAGATTTGGCTCAATTCTCTATAAATTTTAGAGATGAGTCCTTTATCAGAGACACAAGTTGTAAAAATTCTTTCCCAATTTCCTACCTCCCTCTTGATCTTGGTTACATTGGCTTTGTTTGTACAGAAGCTTTTCAATTTAATGTAATCAAAATTATCCATTTTGCATTTTATAATGCTCTCTAATTCTTGTTTGGTCCTAAAGTCTTCCCCTCCACACAGATCTGTCAGGTAAACTATTCCTTGCTTTCCCAAATTGCTTACAGTATCATCCTTTACACCTAGATCATGCACCCATTTGGACTTGATTTTGGTATATGGTGTTAGATAATGATCTATGCCCAGTTTCTGCCATACTGTATTCCAGTTTTGCCAGCAGTTTTTGTCAAATAGTGCATTCTTATCCCAAAAACTGGGGTCTTTGGGCTTATCGAACAATAGATTGCTATATTCATTAACTGCTGGGTCTCCTGCACCTAATCTATTCCATTGATCCACTACTCTACACCTCTGCCAGTACCAAGCAGTTTTGATGACTGCTGCTGTATAATACAGAGTAAGATCTGGCATAGCTAGTCCACCTTCTCTAGCGTTTCTTTTCATTAATTCCCTTGATATTCTAGATCGTTTGTTTTTCCAAATAAATTTTGTTATTATTTTGTCTAACTCTAGAAAGTAGTTTTTTGGTAAGTTGATTGGTATGGCACTAAATATATAGTTTAGTTTGGGTAAAATTGTCATTTTTATTATATTAGCTCGACCCAGCTATGAGCAATTGATATTTTTCCAACTATTTAGATCTGCTTTTATTTGTGTGAGAAGTGTTTTGTAGTTGTGGTCATATAGATTCTGGGTTTGTTTTGGCAAGTAGATTCCCAAATATTTTATAATGTCTACAGTGACTTTAAATGGGATTTCTCTTTCTGTCTCTTGCTGTTGAGTTTCATCAGAGATGTACAGGAATGCTGAGGATTTATGTGGGTTTATTTTATATCTTGCAACTTTGCCAAATTTATTTATTGTCTCTAGTAGTTTTTTACTTGATTCTCTAGGATTCTCTAAGTATATCATCATATCATCTGCGAAGAGTGATAGCTTTGTCACTTCTTTACCTAATTTGATTCCTTTGGTTTCTTTTTCTTCTCTAATCGCTACTGCTAGTGTTTCTAGTACCAGATTGAATAAGAGGGGTGACAGAGAACACCCTCGTTTCACTCCTGATCTTATTGGAAAGGCTTCTAGTTTATCCCCATTGCATATAATACTTGCTGATGGTTTTAAATAGATGCTATCAACTATTTTGAGGAAGGCTCCATTTATTCCTATACTTTCTAGTGTTTTTAATAGGAATGGGTATTGTACTTTGTCAAAAGCCTTTTCTGCATCTATTGAGATGATCATGTGGTTTCTTCTAGTTTTATTGTTGATGTGCTCAATTATACTGATGGTTTTCCTAATATTAAACCATCCTTGCATTCCTGGAATGAATCCTACCTGATCAGAGTGTATTATTTTTGTGATGAGTTGTTGGAGTCTTTTGGCTAATATTTTATTTAGAATTTTTACATCTAAATTCATGAGGGAAATTGGTCTATAATTTTCTTTCTCTGCTTTATCTCTTCCTGATTTAGGAATCAGTACCATATTTGTGTCATAGAAAGAGTTTGGGAGGACTCCTTCTTCACTAATTTTCCCAAATAGTTTGTAGAGTATTGGAATCAATTGTTCTTTAAATGTTTGATAGAATTCACTAGTAAACCCATCTGGCCCTGGAGATTTTTTCCTAGGGAGTTCTTTGATGGTTTGTTTGATTTCTTTTTCTGAGATGGGGTTATTTAGGTAATTCACTTCCTCTTCAGTTAATCTGGGCAACTTGTGATTTTGTAAATATTCATCCATTTCACTAAGATTGTCATATTTATGTGCATACAATTGGGAAAAAATAATTCCTCATTATTTTTTTGATTTCCTCTTCATTGGAGGCAGATTCACCCTTTTTATTTTTGATACTCATAATTTGGTTTTCTTCTTTCTTTTTTTTTTATCTTATTGACTAAGGGTCTATCAATTTTGTTCATTTTTTCATAAAACCAGCTCTTAGTTTTATTTATTAATTCAATGGTTTTCTTAATTTCAATTTTATTAATCTCACCTTTGGTTTTCAATATTTCTAATTTAGTACTTAATTGGGGATTTTCAATTTGTTCTTTTTCTAGCTATTTCAATTGCATGTCCAATTCGTTGACCTCACTTCTCTCTGCTTTAATTAAGTATGCACTCAGGGATATAAAACTTCCCCTGAGAACTGCCTTTAGTGCATCCCACAAATTTTGGTATGTTGTTTCATTATTATCATTCTCTTGAATGAAATTATTGATTGTTTCTATAATTTCTTGTTTGACCCACCAATTTTTTAGGATTACATTGTTTAATTTCCAATTAGTTTTTAGTCTATCTTTCCATGGCCCTTTATTGCATATAATTTTTATTGCATCATGATCTGAGAATGATGAGCTTAATATTTCTGCCTTTCTGCACTGGATTGTGAGGTTTTTATGCCCTAGTACATGGTCCATTTTTGAGTATGTACCATGCACTGCTGAGAAGAAAGTAAATTCCTTTTTGTCCCCATTCAGTTTTCTCCAGAGATCCATCATATCTAGTCTCTCTAAGATTCTATTCACCTCCTTAACTTCTTTCTTGTTTATTTTGAGGTTAGATTTATCGAGTTCAGAGAGTGGAAGATTAAGGTCCCCCACTAGTATAGTTTTGCTGTCTATTTCTTTCTCTAATTCCTTTAACTTCTCCTCTAGGAATTTAGATGCTATACCACTTGGTGCATATATATTAAGTAGTGATATTGCTTCATTCTTGATGGTGCCTTTTAGTAAGATATAGTTTCCTTCCTTATCTCTTTTAATTAGATCTATTTTTGCTTTTGCTTTATCTGAGATAAGTATTGCTACCCCTGCTTTTTTTACTTTAGCTGAGGCATAATAGATTTTACTCCAACCTTTTACCCTTATCCTGTGGGTATCCCTTTGTTTCAAATGTGTTTCTTGTAGACAACATATTGTAGGATTATGGTTTTTAATCCATTCTGCTATCTGCCTCTGTTTTATGGGAGAGTTCATCCCATTCACATTCACGGTAATAATGACTATCTGTCTCTTCCCCTCCATCCTATTCCCTCCCCTGTTTATGTTTTTGTTTCTTCCTTCTCCCTTCCCCTCCTTGAAGTTTTCCCTTTTGACCACCCCCTCCCTCAGTGTTCCCACCCAGTGATCCCTCTTCTTAACCTGCCCTCTCCCCTTATTACTGTTTCCCTCCCTTCTAAACCCCCCCTTTAGTCTCCTCTTTTTCACCCCCCCCTTGCCATTCTGCTTTCTATAGGACGAAGTAAGTTTTTATACTTATCAGAGTGAATTACTCCCCATTTGATTCCAAACCAATGAGAGTAAATTTCAAACATTGCTCCTCTCCCTCCCTCCTTTTCCTCTATTTAATGAATTTATGTGTCTATTCACATTAAAATCTTAAACTTCACTGATTTAAGTTGATCCCTCTTTGAACCAGAACCAGTGAGAATAGTGTTTAAATGATGTTCCTCTCCCTCTTTCTTTCCCCTCTTCTATAGTGTGTTTTAATGTCCCTTCACATGGCATATTTTACCTTTTCCTAGCTCATCCTTTCCTTTTTCCCATTACAGTACCTTTGATCCCCTTAATAGTTTTTTTTTTTTTTTAGACATCAGGTTAGTGCATTCATACCCACACCCTCTATCTAAGTATAACCCTTTTGAAGGTCATGATAATCATAAAGATTTTGAATATTGACAGTTATCAACTCCACATATAGGGATGTGAACATTTTGCTCTTGTTGTATCCCAAGTAATGAGCGTGTGTTTGTGGGTGTGGGTGTGTGCGCTTATGCATGTGTGAGTCTGTGTTTCTCTTGTTTACCTTTTTATGTCTTTCTTGAGTCTTGTAATTGGAGATCAAATTTTCCATTGAGCTCTGGCTTTTTCATCAGGAACATCTGGAAGTCCCTTATTTCATTAAACGACCATCTCCTTGCCTGGAAGATTATGCTCAGTTTTGCCGGGTAGTTAATCCTTGGTTGTAGTCCTAGCTCTCTTGCCCTACGAAATATCAAATTCCAGTCCCTCCTCTCTTTTAATGTAGAAGCTGCTAGGTCCTGTGTGATCCTAACTGTAGTTCCTCGATATTTAAATTGTTTCTTTTTGGCTGCTTGTAGAATTTTTTCTTTAATCTTATAATTCTGGAATTTGGCTACTATATTTCTTGGAGTTTTCAGTTTGGGATCTCTCTCAGGAGGAGTCCGGTGAATTCTGTCGATAGTTATTTTATCTTCTGATTCCAAGACCTCAGGACAGTTTTCTTTGACAATCTCTTGGAGGATGTTGTCTAGGCTGCTTTTTTCATCACGGCTTTCTGGTAGACCAATAATTCTTAGGTTGTCTCTCCTGGATCTGTTCTCTAGGTCAGTTATTTTTCCAGTGAGATATTTTACATTTTCTTGCAATTTTTTGATCATCTTGTTTTGTTTGATTGACTCTTGCTGCATCATAGAGTTCTGAGCTTCAATTTGATTGTTTCTAATTTTTATGGAATTACGGTCTTCAGTTATTTTTTGAAGTTCCTTTTTTAGGGAGGTATTTTCTCCAATTACTTCACTGAGATGTTTTTCCAAGTTGGTCACTGCCTCCCTGATTTGGTCTTTAAAATTTTTCTTAAGCTCCTCCAGGAATGCTATTTGGGCTTGAGACCAGATCATGTTTCCTTCTGTGGTCTCAGGTGTGTGTAGAGAGTCTATATTGTCCTGTGTGTTTTGTTGTTCTTGCCCTGCATAGTATGCTCGAATAGACTTTTTTGCCTTCCCCTTCTCCTTCTCGGCTTCTTTTTTTCCCATTGTGACTTCCTGTTTCTTAGTTTCTCAAGCTATGAGTTTATTTGACTTTGAATACCTTGATATACTTTGAATACTTTGAATACCTCTGGGTGGCTAGTTTATGGCTAAGTCAGGGAAGTCAATGAGGGATGTAGATGAGTAGGTATGGGTGTGTCTGATCACTTCAGATTTCTGCCTCTATACCCCTGGGCTGTAAGTAGGCTTTTGTTGGTAAGGAAAGGTGGGGCTTGTTGGGACCCCACCCTCTCTTCTCTTCAGACTCCTGGCTAACTCAGTTACACCCCTTCTTGGAAATTCTCAAGCTTGGGGCTATTTCCATTAACTTAGGATTTCAATCTGGGTGGGAGACTTATCTTTGGGTTTTCTGCTTCATGAAGGAGGGATGGGAGGATCAGAGCAGCTAGAATTTACTTTGCCATTCTAGCCCCTGTATTATACAGGCAGGCAGTTTCTAAACTTCCAGGATGGGGTCTGAATGCAGCTAGAGAAGCTGCTCTTTCCACTGAGGGCCCAACTCTCCTACCTGGCTCCAATGATCCTACCCGTCTGAGAGATGACTGTGATTCGTCCTCGATAAGTCTGCAGGCTTGGGCTTTTGCTCTCTCTGGTGTAGTCTGCTTGTCTGCTCTTAGGTCTGGGCAGTGAAGACCCCATGCGCTCTGCGCTCGACCACTCCAGACACACTGGGCAACCTCCTGGGCTGGACTCTGCCACACTTCGTCTTCCAGTGGGCTCCGTCACTCCGGTTTCCACTCAGATTCACCCCCCTTGCCTCTTCTATATGAGATAATTTACTACATTCTTTCTCTCCCTATCTTTTTCAAGAGTTGATTGGTGGATTCTTTCAACCTCTATTTTGCCCTCTTGTTCTAAAACATCAAGGCAATTTTCCTTGAGAATTTCTTGAAGTATGATTTCCAGGTTTTTTTTTTTTTTTATCATGGCTTTCAGGCAATCCAACAATTTTAAATTCTTTCCTGGATCTATTTTTCAGGTCAGTAGGTTTTCCAATGAGATATTTCACACTGCCTTCTATTTTTTCTTCATTTGTTTGGATCTGTTTAATAGTATCTTGATTTCTCATAATGCCACTAGCTTCCATTTGCTCCAATCTAATTCTGAAGGAATTATTCTCTTCAGTGAGCTTTCGAGATTCTTTTTCCTTCTGACAAATTTGGCTTTTTAAGGCATTCTTCTCCTCATTGCCTTTTTACCCACTTTTGCCATTTGATTTAGTCTATTTTTAATGTTTTATTTTCTTCAGTCAGGTTGTCGACTTTTTTTTTTCATGATTTTATTGCATCATTCTCATTTCTCTTCCCATTTTTCCCTCCACTTTGCTTATTTGGTTTTCAAAATCCTTCTTAAGCTCCTCTATGTCTTGTAACCATTTCATATTTTTCTTGGAAGATTTTGGTGCAGGGGCTCTGACTTAAGTTGTCTTCCTTCTGTTCCATGCTTTGATTCTTTTTGTTCCTAAAATAGGAGTGTAAAGTCAGATTGCTGTACTTGCTTTGCTCTCTTTGCTTGCTTATGTTGCCACTAAATTACTGACTTTTGAGCTTTGTGCCACAGTATATGTCTGCTTTCAGAGAGGAGAGCTTTGTCCCAAATCCCTGGGGTTTCCTCAGCTGCTGGAGCTATTAGGTGGCTGTCCTCTCTGAAGCCTCCACTGGCTCTGGCACCTGGTCACTCACCCCAGGACCTCCATCCTAGACAGCAATCCAGATCCAAGCAGGTAAAAGCAAGAGTAATTACCCCTCAGAATGGCTGTTTGGTCTCCCTTTATAATCTGTAGGCCAGGAGCTCTGAAGCAGCCATGTGGCAGCAGCCACCATGCCTCAGCTTCTTCTCTCTCTGGGGGCAGAGACTGGACCACACTCCCAGACTCCCTGTTCCCAAAGTTCACACTGACCTCTCACTTTGTCCTTAGCATCTATGGGTGGATAATTCTGGAAACAAGTATGTCAATTCAACAAAGTTGTTCTCACTGTAGTGTCTCATATGATATATGTCAGTAATCTCTGAATTGAGAAGTAACCTTAGTATAAAAGTTCATATCATGAACACAATTTAAGAAAAGTCATAAAGATATCTTTCACAATGGCATAAATAGTAAATTCTTGATAAAACAGATGATAGAAATGATCACAAACATGAAATAGACAATTAAAAAATAAAAGTAAAAAGACTAAATTAAAATTGAATTTAGAATTAAAGTGGAAAGTTAACTGGAAAAAAATTCAAGAAATTTCTCTTTAAAAGATTTGATATACAAGATATATACTGATCTATACAGATATATTGGACTATCATTTTCCAAGAGATAAATGGTCAGTGGATATAAATAAGTAATTAAAAAAAAAAGAAATGGGGGGGGGCAGAGCCAATATGGCAGAGTAGAAACAGCTCATCCAAGCCACTCTGCCCCCAGATTCCCTCCAAACTATGTAAAAGGGAACTCTGAACAACTTCTGGAGCCCTAGCACCCACAGAACGACACAGAGAAGCTAACCTCCCGCTGAGGACAGCCCAGCAGCCCTGCAGGAAGGACCAGCACAGAGGTCTGGGAGCCGGCAGGGTGCAGAGCGCAGGGAGCTGAGCCGAGCCGAGCCGAGCCCAGGTCTGCATGAGCTGAGCCCAGGTCCGCGTAAGCCGAGGTTTTAGCCCCAGGGAGGCAGGGCCAGCATCCGGCTGGAGAGACCCCAGAACACCAGTAGCTGTGGAGATTCCAGAATTATCAACATAGACATGCCTAGGACAAAGTGAGAGGTTAGTGCCCTATGGACTTTGGGACCGGTATTTGGAGAACTCTTTGGCTTCCTCCCCTGGGGGCTGGAAGCCACTGAGGACACATGCCATTTTGTAGTTTTCAGAAGCAGCTCCAGCTCCTGGCCTGTGAATTGTAGGGAGATCCAGCAATCAGTCTTGGGGGGTAATCGCTCTTGCTTTAATCTCCCTGGATCTGGATTGTGATCTGGGGTGGAGGTCATGGGTGGGCTCCCAGCTTCCAGAAATGGAAGTTGTCCCCCACATGTTCGGGGCGAAAATTCCCATCTGGCAGCAGAGCCATAGTGTGGCAACAAGCCCAAAAGTCAAGTAATTAAGTGGCAACATGCCAAGGCAAAGGATACAAATTAAACAGAAAAATGCAACCCTAGACTCCTATTTTGGGGGCATAGAGCGGGAAAAGGACTGTGAGGTCAGAAGTCCTGCTCCAAAAGCCCCAGGGGAAGACATGAGCGGGTTGCAGGCCATAGAGGACCTTAAGAAGGACTTTAAAAATCAAATAAGAGAAGTGGAGGAAAAATTGGAAAGAGAAATGAGAAGAATGCAGGAAAAGTATGAAATGAGGGTCAACAGCCTGACTGAGGAAAACAACACCTTAAAAAATAGACTAACTCAAATGGCAAAGGAGGCCCAAAAGGGCAATGAGGAGAAGAATGCCTTAAAAAGTCAAATTTGCCAGGTGGAAAAAGAATCTCAAAAGTTCACTGAGGAGATTCATTCCTTCAGAGTTAGACTGGAGCAAATGGAAGCTAATGACTTTATGAAACAAAAAGAAATTCCATTTCTCTGTGAAAATCAGAAAAAAGCTCTAAATCATTAATAATTAGAGAAATACAACATACAATTATGCTGAGGTTTTACTTTATACCCATGTAAGACACTATGAGATGTGATCAAGAGATTTACTTAGCCATAGCAGAAAGATATTAAATAAAGGTATTTAATGAGGATAAACCAAGCTGATTTTTTTAGTAAGCTTTTAAAGTTTCCCTGACTTGACCATTAAAGTGTATTGCTAAGTATCAAGTATGTATTTGGAGCACCACATATTTGCATGTTTATATTTAGGTGAACAGGAAGTGATATCAATAGCCTGATTTTTTTATTCCTCTTTAGTCAATCAAAAGTATACACATGTTATTTATAGCAGTGAGTTTTGTTTTTGGCAAAAATCCATAAACAAAATAGGTGCCCTTTAATTAAAAATGTCTGAATGTATTATGGTATATTAACATAATAGATCATTATTTCCTCCTAAGAAATGATGAGAAGGATATATTCAGAAAACATTGGGAAGACATGTATGCCTAAACGAAGAAGTGAGTAGAATTAGGAACCAATTTATATAATAACAACATCTTAAAGGAAAATACCTTGAAAGTCTTAATAACTCTTATCAATGAAATAGTCAATTATGAGTTCAGTAGATTGATAATGAATAAAGAAAGGTGATAGATTACAGGTATAGCACAAAGCATATATTTTCAGACAATTGCCCATGTGTAATTTAATTTTGGTTGAATTACTATAAGGAATGACTTTTGTTTGGAAGAAGGTTATTGATATAAGTGTTACAAAAATGAAGAAAAGAAAGAAAGGCATACTGACGAAACATTATAAATATACAGAAGAAAGTAGAAGGAATTTTAGGAGATAAAGAAAACAGGATAATTTTGTTAGTCTCAAGTTAAATATAATAAACATGATTTGTAATCATTCAAAACTTCATGTATAACAATTTCTGTTCATTTCATATATTTAGATGTTCATATTTGTTGTTTTATTATATTCATACTGAAAAATTAAAGAAAAAAACAAAAATTAAACACACACACACACACACACACACACACACACACACACACACACACACACACCAGAACCTAATCTAACCTCCATGCTGTAAAAAGATGTCACAGTAAGAATTTGTAGGTCAGAGCCAGTAGTTAAGGTTGAAAAACAAACCAACTAGTTTTTTTAGAATGATCTCTCTCAATACAGCTCAGCATTTTCTCAAGTTCTTGCCTTGCTCAGTAACTTCCTGCTAACAAAACTTCATGTCTTCTAGAAGCAAAGTGTTTCTACATCCTCCAAATTATCTGGAAATAACAACAACAACAAAAATGGAAGCATCATACCATTCTAAGGTGTTATTGTGTCCCCTAATATTCAGCCTGACAGAAGTCACACTCTTTCATATTGAAATGTGCATACCTGTGTAAACATCTTTAATACTTATGATTATTTATTATTTTGTTCTTTTCAGATAGATTAGCCATAATAATATTCTCTTGAGCCATTTTCAAAGAGGTGAGAGAAAAAATATTGTTTTGTATCATCATCAATTAAACTCCTCAAGAAGAGGAAAAAGGGTATGTATATTTTTTTTACCGATAGTCAAAGCACATAGATGATATCTAAGAGAAGACAGTATAGCCATTAAAGTGTCATAGAAGATTGAAATTTGGATCAACATACTGTTTAGTGGCTTTGAGTTTTTGCTTTCAGTTAACTTTTTTTAAGGGATTAAAAGAGCAATTTAATATGAGTTGGCTTGATGCTATAAGATAGCATTCTATCTTTGTATATTGGGCAATATATATTCATAGCTTCCTTTTCTCTTTTAAAAATAGTTTTATTGGTGCCTTTGGCATCACATTCATTTCTGAATGTACCCTTCTCATTATGTATCCATGAGATTACAAACAAGGTTAAAACACACACACACACACACACACACACACACACACACACACACACACACACACACAGCAAAACCAGCCAACATACCAACCATTTCCGACCATGCAATGTTACAAACTCATAGTCCTCCGTCTCTTCAGTAAAAGGAGCTGGACCCATTTTACCATCTCTTTTCAGGCTTGGTCATCACAATGACACAATGTTTGCTTTGGTTTTATTGTTCTTTCTATATATATTTCCGTATATATTCTATATACACTGTTGAAGATATTGTCTTTATTTCACTAATTTATTATTTCATAAATTTATGTAACCCTTCCCATATTTCTCTGAATTCACAATCATAATTTCATTTTCCAAAAGCAAGAAAAACATGAGTGTGGAACTGAAACTAGTACAAAACACTATCAAAATATGGAAATGGTTTACTATGTCTTTGCTTTAGCTTCCATTAAAAATACTTGTCTAAATTGAATGTTTTTCTTGCTCAACTAATCTCATTTTTATTTTTAATTTATATTCACTTTAGTATACATGAGGATTCTAATTTTAAGAAAGCATACATGAAAAGCCTTCAGTGTCTTTATTTTACAAAATGCTAATAATTATAATCATGCTGACCCAAGTAGTCACTTCCTGTGAGTTTTTTTTTTCTTGGATTCTTATTCCTGGCATTGTTAAGCTAAGAGAAGCCACAAATTTGCTTGCAGGAAATACATCCAGTGTTTCATTAGAATCTCTAATTCCCAGGAGGTTAAAAAAAGTGAAAAAATAGAGAGGAAGATACTATGTATTTCATTTCTTTTTCTACTGCTTGATTTTCATTATTCTTAAGCTTAATAATTCAGTCTTCCCTGATTTCTTTTAGGCTCTGGAGCTACTTATCATACATACTTTTGATATAGTATTTTTTAAAATGAAAAATAATGCATATACTGAATAAAATAATTGTATCAGTGACATGGGCAATATTCTGGCACATGTGATGGCACATATCTTTGTTTTCATTTGAGCTTAGTTTTGGTAACTGATCTGAAGGACTTTCTAAACACCCTCCTTCCTACATTTTTAATATCAAAGAATAGAAGCATATTATTAAAACTTATGGAGAAGTATAAAACTAAGAAATATCCTCATATATAAAACTATATATGTACACATGCTTAATAATAAATATTTCTGTGGAATTTAAAGCAATGTAATGTATAACAATAAAATCATAATAAGCCCCAGTTATAGGTTTAAGAAAGAGTAAAATCTAAATATATGTCTTGATTTCAGCACAAAGATGCTCAATTATTAAACTAAAGGTAGAAGAATGTGTATGTGAATTTTAAGACGGCAGCATTCATAAATGAAAGTTATGGTGTTATAAGGAGCCAATATAAATTAGAGCTTCGTGGTACACATTGGAAAGTATATAGAGATTTCAGGCACATTTTCAATTGAATTTGATGTTAGACAGCTCACTAAATGAGCTGAAACTCTTTTCAGATATGTGTTATAAAACAAGTTCATCTGCAAGTAATTTAATTTACTTATTTGAAAAAGCTTACCAGGGCTGTGTGTGGCATTAGGTGTCTGAGATATATCACAAAAGCAATTATATCATCCTGCCGACCAGCTGTGCATCAAATAGATTGCTTTTATCTAAGTGATAAAAAACCTTGTAGAGTGTGAACAATATTGAGCATAAAATGTAACATTTTAATGAACGACATAAAAGATGAAAAGAATGAACATGAGAACCGACAATTTTGTCAAAGGACAATTATGGTCCAGAGAAGGGAGAAAAGAGGGGAAAATTCACAATACATTTCTCAGTTAATTGGTCACTCAGTCTGATACTTAATACAGAGATCTAACTACATGTTCCTCCTCTGTCATGCCATCTTTGGCTCCCCATTGTTTATTGAATAAATGCAAGCTAGCATTTAGCCCCTCCACAATCTAGTTTGTGAAGATAGGCAAGTCTTCTTTACACATCATAACGTGGTGGGTAGAGTGTTGGAATTGTAGTTAGCAAGATGAGGATTCAAATCTTGCCTTTGATAATAGTTAGTTCTATGACTGTGATACATCACTTAATTTCTCTGGTCTTCAGTTTCCTCAGAGGCTAAATGGGAATAAAATATCTATAATACATACCCCACAAAGTTTTTGTGAAAATAAAATAAGCTAATATATGTAAAATGCTTTGCAGATTTGAAAGTTCCTCATAAATGTTAGCTATCTTTAGTGCTTAGTAGAATGCATAATGTTACAAGCATTCAGTAAATGATTATTGAACTAAACTTTGGCTAAGATGTTTCTAGATTTTATTCTGTTAAAGAATACATTATATGATTTCCTCTCTACTCACAATCTGACCACAATCCTGGTGGTGTGGGGAGGAAAAAGGATTTACGTTGTAAGTCTTACCATTTATGCTGAAAACATAGCATTTGGGGGGCCTTCATAATCCCTATGATATTTATATTAAGAATTCAAAACCAATTAATAACAACTCTTTTTGTGGTGGCAAAGAATTGGAAATTGAGGGGATGTTCAATAATTAGGGAATGGTTGAACAAGTTATAGCATATGATTTTGATGGAACTTAAAAGACTGATACTCAGATCTTCCTGGTTCCAGGTCTAGTACACTATGCACTGCACCACATATCTGTCTCTATGAGGGAATATTGTATTTAGATGAGTAATGACCAGCAGATACTGTGTCCATCTAGTGGAGTTGGGTGGGAGTACTGCAGTGACATTGCCAAAAGACATTAATAGCCCTACAAGATATGAAGCTATATTTATGCAGCCTTGTCATATGTGTTCCCTATCAGTGTGTCTCATCATATATGTTCTCTATGTATGTTAACTTTTCCTATTGATGGCAATTCTATTTGTGGAAGACTGTGCCAACTTATGAGAAAATATTTTATTCCTAACTTTGCTGATATGTTACTTGATCAACTGCCTTGGCTTGAAAGTAACTGTATTCTTTTGATAACTATCAAAGGTAAGCACATTAAAGAAGTTTTGTTAGTTGACACTTTTTTTAACAAATGCTTTATTAAATTCTGGTTTACATCATTCATTTCCACCAGATTTTGAGTTACAAAATTTCCCCCATTTTCCCCCTACCCACCACCCCAGAATAGCAGTGCCACAAGATATCCCCTCACCCCATCTGGTTTCTTCCATATATTCTCCTATACCCCCTTTGACGTTACCATTAGGGCAAGGTGAATCTCTGTGCCCCAATGCCTGCACATCTTATCTCCCAATTACATGCAAAATAGTATTAATAATAGTATTTATATATATTTGAAATATTTAATTTTAAAACTTCAAATTTCAGATCCATTCCTTTCCTCCCTTTTCACCCACTCCCTCTGGGAAAATAAGCAATTCAGTTTGTGTTGTACATGTATAGCTATGCAAAACATTACCATAGTAGATATATTGTAAAAGACTGCTTATATTTCCCTCCCACCCATCCCACCCCCTACTGGCCATTCCCTACTTTGATCCTGTCTCTCTTCAAAAGTGGGTGCCTCCAACCTCCCCTCCCCCCAGAATGCTCTCCCCTCCATCATCCCCCCTCTCATCTCCCTTCCCCCTACTCTCCTGCAGGGTGAGATATCCCATTTAGTACGTATTTCATTCCCTCTCTGAGCCAAATTCAATGAGAAAGTGGTTTTGCCTTTTTGCCTTCCTGCTCTTCCCCTCCCCTGCAACCACTTCTAATTCCCTCTTTTACATGAGATAGTTAACCCCACCCTGTCTCTCCCCATCTCCTCTTGCCACATTCCTCTCTCACCTCTTAACTTCGCCCCTTAAGTATCATCCCTTCCCACCAAATTCAACCTGTGCCCCCTATCCATGTATACCTGCAAACATATTTGCACACATTCACATATGTATTCATATGCCCATATACCCTTCTTCAATTATTTTCATACTGAGAAAGGTTTCATCATTCACAGCTATTGTTTTTCCATGTAGGAGTGTAAATAGTTCAACTTTGATAAGTTCCTTTTGATTTCTTTTCCCTGATTACCTTCTCAGGCATCTCTTGCTTCTTGTATCTGAATGTCAGATTTTCTATTCAACTCTTTTTTTTTCCTCAAGAATGCTTGAAAGTCCTCTGTTCCACTGAATGATCATATCTTCCCCTGAAACAAGATACTTACTTTTGCTGGATAGGTGATTCTTGGTTTTAATCCCAGCTCTTTAATCTCCAGAATATCATATTCCATGGTTTGATCCCTCAGTGTAGAAGCTGCCAGGTCCTGCACTATTCTGATTGTATTTCCACAATATTGAAATTTTTTCTTCCTGGCTGCTTGTAGTATTTTCTCCTTGATCTGGGAATTCTGGAACCTGGCTATAATATTCCTAGGAGTTTTTTTTTGGGGGGGGGTCTTTTTCAGGAGGTGATCTCTGGATTCTTTCAACCTCTATTTTGTCCTCTGGGTCTAAAACATCAGGGCAATTTTCCTTGAGAATTCCTTGAAGGATGATTTCTAGGTTCTTTCTTTGATCATGGCTTTCAGGTAGTCCAGTAATTTTTAAATTATCTCTCCTGGATCTATTTTCCAGGTCAGTGGAAAATATCTCCCATGAGATATTTCACATTGCCTTCTATTCTTTCATTTGTTTGGATCTGTTTAACAGCATCTTGAATTCTCATAAAGTCACTAGCATCCATTTGCTCCAGTCTAACTCTGAGGGAATGAATCTCCTCATTGAGCTTTTGAGATTCTTTTTCCATCTGGAAAATTCGACTTTTTAAGGCATTCTTCTCCTCATTGCCTTTTTTGACTCTTTTCGCCATCCCTTTTTTTGAGCTGAATTTAGTGTTATTTTCCTCAGTCATGCTGTTGACTCTCATTTCATACTTTTCCTGCATCCTTCTCATTTCTCTTCCCAATTTTTCCTCCACTTCTCTTATGTGGTTTTTAAAATCCTTCTTAAGGTCCTCTATGGCCTGTAATCTGCTCATATTTTCATTTGGGGCTTTTGGTACAGGATTTCTGACCTCACAGTCCTCCTCCTGTTCCATGCTTTGATCCTCTTTGCCCCCCAAATAGGAGTCTAATGTTGCATTTTTCTCTTTATTTTGTTTCCTTTGCCTAGGCATGTTGCCACTTAATTACTTGACTTTTATGCTTGTTGCCACAGTAGGACTCTGCCACCAGACAGGGGAGCTTCTGTCCCAAACATTGGGGTCTTCTCAACTTCTGGAGGCGTTAGTTGGGTGGCCTCTGTGAAGCCTACACATGCTCTGGTAAGCTGGACACACTTCCCAAGACCTCCACCCCAGACAGCAATCCAGTTCCAGGGAGGTTAAAGCAAGAGCGATTATTCCCCCCACCCCCAGACTGATCACTGGATCCCCCTACAGTTCCCAGGCCAGGAGGTGAAGCTGCAACTGAAGCTGCAAAATGGCGGCTGTGCCTTGGCTCCTCAGCAGCTTCTTGCCCCCAGGGGAAGCAGCCAATGCATTCCCCAGATACTGGTCCCAAAGTCCACAGGGCACTAACCTCTCACTTTGTCCTTGGCATATCTTTGTTGATAATTCTGGAATTGCCACAGCTGCTGGTGTTCTGGGGTCCCCACAGCCAGCTGCTGCCCTGGCTGCCCTAGGGCTAAAACCACTGCTCATGTGGGCCTAGGCTTGGCTCCCAGAGCACTATGCTGTCAGCTCCCAGAGTGTTGTGCTGGCCACTCCATGCAGGATTTTCAGGCTGTCCTCAGTGGGAGGTTAGCTTCTCTGTGTCGTTCTGTGGGTTCTGGAGCTCCAGAAGTTGTTCAGAGTCCCGTTTTACGTGATTTTGAAGTGGTGTGGGCTGGAGCGCTGTGGAAGTGCTGTTTCTACTCAGCCGTCTTGGCTCCGCCCCCCCCCATCACTTTTTCAATAGAACTTTTTTCATATTTTTGTTTTTGCATAATCTAGATTCCCACCAAACCATTGAGCTACCCCTCATACAAAGACCTTTTCATAGAAAAAGAGAAAAGGAGGGGGGAAATTGCTTAGCAAATATATATAATTAAAAATCAGTGAATATGTGCAGATTTTTGGATCCTCCCTTTCTCAAGGATTGAGGACAGCTTTTGACTTATATCTCTTCTTTGAGGCCAAAGCCTTGGATAAGAAATTTAGTTCAAAGATCCCTCACCACCATTTGACTATTTCCGTTATCCTAGATACATTAATTTTGTTTGTGTAGCAGCTTTTCAGGATTCTGTAATCCAAGTTTTTATTGTATGTTTTATTATTGCCTCTATCTCTTATTTGCTTTCATTTTATCAAGTTCCAAAAATTATCTCTTTGACAGTTGACTTGTATAGCATTTAAATTGTAAATTAAGTTTTGTTAGTATTGTTATTTTTATTACATTAGCAGAGCTTAGATATGAGCACTGAATATTCCTTTAGCTATTTAAATTGTTCTTTATTTAAGGCACACTTTGTAATTGAATATATAAAAAGACTAAATATATTTTGAGATTGACTTTCAAATATTTTATATATTTTTGTAGTTATTTTGAGTGTTATTTCTCTATTATTGCATTTTGAATATTTTGGGAGCAGAATTTATTGATTGTCATTGGAATTATTCAGTATAACCAGTATGTGGCTTTTATGTTTGAAAAATAAGAGTTTTTGGTTGGTTTGTTTTTTGGAGATGAACTGTGGTTTCTTTCTATTGGTAGTTTGTTTTGTCTATTTAGAAATTCTGGGCAATTTCCTTGTATTATTTCTATGTTCTTCTGGAGTGGGGTGTGTGTGTGTGTGTGTGTGTGTGTGTGTGTGTGTGTGTGTGTGTATCTATGATCCCTAAGTTATCTCTTTACATATAGTTTTTGAGATCAATGAGTTTTGTGTATATAGAGATCATTTTCCATTAACGCTATTATTTTTGCTTCTCTTGCTCTAGGTTGTCCTTCACTTTAGTAAGTTTTTCTACACAATATATTGTTCTCTCCCTTGGAAGGGCTTACCAATATAGATTCAAGTTTTTCTATTATTTTATTATTTTTTACTCTACAGGTTGTACATTTTGCCAATTGTCACCATCTAAATTCTTTTCTCAAGGTTCTGATTTTTTCTCTGAACCATTGTCAAACATTCCTCTGAAGTTCTATACTTCTATACTTCCTTTGGAAAGTACAAGACTCTGTATTTCATCAATTATTGGTTCAATCATATCTGTCTTGCTATAAAGCCAAGCATGAGCAGCTTTCCAGAAGAATGCTACTGTAAACAGCTTTTCAAGGTACTGATTATATAGTATAGGAACACTCTATTCAATAACAAATCAAATAAAACATTCACAGAAAACCAAGTTACAGCATTCACAATGTTACAACTTATCACAGAAAATCAAAATACAGCATGTACAACAACTTATCACAGAAATGGCCACATAATTTTCACCACAGTGGTTTTGAACAAAGTACAATCATTTAGTCAATCAGTCACTTAGTAACTCAATCATTCAATCATCTCAATCATTCAATCATCCTTAAGGAGGCTTGTCTTCTTAAGGGACACAAAATACAAAAGTCAAAGTACTCCATCCCTGGGTAGTACATTCATTTAGCCAATTACAGAGTCCTTAATTCAAACACAAAGTATAATCACAAATAAATTACACAATTCAGCAGACAGGTCTTCCAGCTGTCTGACCATTACATCCATACCTAGTTAGTTACCAGAGATGGAAGTACCAACATCTGGGTTTTCAAAGTGGGGGGGGCGTGAGAAGGTAGGCTTAATGGCTGTCCAGAGTCTCATCTGGTCAAATCACACAACTCTTCCCAAAGTGAGTCCCAAAGCAAAACCTCACATCAGGGTCAGTCACTAGTCATTATTCAGAGAGAGGTCTCTTCATCTTGACCCGAGGTAGGCTTTCAGATTCCCTGGATCCCTTTTATGGGTCCCAGCTTGTACCTAGATTCACCAAACTGTCACCTGGGTTCAAAGGCAGACAGAACCTAGCTCCTCATCCAGTTCTCCATGCAGTCCCTATTCCATGCTGAAGCTCACAGCTTCCAGTCCACCTTAAATCCTTCAGTCTCTGTTCCTGGGAAGTCAAGGCTCAACAAAGCCACAGACAGAGTATTGGCACCACAGTCATGCTTCCTCAGTCTTCTGCAGCTCTGGCTGATCCTTGAGAATCCTCAGCAGCTTAGCTGGCCCTCAGACTCAGCAGAAGTTTCAGCTGGTTCCTAGGATCAAAATCACTTTATTAAGGTTCTCAAAATAAAAATCATTCTCTCCAGCCTGGGCTTCTCTTCCTCAGCCTCCAGAACCTGGCTCCAAGAAGATCTATCTCACCCAGCAGGGGCTTCTCCTTAGACACACCACACACACACACACACACACACACACACACACACACACACACACACACACACACGTGCGCACACAGCATTAGCTCCTTCCTGTTTCTGCCACTTTCTGTTTCAACCCCTTCCTGATATGTCAGCAACAGGAGTTCATATCTTTTATTTCTTTAACGGAGTCTTGATTAATTACTAAGTGTTAAGTATCTGTTAGCTTTGCAAATACAAAGGGATCAAATTACATTACTATTATACTTGCAATCATTTAGATATCCTCCTTTCTGATTGCAGTGTTCTCATATTGATTTATCTGTTTGTGGTCTAGGTTTTCAACTGAAATTTCTTCCTTTTGAGTTATTTGGGAATTTTAGTCTGTTTTTTTAAAAATTATTTTGCCCTGACTCTCCCTTGCTGATTTCTTCTTCCTTCATAGTAATTTTATCTCTGAGACTGAACCTCATAATTGCCTTAGTCTCTACCCATTTTGGAAAATTAACTTTTTACTTGCTTCTGTCCTTGCCCCAATAGCTTTCCTTCCAACGAGAGAGCAGTAGGGGATGTGGAGCAAGATAAACCCTAGTGGAATAACAATCACTTGTGTTTCTGGCCTGGTGAAGCCACCCATTGGGGCTCCCAGCATCAGTTCCCTTCAATATTTAGTTTTCAGTTTTCTGGTTCAACTGAATTGGTATCTGCAACATTTTTTTTTGGTAGGGGAGAGTGGAATGGGCATTTTGGGCAAAATTTCTGTTGCCTTGGGGTTTCATAACCTAAGGGTCACCCCAAATAGACCATACCCTTTTCTATACCTCTCAGTTCTCTATAGCTAACTGGAAAAAAATGAAGTCCACTCATTATTATAAAAAAAAAAATTAGGGGAAGGCAGCTTTTGGATATGCTAACATGTATTATAGCCAGACGCAAATCCCTGAATGGGTCTCAAAGCACAAACTAGTGGGTGAGATGATATGTCCTACCAGAGTTTGGAGTTTAGTAAAGAAGGGGTGCTGAGTGAGTGCTAAGGCTTAATATTCCCCACTATTTTTTTCATTAACAATTGAACAAACTATAGTGTATTGATAGACTTGAAAGTGGACATTGAAAAACACAAATGTTGTGGAACTAAAAGTGAATAGGGAAAGATCACATCATTGGGATTTCAAGGTAATTATAGTTAACTTTTATTTTATATTAAATTTATTTATTTGGTTTTAGTTTTCAACATTCACTTCCATAAGATTTTGAGTTCCAAATTTTCTCTCCATCTCTCCCTTCTACCCACCCCTCTCTCTATATACTTATATTAAACCTATTTCACATTAGTCATGTTGTAAAGAAGAATTTGAAGCAATAGGAGAAGCCATGAGAAAGTAGAAACAAACAAAAATGGGAAAGAGAGCAGATAATTTGCTTCAGTCTGCATTCAGACCCTATAATTCTTTTTCTTGGACATGGACATCATTTTCCAGAGTCTTTTGGAGTTGTCTTTGCATTGCTAAGAAAGGATAAGTCTGTCAAAGTTAACCATTGTACAATTTGACTGTTATTGTACACAATGTTCTGCTGGTTGTGCTCATTTCACTCAGCATCAGTTCATTAATGTCTTTCCAGGTTTTTCTGAAATTCGTCTGCTCATCATTTCTTAGAACACAATAGTATTCCATTATATTCAAGATCCAAGTTTATCAGCTATTCTCCAACCGATGGCCATCTCCTCAATTTCCAATTCTTTGCCACCACTACAAGAGCTGCTATAGATAGTTTTGTACATACACATTCTCCTCCCACTTGTATGACCTCTTTTGGATATAGATCTAGATTTGGTATTGCTGGGTCAAAGGGTATGCATGGTTTTATAGCCCTTTGGGCATAGTTCCAAATTGTTCTCCAGAATATTTGATTCAGTTCACAACTCCCCCAATAAATGCATTCGTGTTCCAATTATCTCACATCTTCTCCAGCATTTATCATTTTCCTGTTTTGTCATGTTAATGTATCTGATAGCTGTGATGTGGTACCTCAAAGTTGTTTTGTTTTGCATCTTTCTGATCAATGATGATTTAGAGTATTTTTCATATGATTATAGATAGCTTTAATTTCTTCATTTGAAAACTGCCTGTTCATATCCTTTAACCATTTATCAACTGGGGAATGACTTGCATTCTTATAAATCTGACTCAGTTCTCTATATATTTTAGAAATGAGGCTTTTATCAGAGACATTGATTGTAAAAACTCTTTCCCAATTTTCTACTCTCCTCCTAATCTTGGTTGCATAATGTTCCACACTATTAATTCATCAAGTTGCTACCTGGTTGAGTTTCTTACTTTCTCATTCTGCAGAAACAGTTGTGATTGGTCTTTGTCTAACATAATTCCTCTTTTCCTTTTTTTTTCTTTCTGTTTTGAGAGTTACTAAGAATGGAGGAAATGTCTAGTTCTCAATATTGTTAGTCATTTTCTTTTCAATCATTATGTACTATATTTGTTGTATGGTACAGAAAGTTGCCACCCACTTGGCAGCAAGTTGACCTAGCTGAAGCAGCAAGGTACTACAAAGGCAAACACAAGAGGTGGCCTATGAGAGATGAGTCAAAACAACCACCACCACTATCTCCTGTAATGAAGATGGAGATAGCTCAGTACCCTGAGCTCAAGTATCTTGGCAATAGCAATGCCCCCTGCCAGTACTAACCCCACTATCTCTCCCAGAGTCATCACCATTGAAAACAACCGAAGTGAAAAATAAGTCCACTATCCTTAACACCACCACCACTATCACTATCTATTGACTAATTGTCATTGAGAGGTACATAAGTCTAGGACTTTGAGGAATAACAATATACTATGTCCCCCAGAATACTATCCCTGCTTTAAATTTAAGCTTTGTAGCCATCATCCAGGAGTAACTCAAGAGGAGAGATTGCCCTTGCCTACCATTTATCAACCAGCTTTAATCCACAGGGAAGGGAAGTCAGAACAACTGAAGCAGCAAGGTACTATGAAGGAGCAACAATGCCAGGAAAGTCAAACTACCAATGCCACCTCATCCATTACCTGCAGTCAGATCCTATGGAGACATGCTGAGCCCAAGACCCTTGTGAATAGCCATGTCCCACAGACCACCTGCCTTGCTACCAATAAAGCCTCAGGAACCATCATTCAGGGAGTCGCCCCTTGTAGATCTGTGACTGAGTCACTGCTTCTGCAGGAGATGTAGACCCTGTCTCTTCAGCAGTCATAGCTGCTGAAGATTCAGAAAAGAAAGTTATGACCACCAAAGTCCTTGGCATTATCAAATGGATTGCATCACCAATGGATATGGTTTTTTTTATCAATTGAAATGACATTGAAGAAATTGCATTACCATTTGCTTTACTGCAACACCTTAAGGACTATGGGACCTTTCCATCTGACTTATAGCTGAATTGCAAATAGAGTTTACAGAATCATGTTTTCCTGTTTCCAAAGGCAGTAGAAAACTTCATTTCTTGGGAATTATAGCCTCATCATATCATAATATTTGAAAACAATTTACCATAAAATTAATGTAACTTGTGAGATATTTATTGCAGTTAGTAAAGGCTAGGTAGGGCAACTGTGAAAAAAAATTTGACCCTTGGTGACTTTAATGCAAAGGTGGGTATAGTTGTGAGTCCTCCCCTGTATTTTTCCACCCCAAGGTAGAAAATTCAGTTTCTCCCCTAACATAAGATTTACCATAGGGTGCAGCTGACATATAAGTCAAGCAACAATCATTTAAGTGCCCCCTATGTTCCAAGTAGTGTTCTAGATTGCTGAAGATACAAAAGTAAAACTTCCTTGCCCTCAATAAATGTATGTTCCATCAGGAAACATGCATGTAAGTAAAAAGACAACCAAATAAGTATATATGCACACACACACATACATACACACATGCACTTATGTCTGTACAAAACAGATGGTAGTTGGTGGCTGAAGATACTAGTAGATGTAGAAATAAGAAAACATTTCATATAGAGGGTGATGCATGCATGAGCTGAATATTGGAGAAAAACTTGGGATGCCAAGAGGCAAAGGGAAGAGGGGAGGATGTGCAAGGCATGGGAAATGGTAAGTGTAAAGACACAGAAATAGAAAATTGAGTGGTATAGAAGAGGAAATCTAAGAAAGTCAAATTAATAGGACTTCAGAATGTGCCAAGAAGATTCATGTTAATAAAACTAGAAGGGTAGATTGGTGCCTCAGACACTTGCTAGTTGTGTGACCCTGGGCAAGTCACTTAGCCTTGCTTACCTTGGTTTCCTCATCTATAAAATGAGCTAGAGAAGGAGATGACAAACCACTCTAGTATCTTTGCCAAGACAACTCCAAATTGGGTCATGAAGAATTAGACATGACTAAAGAATGACTGAACTTGGAAAGAGAAGGAGATTTGTTTAGTGAAAAAGCTTTGTAGAAGACAGATTCTGAAGCACACAGGTTTACTCTGATTCTCTCATCCTGTTCCTATTTTTAAAATCATTTCTTAGAAGTTATTATATACTTAAAAATCAATACTATTTCCTAATATAGACTTATGAGCTCTCAATACTTGTGATCATGTACCCAAAATATGATGACATTTAGAGAATCATACAAACTCTAGGTCTTTAAAATCTGACAACATAGCATTTCAAATAAAGAGTGATATAATTCTTAAGCACATCCCATGGCTTTCCCTGGGATTCCCATAGAGCAAATCTGAGTTTAGTGTTTGACCTCAAAAGGATTTGCCCAAGTATTTGAAAGTCAAAAAATTTTACCATTGTATTCTAAAATCATAGAGTTCTGTATCAGAATATAGAAAATAGGAATTAGCCTGATGTGGGAGTACATGAGTAAAGTTAAAAAGAAAGGCTTTACCAAAGACACAGAGGTTGTAATTTTTTCATGAGAAAAAAAAAAAACATAAATGAGAAAAGTCTTAAAAGCAAACAAGTGAGTAGTCCCACGGGAACACAAGAATATGTCCCAGAAAGAATAAAGGATTGACTCACGTCTCAATGACTATCTGTGAGATCAGATTATATAAAGCAGCTGACAAATATAATCATCAAAGAACATTTGTCTTTGACAGTTGAGATCCTTTTCCAGTTCCAATTCAATAGTCTTTTAATGGGAAACACACTTAGAAGCCCATAAATCATAGGGAAAGGAATAGAGTCAATGAGTGGTTAGCATACACATATAGTATATATAGCCTTTAAGGCATCATTAGAGTCACAGCAAGAGTTACATTGACACCTCCTTACTCAAAATATCTTACTCAGTTGATATACGTTATTCTCTAACCATGCTTTCATTTAAAAAGAACATAAAGTCTATGTTTCTATGGATTTTTCTTTATATCAAATACAATTTTGCTTTTAAATAATAAGTTATCCTATATATTTCATTTTAAGGTTTGCAAAGCACTAGGAATAAACTCAAGCCAGTTTGAACAGGTTTGGGAAAACCAATTGTTAAATTTTTTTATGTGAGCATTTACACTACAGAAGTTTGGCAAATGCTACAAAGCAGGTCTTGACTTTTTTTGTTGATTATCTCAACTAAAGAAAGTGTTGGGGGGGGGCGGAGCCAAGATGGCGGAGTAGAAACAGCTCATCCAAGCCACTCTGCCCCCAGATTCCCCCCAAACTATGTAAAAGGGGACTCTGAACAACTTCTGGAGCCCCAGCACCCACAGAATGACACAGAGAAGCTAACCTCCCGCTGAGGACAGCCCAGCAGCCCTGCAGGAAGGACCAGCACAGTGGTCTGGGAGCCGGCAGCGCCCAACGCGCAGAGCGCAGGAAGCAGAGCCAAGTGGAGCCCAGGTCCCCATAAGCCGAGGTTTTGGCCCCAGGGTGGCAGGGCCAGCAGGCGGCTGGAGGAACCCCAGAACACCAGCAGCCATGGCGACTCCAGAATTATCAACATAGACATGCCTAGGACAAAGTAAGAGGTTAGTGTCCTATGGACTTTGGGACCTGTATTTGGGGGAATGCGTGGCTCCCTCCCCTGGGGGCTAGAAGCCCCTGAGGAGGCACGCCATTTTGTAGTTTTCAGAGGCAGCTCCAGCTCCTGGCCTGCAATTAATTGTAGGGAGATCCAGCGACCAGTCTTGGGGGGGTAATCGCTCTTGCTTTACCCTCCCTGGATTTGGATTGTGATCTAGGGTGGAAGTCGTGGGTGGGTTTACAGCTTGCCAGAAACGGAAGTTGCCCCCCACACGTTCGGGACAAAAATTCCTCTATCTGGCCTTAAAGCCATAGTGTAGCAACAAGCCCCAAAGTCAGGTAATCAAGTGGCAACATGCCAAGGCAAAGTAAACAGAAAAATGCAACCCTATACTCCTATTTTGGGGGCATAGAGCGGGAAAAGGACTGTGAGGTCAGAAGTCCTGCTCCAAAAACCCCAGGAGAAAACATGAGCGGGTTGCAGGCCTTAGAGGACCTTAAGAAGGACTTTAAAAATCAAATAAGAGAAGTGGAGGAAAAATTAGAAAGAGAAATGAGAAGGATGCAGGAGAAGTATGAAATGAGGGTCAACAGCCTGACTGAGGAAAACAACACCTTAAAAATAGACTAACTCAAATGGCAAAGGAGGCCCAAAAGGGCAATGAGGAGAAGAATGCCTTAAAAAGTCGAATTTGCCAGATGGAAAAAGAATCTCAAAAGTTCACTGAGGAGATTCATTCCTTCAGAGTTAGACTGGAGCAAATGGAAGCTAATGACTTTATGAGAAATCAAGATGCTGTTAAGCAGATCCAAACAAATGAAAGATTAGAAGGCAATGTGAAATATCTCATGGGAAAAACCACTGACCTGGAAAATAGATCCAGGAGAGACAATTTAAAAATTATTGGACTACCTGAAAGCCATGATCAAAGAAAGAACCTAGAAATCACCCTTCAAGAAATTCTCAAGGAAAACTGCCCTGATGTTTTAGATCCAGAGGGCAAAATAGAGGTTGAAAGAATCCACCGATCACCTCCTGAAAAAGATCCCAAAAAGAAAACTCCCAGGAATATTATAGCCAGGTTCCAGAATCCCCAGATCGAGGAGAAAATACTACAAGCAGCCAGGAAGAAACAATTTCAATATTGTGGAAACACAATCAGAATAGCCCAGGACCTGGCAGCTTCTACACTGAGGGATTGAAGGGCATGGAATATGATATTCCAGAGGGCAAAAGAACTGAGAATGAACCCAAGGGTCACCTACCCAGCAAAACTGAGTATTTTGTTTCAGGGGAAAATATGGTCATTCGGTGGAATAGAGTACTTTCAAGCATTCTTGAGGAAAAAACCAGAGTTGAATAGAAAATTTGACATCCAGACACAAGTAGCAAGAGATGCCTGAGGAGGTAATCAGGGAAAAGAAATCAAAAGGAACTTATCAAAGTTGAACTATTTACATTCCTATATGGAAAAGCAATAACTTTGAGTGGTTATATCTTTCTCACTATGAAAATAATGGAAGAAGTGTGTGTGGTCATATGAATACATATGTGAATGTGTGTGTATATGGATAGAGAGCATAGGTTGAATTTGTTGGGAAGGGAGAATACTCAAGGGATGAAATTATGAGGTGAGAGAGGAAAGTGGCAAGAGGAGATGGGGAGAGACAGGGTAGGGTAAACTATCTCATGTAGAAGAAGCAAGGGGAAGTGGTTGCAAGGGAGGGGGAGAATAGGAAGGATAAAAAGGCAAATCCACATTCTCATTGAATTTGGTTCAGGGAGAGAATGACATACATACTAAATGGGGTATCTCAACCTGCATCAGGATAGGGGGAAGGGGGATGAGAGGAGGGATGATGGATGGGAGGGCATCCTTGGGGTGAGGGGAGGTTGGAAGTTCCCACTATAGAAGAGGGACAGGATTATGTAGGGAATGGACCAGGTGGGGGGTGGGATGAGTGGGAGGAATTATAAGCAGCCTTGTACAATATATCTACTATGATAATGTTTTGCATAGCTAGACATGTACAACATATACTGAATTACTTATCTCCCCAGAGGGAATGGGTGACAAGGGAGGAAGGAAATGGATCTGAAATTCGAGGTCTTAAGATTAAATGTTTCAAATATATAAAAATACTATTATTAATACTCTTTTGCTCATAATTGGGAGATAAGATGTGCAGGCATTGGGACACAAAGATTCACCTTCCTCTAATGGAAAAGTCGAAGGGGTTATGGAAGAAGGTATGGGAGAGAGCAGATTGGAGGAAGCGATATCTTGTGGGACTGCTATTCTGGGAGGTTGGGTAGGGGAATAACGGGGGGGAAATGATTGTAACTGAAAATCTGGTGGAAATGAATGATGTAAAACAGAAGTTAATAAAGCATTTGTTTAAAAAAAAGGGTCTCCTTATAGAGGAGCCCTTGGCACATGTATCTAGCTTTCCTCCTCCAATGGAATAAAGAAAGCTTTTTGCTTAAAAAAAAAGAAAGTGTTGGGGAAAATATAACTATTGAAGATTAAACTTAAAAGTATCATCAATATATGGAATTTTTTTTTCTTTCTGAAGAGTAGTTTTTAATGATTTACAGGCACATTCCTGCAAAGCACTTTAGTAATATTTGCTCATTTTACCCTTAGCTAGTCAGCCAACTTATTAAGCACCTGTTGTGTATAAGAAGACTGGGAATGTAGGAAGGGTCCAAGTTAGGAAGAAGATTTAAATGTTTTTTTTAATTCAAATTTATATATTTACTTTTAGTTTACAACATTCAGTTCCACAATCCCTTGAGATCCAAATTTTTCTCCTCCTTGCTCTCCTCCCCCCTGCCCCCATGGCAGCATGCAATTCAACACAGGTTCTCCAAATACCTTCACATTAAACATTAGTCAAGTTGTAAAGAAAAATTGCAACCAATGGATTGAACAATGAGAAAAAAAGAAACAAAACAAAACAAAAAAGAGAGAGCGAGCGCAAGTAGTTTGCTTCAATCTGTATTCAGACTCTAGTTCTTTGTCTGGATATGGATATCCCTTTCCATCATGAATCTTTTGGACTTGTCTTCTAACCTTGCATTGCTGAGAGGAGACCAGTCCATCAAAGTTAGTCATCACACATACAATGTGTCTATAATTGTGTACAAAGTTCTCCTGGTTCTGCTCTCCTCACTCAGCATCAGTTTATATAATTCTCTCCAGATTATCATGAAGTCCATCTGATCTTCATTCCTTATAGCACAATAGTATCCCATTACATTCATATACCACAGCTTGTTTAGCCATTCCCAAGTTGATGGGCATTCCCTTTATTTCCAATGCTTTGCCACCACAAAAAGGGCTGCTATAAACATTTTTGTACATATGGGACCTATTCCCACTTCTATGATCTCTTTGGGATACAGTCCTAGAAGTGGTATTGCTGGGTCAAAGGGTATGCCCTTATTTTAGCCCTTTGGGCATAGTTCCAGATTGCTCTCCAGAATGGTTGGATCAGTTCAGAACTCCACCAACAATGCAGTTGTGTTCCAATTTTTCTACACTCTCTCCAGCATCAATCATTTCATAGTTTTGTCATGTTAGCCAATCTGATAGGTGTAATGTGGTACCTCAGAGTTGTTTTGATTTGTACTCTCTAATCAATAGTGATTTGGAGCATCTTTCATATGCATATAGATATCTTTAATTTCAGGAAGAACTTTTAAAGCCAAAAATGAAACCCTGGACAGTAAGAAGGAAATTAAAAAGAAGGGACATAGATTCTTTTATTAATCCCATTTCACATATAAAGAAACTGAGGCAGGCAGAGGTTAAGTGTTGTCTCATGTCATATATAAGTGTTTGAGTCCAGTCTTGAACTCAGGTTTTTCTGACTCTAAGACCAGCATACTATCTACTGAATGGCTGGAAATTCAATGGAATTGGTAATTTTATTTTTTTTCCATTCCGTTATCTTTTTATTGGCATGTGCAAATAATGAGGTTGTGAACTGTATATTATTTTCACAATCTTGAATATTTTCAAAAATTTCAATTTCAGAATATTATGTTTAATGTATTTGAATCTAATTTCAATTCAATGGACTTATTTCTTTTTTTTTTTAACAAATGCTTTATTAACTTCTGTTTTACGTCATTCATTTCCGCCAGATTTTGAGTTACAATCATTTCCCCCCCCATTATTCCCCTACCCAACCGCCCAGAACAGTAATCCCACAATATATCACTTCCTCCAATCTGCTCACTCCCATATCTTCTCCCATACCCCCATTGACTTTTCCATTAGAGGGAGGTGAGTCTTTGTATCCCAATGCCTGCACATCTTATCTCCCTATTACAAGCAAAAGAGTATTAATAATAGTTTTTATATATATTTGAAACATTTAATGTTACGACCTCAAATTTCAGATCCATTTCCTTCCTCCCTTGTCACCCATTCCCTCTTGGGAGATAAGTAATTCAGTATATGTTGTACATGTCTAGCTATGCAAAACATTATCATAGTAGATATATTGTACAAGGCTGCTTATAATTCCCTCCCACTCATCCCACCCCTGACCTGGTCCATTCCCTACATGATCCTGTCCCTCTTCTATAGTGGGTACTTCCAACCTCCCCTCCCCCCAAGGATGCCCTCCCATCCATCATCCCTCCTCTCATCCCCCTTCCCCCTATCCTGCTGCAAGTTGAGATATCCCATTTAGTATGTATGTCATTTTCTCCCTGAACCAAATTCAATGTGAATGTGGTTTTGCCTTTTTAGCCTTCCTTATTCTCCCCTCTTTTGCAACCACTTCCCCTTGCTTCTTCTGCATGTGATAGTTTACACTACCCTGTCTCTCCCCATCTCCTCTTGCCACTTTCCTCTCTCACCTCATAATTTCATCCCTTGAGTATTCTCCCTTCCCAACAAATTCAACTTATGCCCTTTATCCATATATAACTGTAACCATATACACACACATTCACATATGTATTCATATGACCACACACCCTTCTTCCATTATTTTCATAGTGAGAAAAATATTATCAGTCACAGTTATTGCTTTTCCATATAGGAATGTAAATAGTTCAACTTTGATAAGTTGCTTTTGATTTCTTTTCCCTGATTACCTTCTCAGGCATCTCTTCCTTCTTGTGTCTGGGTGTCAAATTTTCTATTCAATTCTGGTTTTTTCCTCAAGAATGCTTGAAAGTCCTCTATTCCACTAAATGACCATATTTTCCCCTGAAACAAAATACTCAGTTTTGCTGGGTAGGTGACCTTGGGTTCATTCTCAGTCCTCTGCTTTCCTGGAACATCACATTCTAGTTTCACCTCTTTTAATAGAGTCGTCAGGTTTGGCTATTTGGATTGTGTTTCTATATATTGTAAATTGTTTCTTCCTGGCTGCTTGGAGTATTTTCTCCTTCATCTGGGGATCTTGGGCCTGGGCCTAGATGCATTGCAGGTTCTCTTTTTGGGGTCTTTTTCAGGAGGTGATCAGTGGATTCTTTCAAATTTTATTTTGCCTCCTTTGGATCTAAAACATCAGAGGGTTCCTTAGGATTCTCTAAGGTGATTTCTAGGTTCCTCCTTGATCATGGCTTTCAGGAATTCCTCATAATTTTTAAATTGTCTCTCCTGGATCTATTTTCCAGGTCAGTGGTTTTTCCCATGGAGATATTTCACATCGCCTTCCTGTTCATTTGCTTTGTATCTGCTTAATAGATCTCATTTCTCATAAAGTCATTAGCTTCCATTTCCTCCAGTCTAACTGAAGGAATGAATCTCCTCAGTGAACTTCTGAGATTCTTTTTCCATCTGGAAAATTTGACTTTTTAAGGCATTCTTCTCCTCATTGCCCTTTTGGGCCTCCTTTGCCATTTGAGTTAGTCTATTTTTTAAGGAGTTGTTTTCCTCAGTCAGGCTGTTGACCCTCATTTCATACTTTTTCTGCATCCTTCTCATTTCTCTTTCCAATTTTTCCTCCACTTCTCTTATTTGATTTTTAAAGTCCTTCTTAAGGTCCTCTATGGCCTACAACCTGCTCATGGTTTCCCCTGGGGCTTTTGGAGCAGGACTTCTGACCTCACAGTCCTTTTCCTGCTCTATGCCCCCAAAATAGGAGTCTAGGGTTGCATTTTTCTGTTTCCTTTGCCTTGGCATGTTGCCATTTAATTACTTGACTTTTGGGCTTGTTGCCACACTATGGCTTTAAGGCCAGATAGAGGAATTTTCGTCCCGAACGTGTGGGGGCAACTTCCGTTTCTGGCAAGCTGTAAACCCACCCACAACTTCCACCCTAGATCACAGTCCAGATCCAGGGAGGTTAAAGCAAGAGCGATTACCCCCCAAGACTGATCGCTGGATCTCCCTACAAATTTGCAGGCTGGGAGCAGGAGCTGCCTCTGAAAACTACAAAATGGCGTTTGTCCTCAGCGGCTTCTAGCCCCCAGGGAGGGAGCCGACGCATTCCCTAATACCAGTCCCAAAGTCCATAGGACACTAACCTCTTACTTTGTCCTAGGCAAGTCTATGTTGATAATTCTGGAGTCGCCACAGCTCCTGGTGTTCTGGGGTTCCTCCAGCTGGCTGCTGGCCCTGCCACCCTGGGGCTAAAACCTCGGCTCATGCGGACCTGGGCTTGGCTCGGCTCGGCTCCTGCGCTCTGCGCGCTGCCAGGTCACAGACCGCGCTGGTCCTTCCTGCAGGGCTGCTGGGCTGTCCTCAGCGGGAGGTTAGCTTCTCTGTGTCGTTCTGTGGGTGCTGGGGCTCCAGAAGTTGTTCAGAGTCCCCTTTTACATAGTTTGGGGGGAATCTGGGGGCAGAGTGGCTTGGATGAGCTGTTTCTACTCCGCCATCTTTGCTCCGCCCCCCCAATGGACACTTATTTCACAAGTCCATTTTTGATCTCTATAGTTAGTGATTACTTTGTATCCAGTTATCTTTGCTAAAAAAGGTGTTAAGCTGGTAGCTACTGTGCTGGTAGTCTGCACATGTAAACAGTTTTTTTCTAAATTTTGTACCAAGGGGAAAGCTCTGGTCACTGTCTTAGTTAAGACTCTACTCTGCTCTCCTCATCCTATATGTTTAGCAAATATCTGTTGAACTTATTAATGAATGAATAAAAATGCTTAATTATCCAAATATATATTTTTATTATGCTATTCTTTCTTCTAATTTTAATTATTTTGATCAAATCCTTTAATATTCTTTTCCTGTAAAAGAGGAATGATTTAGGAAAGGTTTTTAATTTTCCATTCAGACATAAGTGTTGCTTTCTATAATTTTTAAAAATACTTTCCATTTCATTATTTAATATATCCATTTGATTTCCCTACTATCATGATGCTTCACTAGGTATTAAAGTTGCAAAAATGAAAGAATTTGTTAAGATTCCGAACTTACTTTCTGATTATATTATCACTTTCCCTCACAACTTATTGTAGAACAATGTTACAAGATTATTTTGCCTTTTTCTTTACTCTTCATTCTCCTTTACTCTGTATATTCAATTTATGTCAACTCCTCTTGTGTCAGTCTTGGCAATGTCCCTCACATATGACTCTTTTCTTTCTCAGATATTGCTACCACCCTGACCCAGGCCCTGTCTCTTCATGCTTGGACTACTGTAATGGCTTGCTGACTGATATTCCTTCCACACTTCTTTATCCACTCCAGTTCATCTTCTTTGCTGTCAAATTGATATTAAAGTACATCTCTGACCATATCAACCTTCTATTCAAGATAATCCAGTCACTCCTCCTTACCTCTAGTATCAATTATAAAGTCCTCTGTTAGCCTTTAAAAGCTGTTCATAGCCTGGCCCCTTCGTAATTTTACAGACTTTTTATACCTTACTCCCCTGTTATTCATATTAACCTATATTCACAGACCCTATAATTCAAGGAGAATTAGCCTCCTGCTGTTTTTGGAATATGATATTGTATGTCTCAGTCCCATGCATTTTCACTGGCTATTTCCCCTCTCAGGAACATTATCCTTCCTAATCTCTGTCTTCACAGCTCCCTTCAAGGAACATAAAGGCCTGACTTTTGCAAGAACCTTTTGTGGTTCCTCTTGATGTCAGTGCCTTTACCTTGTGAGTATCTCCACTTTATCATACATACATACATATATATATATATATATATATATATATATATATATATATATCTTTTATGTATATAGTTATTTTCTCATTGGATAATATATTATTTAATATTACACACACACACACACACACACACACACACACACACACACACATTACATAGTCCACTTTAGATTATGAGCTCTTTGAGGGCAAGGGTTGTTTTAACTTTTTTTTTGTATCCCAGCACTCAGCACTGTACTTGGTAAACAGCAGTTGCTTAGTAAATCCTTGTGGACTTTTCTTGACTTGAGAGAAAAGCCTTGTATGAAGTGGTTTCATAGGTTCAAATCTGTTTGTTATTTAGCATAGTACTTAAAATCTCTGTCTAAATATTTTCATTGGGTAGGTAACTTCAAATCACAATAACTTTAGCAAAAAAACCCAATTATTATTTAATGTTACAGGAAAACAGCTTTTAGGTGCTCTTCAGAATTTTTTGGAATAAGAAATTTTCTTGAAATTCTTTTCCAAACAAAGATGAGAGTATAATGTGAACTTTAGAGAAGTTTGTAAAAACTTGAAAGTAATGTAGAACAATTTTCCAAAATGAAGATTTATTTTAATTGTAATTTTAAAAATATTGATATTTTGCTATATATATATATATGTATATATTATGCAAGTACAGCATGGTACCCAAACTTGCAATTGGACATCTTGTTGAATTTGTTATTCACTGTGGGTCAACTCAAGTGAAAGAACATACTTAATGATAGGAAACATCAAATCAAAGGGATACAAAAGGGAAGGGGTATTTTTAAATGGGCTTGCTTTCACCTAAGGTATACACTATTAATAACGGCTTTGAATGATACATTTTGACTTTGTAGGTTTATAAATTCATTGTAGTAGAATCCTTTATATCTTAGATTACTAGGTATTGTTTCAATTTCTTGCAGAAGATATCTTTCTAAAGTTGACTGGATAGTATTAAAGTGAACCTAATTTAATGATGCCTTAACATTTTTATGGGGGAATTTAACATTTCCAATATCCATATTCCTTATTTGAAAGCATGACTTATAGGTTTCTCATCTTCCTTAAATTATGAAATCTTTCATCTAATAAAGAAAAAATGATTATGGTTTGCAAAAAAGCAATCATTTAACAATCCATGTAACCATCTATTGTAGGCCTTTGCATAATAATAGTAATTTTACTGTTAGAAATTATAAAGGAAGTTATTAGTCATGTGCTTCAATTTTTAGGAATTAGACAACACTAAAATTATTTAAAGGGTTTAAGATTTTTAAAAGAAAAAATGTGTGACAAATCTATAGTACTTAAGAGTACTATGTATTAAGAGTGATTAAACTTATTTTACATAGTGAAGATTAGTAGTTAATTATGATTATTCTTAATCTATTTTTTCTTTCTTTTTGGATATGGCTAGAAGATTCAATCCATTACCTCCCCCAAATCTGTCCATTCTTCAGCTTCTATAACTCTATTAATAGCATCCCCGTGTTTTCCAATCATAGTCCTATCATCATAATTTAGAGCCTCATTTATTCTTAACTGGACTCTTGTAGTAGTCTTCTGTAATAGGCCAGGCCTGATCAGGATGGTCAAGTACCTCAGGTTCAAGAGTGAAATGAAGTGAGATACTCATATTCCTGGCACATTGTAGGCATTTAATCAAGGCTTGGTATTGCTGACTCATGAAACATTAATCAGTTAACAAAAGGAAGCTTACATAGGCAGAGGAGTGAAAAGATGTTGCTAGAAGATGCAGTCTTGATTTTGTTCAGTACATCTTAAATGCCTCTGAGATGCCCATGATAGTCGGTCATAAAACCGGTGGGTCAGAAGCCCTAGGGAGCAATTAGAACTATTCATACCCTTGACCTTTTTTTGTAGTCATGTGATCAAGCAGCTACATCAGTGGCCCAGTAGCACTCAACTCCCCAAGACCATTTCAAAGCCTTTTAAGGAAAAGAATTGGCCTGGCTTACATATAAGAATGCTCCAGGAGGTAGCTATACTTTTGCCATTCCTTTTAACTGGTCTATTTAGTGCAGTATTTTCCTTTTCCATTTTATCTTTCAGAGAATTGACAAGTCATTATCACTACCACCCAGATCCAAACATGTTACTAACCTCTTTAAAAATAATTATCTAACTCCAGATAGAGGATAAAACATAAAATTCCTCAGCATTCCATTTAAGACCCTCCCCAATCTTCTCCAAACCCATTTTCTAGCCACTTTCCATACTGTACCAGATGAATCAAAGCTGAAATACTGTTTACTGAACTTATCTTGTACTCTTCTACTGTGATACACTAATACAGGGCATACACCATTTCTAGAATGCATTCCATCTATAAATCTATTGAAATTCTTTCCACTTAAAGTCTATATGAGAGCCATTTCCTTTATAAAGCCATCCCTTATCCTTCCAACTGAATATGCCCTCTTTATTTTCAAATTTTCTTGGGTTACTTTTCTGGACATATCCTTGACCTTTATTATAGCCTACTTTACATGATATCTATTTTTATATCTCCCATATTTAGCTAGAAGGTCACTGATAATAATTTTTCATGCTTGTGTCAGAATTGTATAGCAAAATGCCTTGAGAAAAGAAGGACCTTATTGATTAATGAATTGAGCTGATGAATTATATTTGATGGCTGAAAATTGATAACAAATTATGTTAAAGGAAGAAGTCATATTTCCTTAACTCTCAAGTACATCCATTGACTATTGAGTATTCCAATATGGCTAAAGTGCAAGTAGATAAGGCTAAGAAGGAAGGAGAGATTCTGAATAGATGTTAGATATAATTGCTTTTCAGCATCACTCCTTCTTACTATACATCTCAAAAGAAGACATATGAGATTGTGGGACTGTTTTTACACTGGTTTTATTCCATTATTTTATGTAGTAAAAGTGATCTATTTTGTCATTTGTGAACTTTCCTCTATCTCTCATTTATTTAAGATTTTTCCAATGAGCCACAGCTGTAAAAGGTGCTTGATCTGGTTCTCTTCTAGCTGGCTTATGATATATCCTTTAATATCCAAGTTGCTTCGAGTTTATTGTGGTCTATTGTGGAATATGTTAGTCTGAATATAATTTCTATCTAACTGCTTTCCAGTTTTCTTCAGCACTTATTAAATAGGCTTTCCCTGACAGATTTGTATTCCTAGGTTTATTGAACACTGAGTTATTGAGTTCAATAGTTTTTCTATGTTTGTCTAGACTGTTCCACTGATGTTCCATTCTAATTGTCCTTGAGATTCTAGATCTCTTGTTTCTCTAATTAAATTTTGTTATTATTTTATTCATCTCTATATAAATATCCTCTGGTAATTTGATTTGTATACTTCTAAAATCTGTAAATAAATTCTTTTAAAAAATAAAATAAATTCTTTTAGAAGTATATTTTTGTTACCTTGTCACAACTCTGTCATGTTATTTAAGTTTTTAATTTCTTTGAGTACTTTGCAATTATATCTATATAGGTCTTAAGTGTACCTTTATAATATGTATTTTGTGGTTATTTTGAATGGAAGTTCCCTTTCTCTTATTTATTCCTGGATTTTTAAATTTCTAAATGGAAATGACATTGATTATTGTGAATTTATTTTGAACCCTGCCACTTTACTGAAACTATTATTTTTTTCAGTTTATTTGTTTATTCTCTAAGCACTTATTATGAGCTAATAATAATAATAATATTATTATTATATAATATTAAGAAAGGGGGCATAATTTTATTTCTTTTTTGACTCTGCTTATTCCCTCATTTTCTTTCTTTCATCATGTTGTTATTACTAACATTTCTAGAACTATATTAATAAGAGTGAGGAAAGGAAATCATTTTTGTTTTATGCCTGTGTTTATTGACAACATTTCTAATTTTTCCCATTGTAAATACAGTTAGATTTGGGTTAATGTTTCTTTGAGTCTGTGTGCACATAGAGATTATGTAGGTCTCATGTACACATATGTATACATATATCATGAAGTAGGTATCATATATACACACATATGTTGATGCACAATATAAAATGGTCCTCATGTGCCCATGTAGCATATTTTAAAAAAAATATAAATTAGTGTGGAAGTTTTTTGATTTTCTGTATTTATTGATGTAACCATATGGCTTGGCATATTTTGTTTTTAATATGATCAAATCTATATTTTTTGCTTTCCCAATATTTAGCCATATTTACACCCTTGGAATAACTCTAGCTTCATCATTTTAAATAATGTTTTTGGATATACTTCTATAGTCTTTTTCTTAAGAGTTGATTTAAAATTTTAAATAAATGATCATTAATGATATTGTCTATGGTTCTAATTTTTTTGTTTTACGTTTCATTAATTTAAGTATCAAGACTTTATTTGTCTCATTAAAGGAGTGTGATATAGTGTGATAGTTTTCTTTTGCATTTTAAGAAAGCATTTATTATAGATATTAATTATCCTAAATATGTTTGGTGGAATTCATCTATAAATCTCTTTAATCTTTCTACTTTTCAATTCCCCATGTATACTAATTATTTCCCAGATTCCTGCAAACACCCCAAAGTATCTCTAATCATTAAAAAAGAAGGAACAAAAGCCAAAGAAAAAATACTTTTTCTATACCCTACCATCCCCTAAATACATTCCTTTATATCTCACTATATTCTCAACCAAACTCTTGAAAAATGCTGTCTACATATTACCTCTAGTTCCTTTTACTCCTAAACTCTTTGCAATCTGGTTTCTGACTTCATCACCCAGTGAAAACTTCTATCTTAAACATAACCACTCATTTCAACTATCGATACTGATGGTTCTTTCTCAATCTTCATCTTTCTTGATATCTCTGTAGCATTTGGCACTGTTGACCACCCTCAGTTCCTGGGTACTTCCTCTTTTTTTTTTTTTTAAAGCAATTGGGGTTAAGTAACTTGCTCAAGGTTACACGGCTAGTCATTTGATTTATGCGTGGGTGCTCATTTTCTGAGGCCGGATCTGATCTCGGGTCATCCAAACTCCGAGGCCGGCACTCTTACTCACTGCGCCACCTAGCCGCCCCTTTAGGGCAATTGGGGTTAAGTAACTTGCCCAAGGTTACAGGCTAGGTTTTTGTTTGTGCGGATTAAGTGTCGGAGGCCGGCTCCGAACTCAGGTCCTTCTGATTCCAGGGCCGGCGCTCTATTCACTGCGCCACCTAGCCGCCCCGATACTTCCTCTTCTTTGGATTTTTAAGACACTATTTTCTTCTGTTTCCCTTCCTATCTATAAGGGTATTCCTTATAAATTTCCTATGTTATCAAATCATCCTTAACTTGAAGTGTGCCCCAACTCCTGAGAACTTTTCCTTTTTCTCTTCAACTTCTCACTTAGCTCCTTCAACAGCCCCCATTGGTTTGATTATAACAATTATATCCAGCTACAATCACTCTTCTGATGTCTAGTTTTTAATTATTGCCTATTAGATATTTCAAACTAGATGTATTTTGCATGTCTCACGTTCAAAATAATGAAAACACAATTTATTAACTGACCCCTGTCCATTCCTCTTCTAAACATTCTTATTTCCTTTGAGGACACCACCATCCTTCTAGTCTCCATTGTTTTCTTTGAGACTGAGCGTAAGCATCATTTTCTACATGAACCCTTTCCTGAAATTTGCCTACTAATTAGTACTATCACTCTCTAAATTGCCTTGTAATTTTTCACTCATTCTATATGCAATTATACTTGAAAAACTTGTCTGTTTTAATTTTTTAGCATCTATAGCACCTAGCATAGAGTGTGTCAAATAGTAGAAGCTTAGTAAATCAGTCAATCAATCAGCATTTAATTAACCATTAAGCAGTTATTAATGGCTAACTATATGTCAGGCATCATGCTAAGCATTAGGGATACAAAAGGTCAATTAACAGTCTCTGCCTTCAAAGAACTTACATTCCAATGTAATAACAAGATGCAGAGAGGGTAGATAGAAAGTAAGCTGTAAGACAAAAGTTTAGTAGTTGGTGGGACCAGGGGAGAAAGTAATTCTTTTGATTGAATAATACTATGTGAGAATATGGACCTTATTACTCATATTTGGGGAAATACAGATTAAAGCCATACCTAAGATTTATTCAGATTTTCCTTGTGCTGTACATTGAGATTAGGGGGAAAAGCTAGAGAGATAATGACCCTGTTGTTAATTATTTGACCATTTTACTTGTATAAAAATGTCACAGATATCTTGGGATATAGTGGATCACCACTTATTAAAATTCCTCAAGAGAAATCTACATGACTATTTGTTGGATATGTTCTTGAAGAGATTCACTTTCCAGTGTAGTTCACACTAAATGGCCACTGAGGTCCTTCCAACTCTGAGATGCTATAATTTTATGATTCTGATCACATAAAAAGAGGTCACAATTCATGGGAAGAGGCCATAAAGCTGACACAGCTGGTCTGTTGAATCTGTGCTCACAACACCATGACCCAAAATTTGTTTAAGCACAAGAGTTGCCCCCATCCATCTGTGCCACTGCTAAATCCTCAAAGCTGTGCTGGTGGTAAAACTTAGACAGTTTGACATATAGCAGATGCTCAATAAATACACATGGATTTATCGATAGATTGTCATGTGGAAGTATTGGTTAATGTAGAATTTAATTCAATGGAATGTCAGATAAAAGTGTTGACTTTTTTCTAAATCTCATTTTTCAAAGATTTGTAGTTTAGTTTTGTCCTTGTTTAACTCATTCCTACCCATATTTTAAGGTACACCTCTTATTTCTTTTCTGAAGGTAAAATATAACTATAACATATTTTTATAATATATATTTCCATAACTACTCAGATTATACTTGTGTGTGAAGATAGGGGTATTTCCATGATTACTTATTTTTTCAGATTGGGAAGACCAGTGTTATCAAGTGGTGAAATCTAGCTACTCAACTTCTCTTAAAAAGAATGGAACAATGGTTTTTCTTCAACAAAATAGTTTTGGGGGGGAGGAAGGATAATAGCAATAAATAGTATTTTAATGTTTGTAAAGTATTTTCCATATATTGTTTCATTTGACCACAGCATCCTGGAAAGGTAGGTATTATTACTGTCCCTGTTTTACAGGTTGAAAACTTGTGAGAGGTAAAGAGGATGAAAGAGATGAGGCCAGATTCACATAACTAGTAAATGTTTGAGGCAGGATTCTCTACCTTCTTGTTTCTGGAAACTTCTCTCTTTCTCTTTCTCTCTCTCTCTCTCTCTCTCTCTCTCTCTCTCTCTCTCTCTCTCTCTCTCTGTCTGTCTCTTAAATTTAACTGAAGGCATTTAACAATGACCAGGTTATTGGAGACAATATTCTTACAGATTTGTTGCAAAATATCTAATATTTCTATATTGCTCATATAAAATGCAATTGAAAAGTAATTTCATGTTGCATTGTCTACTCTATTATTTTTCTGGTGCATTTTATTTCTCAGTTCATTTGAAAATTCTCAGACCCCAGGAACTAGATCTAGAATATATGTGGTACAACTAGCATGTCCAAACCTCCAAATCCTTTTCATGTAACCATGAGGTACTATCAGACATCAGAAAGCCCCAGTTTAATTGTAAAGATACCATGGAAATCTGCCTGATGTTGCTGACTAATGAATTCATTGCCTAAACTGTATCATGTAATATAGTTGTTATAAATTTTATGGTCAAATGTTCTAAGCAAAATCATATATAGATAGGCTATTTAGGGTTAAAATTAGGGTAAAATAATGTTGTATAATTGACCAGGGGATTGAAAAGATGTACTTTCCTTCTTTTTTGCGGTAATGGATGGGGTAGTCAGTAGTCAATAAACATTTATTAAGGGCCTGTCTGTGCCATGCTCTGTGCTAAGTGTTAGAGATATAAAGGAAGGCATAAGAAAGTCCTTGTCCTCGAGGAATTTACAGTGTGATGGGGGGGGGGGGGAACAACACATAAAAATCAAGAAGGGAAAGAGATTGCCTAGTATGCAAGGATAATAAAGTCCTGTAACAAGGAGGGGAAATGATTCTGGGAGGTATGAGTTTCTGAGTTGATTTCATCATGGAGAATAAGAATTTCTGGAGATGACAAAGTCCAGGAAGCAACTGGGCGCTAAAATAATCAGTAGAATTCCCCATGTGCTCTACTTATAGGGAAAAGGTCCCCAAATGTCCAACCCCAGTTGTCTCCAACAAGAGAAAGTTCTATGGCTGTACTATAGGGATACTGTGACTGTAGAATATTACTTACAATGCCAAACATAGCTAAGGTATTTGTTGGTTCACTGATTTTTTTTTACCCTTTTCATTTCTTAACCAAAATTAATAATGAAGAACATACAGAAATATTCATTAATGAAGATGATATCAAAATAAAACATGAATAAATATAACTTAAAGTTTTAAAAAAGCTATTCTATCAAAAAGCACTGTGCTAGTCTTTGGAAATAATACAACTAGTTCTGTCTATGAGAATTTCTCTGTGTATTTGTTTTCTAAGACAAAGAAAGTTTTTATGTTTTTAAGTTTGATAAATGTGAAATCTTCTCATTAACTTGAGTGTCTTTAACTTAAAAAACATACTTTAGATAAGAACTCTCCTTCCCCCTAGTGTACTTTCATATTATTGCACCAGATTCTTAAAACTCCTATAGATTATAGAATTATAGAAATATATAGTCTCAAATTTTTAAGGAGGTCATGAATGTTATCTATTTAAACCTCTCATTACAGGTAGAAATATCTTTTAAGCATTCCTGATTCATCTGCTTGATGCTTTCAGGGATACAGTTCATTTCCCCCCATTCCATTAAGAAAAATAGTTCTTTATATTGAAAGTTCTGGTTCTTTCTTTTCTACAATAACATGGAATGTATGAGTGAATGAATAAATGGATGAGTGAATGAAATATTTATTAAGCACCTGCTATGTGCAAAGCATTATGCCTAATTCTTGGAATAAAAGTAAAAAAAAAAGATAGGCCCATTCTCAGAAATATCCCTTTCTAATTGGGAAGATAGCACATATGGAAGGCTCTCACATGTAAAGATCCCTTGGCCATTATAGTGCAGCAGCAAGGAAGATGGTAATGACTCTTCTTCAATGCCATTTCCACAGATATATTTCTATCAATTTCTTTTTTTTTGTTGTTATTTATTTATTTATTTTTATATATATTTGAAACATTTAATGTTACGACCTCGAATTTCAGATCCATTTCCTTCTTCCCTTGTCACCCATTCCTTCTTGGGAGATAAGTAATTCAGTATATGTTGTACATGTCTAGCTATGCAAAACATTATCATAGTAGATATATTGTACAAGGCTGCTTATAATTCCCTCCCACTCATCCCACACCCCACCTGGTCCATTCCCTACATGATCCTGTCCCTCTTCTATAGTGGGTACTTCCAACCTCCCCTCACCCCAAGGATGCCCTCCCATCCATCATCCCTCCTCTCATCCCCCTTCCCCCTATCCTGCTGCAGGTTGAGATATCCCATTTAGTATGTATGTCATTTTCTCCCTGAACCAAATTCAATGTGAATGTGGTTTTGCCTTTTTAGCCTTCCTTATTCTCTCCCTGCTTTGCAACCACTTCCCCTTGCTTCTTCTACATGGGATAGTTTACCCTACCCTGTCTCTCCCCTTCTCCTCTTGCCACTTTTCTCTCTCACCTCATAATTTCATCCCTTGAGTATTCTCCCTTCCCAACAAATTCAACCTATGCCCTCTATCCATATATAACTGTAACCATATACACACACATTCACATATGTATTCATATGACCACACACCCTTCTTCCATTATTTTCATAGTGAGAAAGATATCATCAGTCCCAGTTATTGCTTTTCCATATAGGAATGTAAATAGTTCAACTTTGATAAGTTCCCCTTGATCTCTCTTCCCCGATTACCTTCTCAGGCATCTCTTCCTTCCTGTGTCTGGGTGTCAAATTTTCTATTCAATTCTGGTTTTTTCCTCAAGAATGCTTGAAAGTCCTCTATTCCACTGAATGACCATATTTTCCCCTGAAACAAAATACTCAGTTTTGCTGGGTAGGTGACCCTTGGGTTCATTCCCAGTTCTTTTGCCCTCTGGAATATCATATTCCATGCCCTTCGATCCCTCAGTGTAGAAGCTTCCAGGTCCTGGGCTATTCTGATTGTGTTTCCACAATATTGAAATTGTTTCTTCCTGGCTGCTTGTAGTATTTTCTCCTTGATCTGGGGATTCTGGAACCTGGCTATAATATTCCTGGGAGTTTTCTTTTTGGGATCTTTTTCAGGAGGTGATCTGTGGATTCTTTCAACCTCTATTTTGCCCTCTGGATCTAAAACATCAGGGCAGTTTTCCTTGAGAATTTCTTGAAGGGTGATTTCTAGGTTCTTTCTTTGATCATGGCTTTCAGGTAGTCCAATAATTTTTAAATTGTCTCTCCTGGATCTATTTTCCAGGTCAGTGGTTTTTCCCATGAGATATTTCACATTGCCTTCTAATCTTTCATTTGTTTGGATCTGCTTAACAGCATCTTGATTTCTCATAAAGTCACTAGCTTCCATTTGCTCCAGTCTAACTCTGAAGGAATGAATCTCCTCCGTGAACTTTTGAGATTCTTTTTCCATCTGGCAAATTCGACTTTTTAAGGCATTCTTCTCCTCATTGCCCTTTTGGGCCTCCTTTGCCATTTGAGTTAGTCTATTTTTTAAGGTGTTGTTTTCCTCAGTCAGGCTGTTGACCCTCATTTCATACTTTTCCTGCATCCTTCTCATTTCTCTTTCCAATTTTTCCTCCACTTCTCTTATTTGATTTTTAAAGTCCTTCTTAAGGTCCTCTATGGCCTGCAACCCGCTCATGTTTTCCCCTGGGGCTTTTGGAGCAGGACTTCTGACCTCACAGTCCTTTTCCCGCTCTATGCCCCCAAAATAGGAGTCTAGGGTTGCATTTTTCTGTTTCCTTTGCCTTGGCATGTTGCCACTTAATTGCTTGACTTTTGGGCTTGTTGCCACACTATGGCTTTAAGGCCAGATAGAGGAATTTTCGTCCCGAACGTGTGGGGGGCAGCTTCCGTTTCTGGCAAGCTGTAAACCCACCCACAACTTCCACCCTAGATCACAATCCAGATCCAGGGAGGTTAAAGCAAGAGCGATTACCCCCCAAGACTGATCACTGGATCTTCCCACGATTTGTAGGCTGGGAGCCCAAGCTGCCTCTGAAAACTACAAAATGGCGTGTCTCCTCAGTGGCTTCTAGCCCCCAGGGGAGGGAGCTGACGCATTCCCCAAATACAGGTCCCAAAGTCCATAGGACACTAACCTCTTACTTTGTCCTAGGCATGTCTATGTTGATAATTCTGGAGTCACCACAGCTCCTGGTGTTCTGGGGTTCCTCCAGCCGGCTGCTGGCCCTGCCGCCCTGGGGCTAAAACCTCGGCTCAGGGGGACCTGGGCTCGGCTCGGCTCCTGAGCTCTGCACGCTGCCAGGTCCCAGACCACTGTTCTCGTCCTTCCTGCAGGGCTGCTGGGCTGTCCTCAGTGGGAGGTTAGCTTCTCTGTGTTGTTCTGTGGGTGCTGGGGCTCCAGAAGTTGTTTAGAGTCCCCTTTTACATAGTTTGGGGGGAATCTGGGGGCAGAGAGGCTTAGATGAGCTGTTTCTACTCCGCCATCTTGGCTCCGCCTATTTCTATCAATTTCTGATGTTTGAACCATTATAGTGTGAAGGTTTTTTTTAGGGACCTTCAGTAGATGAGGTTCTAACACCTACAGATCAAGCAGTTGCAAGGCTACATATCCACAAAGGTTGCTTCCCAGGATGATGGCTGTGGGCTGTGGGTTGGAAACATTGATATTCCAAAGGCTTTTGGATTCAGAGCCTTGGGATATCTTCATCAGAGTCTAAGGGAAGATAGTAGTAGGGCAATAGTGGTATTTTGACTTACCCAGCAGACACTGTCTCCTAACCTTTTAGTGTGCCTTGCTGTTTCAGCTCAAATGAGTCTACTCGCTCTCCCATATGATAGCCTTTTCTGTTATAGTTATGTGATTAAGTGGAAAGAACATTCCGTCAGAATGCCTGAGTTGGAGTCTCTGCTCCTCTATTCATTGGCGTTGTGATCTTGGCTAGACTACTTATCCTCTCTGAGTCTAAGCTTCCTCTTTTGTAAAACTGGGATAAAATATTTGCATTACTTTAATGATTAGTTTCAATCATGCCAGGTTTTAGAGCAATAGCTTTCTATAGGAGGAGAAAAAGAGTTTTTGTAAATTTTCATCTTGGAAGGCAATTTCCAGTTTTTGTTCTATATTTTCTATAGAAAATAGAAGGTAAGGGATAGGTAGGGAAGTTTCAGGGAAGGAAATATATGAAAATAAGCACCTTGTGCTTGTGGGAGTTTGGCTTAGTGTGGCATTGCCTGATAATCTGGCATTAAGGGTGAAAAAGTTTTGGAGAAAGACACAGTTAATAAGTGGAAATAGTTCCCTTCTTTTCTCATTCTCTACCCCAAGTCCCACATGAACAAAAGTAGATCTTATGTGACAAAATCTGTGACTAAATATATATTTAGGATTCTTTTGACCTTGAATTTCTTGGCTGAAAAGAGGTTATATTTTAGTACCTAATGTATGAATTCTAATTCTATAGAAATACATTCTTCTTGATAATAATGCTACTGCTGATATAGTGAATGAACATCTTCTAAACTCAGAAATTATTGCAAGCACTAAGAAAAAGTTCTATGACTGAGAGTAGAGTGACTATGGTGGTTGAACAAAGCCAATTTTAAGGGGTGGAGGTGGAGAAAGGGGAGGCCAATACCACAAAGGAGATTGTACTGAGACTTACATTTGTTGATTCCAACTGTAGATTTATGAGGATGCTGACCATAAGAAATTTAAGGATTTTGAACTAGAAGGAGACAGAAGAGAAATGGCCAAGTGATCAAGTTCTAAACTCCATTTTTTATTTTCTTAATAAAAACAATTAAAATAATAAAGCTGCAATGTTACTTTTTCTTGTTCTCATATTTGCTGTTTTGGGAGAGAAGGGGCTTGAGTAAGACAAACTATGCTCTGTCGAGCTTTTTTTTGTGTGTGTGTAGGAAAAGTTAATTAATATTGAAGATAAGAAATAGAGATCTGAACTTTGTTTAGGCACTGGACCATATTTAAATGTATTTCACACAGGCATTGTTCTAATGAATCTTAACTAAAAGTCTTTTTTTATTCAGAAGGCCCAATTGGGGCAGCTAGGTGGTTCAGTGAGTAGAGCACTGGCCCTGGAGTCAGGAAAACCTGAGTTCAACTAGCCATGTGACCTTGGGCAAATCATTTAACCCCAATTGCACTGCCTTCCCCCCTCCAAAACACAAAAAGCAAAACAAAAAACCCCACAAAAACACAGAAAGCCCCATTGGCCATAGCTCGGACTGGGGGAGGGGAGAAGGCTAGTACTGTTGTTAAAATCAGTTGTTCACTGCCCGTGTGTTCAGACAAAGTGTGGGTGGGGAGTAAGCATGCAAAGTAGTAAAGCTAAGGGTAATTTTTCGAATAATCCCAATGTGTAAGGCTGTCATTGATATGAGAAAATCTGTAGTTAATTCATCACCTTCAAGGGTTACTCTACTTTAAAGTATTATGTTAATGATGTGGCTAGTTCCCACAGGTCAAGTAAGCCTCTGTAGCACAAGCACATACTACCATAGTAAGAAAATCAAATGGATAAAATAACTCACAATTTTAGAACTTCAGGGCCTCTATGGCATTTGTTTCTCTGGATAGATAATGTGAGGCTTTGCCAGTGATTGGCAGGTCCTTCCACTTCTCAGCTGGGCTGGCTTCTTGCAGAACATGGAGTCTCAAATAGACATGTGGCTCATCAGGTTTTGAGCCTCAAAAGTAAGGGAGTCTCTGCCAGAGAGGCTAATGTGACCTTTAGTCTTGTGTTCTTGATTTCTAAAGCATGGTTAAAGGCTTTGAAGTCATAGACAAGAAGCTGCAGAAATTAGATCCATAGGAGTTATTTTCATTGATTTCAGAAAGGCCAAGTAGGATGGGTAAGTTGTGAATATTTAATTAAGATGATATCTGAGAATGGAATTAGGCTTTTTAGAGCATATCTGAAAATGCAGAAAAGATAGACTACCGACTAGGTAGGGAGTGCCTTTAACACTAGCCTCCTGGTTTTCCACAAACAAGGTATCCCCTGTCTTGGCATTTTCTCTGTTTCCCATGCCTGGATTCTCTCTGAATTCTGTTCTGATTACTGACCTCCTTAGCTTCTTGTAGTCTCAGCTAAAATCCCACCTACTACAGGAAACCTCTCCCATCCCCTCCTAATTCTAGTGTCTTATTTCTGTTAATTATTTCCTATGTATCTTATATGTAGCTTGCTTTGTATATATTTGTTTGCTTGTTGTCTCCACTACTAGACTGTAATTTCCTGAGGATAAGGACTCTTTTGCCTCTTTCTGTATCCCCAGTGCTTAGCAAATTGCCTGGCACATAGTAGACCCTTAATACATATTGATTGATATGAAGATGTATTTTTGATGGTATATGACTGTCAATGAGATGGCATAAGAGTTTTCATCATAACTCTTCCACCTCACAATGGCAAAACAAGAAAACAGCCAGATTTATAATGGTTAAAATTAGAAGATGGTAACAGTCACATACAACACCAAGCTAACTCAGGTTCTCACTCACTTTTGCCATCCCCAGACAAACTTGCGTGACAGACACAATGAGTAAAAATAACCTGATCAACTTGTATTTTTATTTCCAGCTGAAATTGCCTTTACCCTGTATCTAACAAAGCAGTTACTCAATCTGAAACTCCCATTCCCAGCATCAAGAGGAAAATACTGACTGACACTTTTCAGACACACAATAATAAAAGAGAGGGGAAAGATCTAGCAGTGGAGAGCAGGTCAGAAGGGAAAGGACTTCAGTGCCAAAGAGAAAATGGCATATAAAACTAGTTTTGATCCTTTCCCAATGGAATTCACATAGGATAGGAATTTAGTCATGCTTTATACCATATGATTCCAGGAAGCTGTATGTGGAATTGACACAAATCTGTGAGATAAAAAGTCATTCTTGTAATGGTAATGTAATTTCAATTTGAAGATCCCTTTGTGTTGGCAAAGGTAGAAGGTATTTAGCACTTAGTAGCTGATCAAGGCTCTGTTGGGGAAACAGAAGGTATGAACTCCTGTGTCCTGTTACTGATGTAACAGGAAGGGGTTGGCTGAAACAGGAGGCTAATGCTGTGTATATATAAGGAAAAGCCCCAGAGAGGCGGAGTCAGAATTTCCTGGAACCAGGATCTCTGCCACTAGGCAGAGCAGCTACAGAAGAGAGAACTGTGAATTGAGCCAGAATTTCTTGAGAACTTGTCATGGTAGAGCTTCTTTTGAATAAGATCCCAGGAGCCCAGAGCCCAGGTGACTGAGGAAGCATGACTGGGATGCTGAGACTTTGTTTGTTTGTGGCTTGGTTGAGCCTTGAACTCCCTGGAGCAGAAATGGTGAAGGATCTGAAATGTAGCAGACCCTGTGAACTTCAGTGTGGAGTATGACCCCACCCCACCCCAGAAAGCTGCAGAAGGAACTGGGAGCTGTCTGCCATTGAACCCAAGCGACAGTCTAATGAATCCAGGTAGAATTTGGGTCCATGGGAGGGGATCCAGGGAATCTGAGAACAGGCCCAAAGTCAAGATGAAAAGACTTCTCCTTGGGCACTGAGTAATTATGGAATTATTTAGTTTACTAGTGACCTAAGAGGTAGAGGGTTTTGTGTATGATACTTAATAATTGATTGCTGAATAACTGACTGATTGAGTTAATCAAGTATGCCCCATGAGTGGAAGACTTTGACTATTACATGATTATTACTGATAAGTGACTGATTGAGTTAACTCAGTTGCCCCATTAGTGGAAGATTTTGACTATTGTACTTTGAGGCTATGTTATAAATATTATATTGTGATTTTCTGTGATAACTTATAATATTGTGAATACTGTACCTTGATTTTCTGTGAAAGTTTTGCTTTGGACTGTGGAGCCAAGATGGTGGAGAAGAAACAGCACTTCCAAGGTGCTCTCCCCCACACCACTTCCAAACCATGTAAAAGATGGAATGTGAATAACTTCTGGAGCTCCAGCACCCACATAATGACACAGAGAAGCTAACCTCCTGCTGAGGACAGCCCAGCAGCCCTGCAGGGAGCGGCCAGCGCAATGCCCTGGAAGCAGCCAGCACAGCACAGCACAGCACAGCACACTGGGAGCCGAACCCAGGCCAGCCTGAGTCCTGGTTTTAGCCCCAGGATGGCCTGGCCAGGAGCCGGCTGGAGGGACCACAGAACACCAGCAGTTGTGGCTATTCCAGAATTATCAACAAAGATATGCCTAGAACAAAGTGAGAGGTTAGTGCCCTTTGCAGTTTGGAACCAGTATTTGGGGAACTCATTGACTTCTTCCCCTGGGGGCTAGAAGCCACTGAGTAGCCACAGGCACAGCTGCCATGTTGCACCTTCAGTGGCAGCTTCAGCTCCTGGTTTGCAAACTGTAGGGAGATCCAGTGATCAGTCTTGGGGGATAATTGCTCTTGCTTTAACCTCCCTGGATCTGGATTAGGGTCTGGGGGGGAGATCTTGGGGTGGGTATACAGATTGCTGGAGCATGTGGAGGCTTCACAGAGGCCGCCCAACTAATACCTCCAGAAGCTGTGAAGACCCCAATATTTGGGAGGGAACCTCTCCTGTGTGGTGGAAGAGTCCAACTGTGGCAACAAGCCCAAAAGTCAAGTAATTAAGTGGCAACATGCCTAGGCAAAGGAAATAAAATAAACAGAAAAATGCAACATTAGACTCCTATTTTGGGGGCAAAGAGGATCGAAGCATGGGGAATAGGAGGAGGACTGTGAGGTCAGAAATCCTGCACCAAAAGCCCCAAATGAAAATATGAGTGGGGGGCAGCTAGGTGCCACAGTGAGTAGAGCGTTGGCCCTGGAGTAAGAAGGACCTGAGTTCAGATCCGGCCTCAGACACTTAACACACAAACAAACAAAAACGTAGCCGTGTGACCTTGGGCAAGTTACTTGACCCCAATTGCCCTCCAAAAGGCAAAAAAAAAAAAAGAAAATATGAGTGGGTTACTGGCCATAGAGGACCTTAAGAAGGATATAAAAAACCAAATAAGAGAAGTGGAGTAAAAATTGGGGAGAAATGAGAAGGATGCAAGAAAAGTATGAAACAAGAGTCAACAGCCTGACTGAGGAAAATAACACCTTAAAAAATTGACTAACTAAAATGGCAAAGGAGGCCCAAAAGGGTGATGAGGAGAAGAATGCCTTAAAAAGCCAAATTTGCCAGATGGAAAAAGAATCTCAAAAGCTCACTGAGGAGATTCATTCCTTCAGAGTTAGACTGGAGCAAATGGAAGCTAATGACTTTATGAGAAATCAAGATGCTGTTAAGCAGATACAAACAAATGAAAGATTAGAAGGCAATGTGAAATATCTCATGGGAAAAACCACTGACCTGGAAAATCGATCCAGGAGAGACAATTTAAAAATTATTGGACTACCTGAAAGCCATGATCAAAGAAAGAACCTAGAAATCACCCTTCAAGAAATTCTCAAGGAAAATTGCCCTGATGTTTTAGATCCAGAGGGCAAAATAGAGGTTGAAAGAATCCACAGATCACCTCCTGAAAAAGATCCCAAAAAGAAAACTCCCAGGAATATTATAGCCAGGTTCCAGAATCCCCAGATCAAGGAGAAAATACTACAAGCATCCAGGAAGAAATAATTTCAATATTGTGGAAACACAATCAGAATAGCCCAGGACCTGGCAGTTTCTACACTGAGGGATCGAAGGGCATGGAATATGATATTCCAGAGGGCAAAAGAACTGGGAATGAACCCAAGGGTCACCTACCCAGCAAAACTGAGTATTTTGTTTCAGGGGAAGATATGGTCATTCAGTGGAATAGAGGACTTTCAAGCATTCTTGAGGAAAAAACCAGAGTTGAATAGAATATTTGACATTCAGACGCAAGAAGCAAGAGATGCCTGAGAAGGTAATCAGGGAAAAGAAATCAAAAGGAACTTATCAAAGTTGAACTATTTACATTCCTACATGGAAAAACAATAACTGTGACTGATGAAACCTTCCTCATTATGAAAATAATTGAAGAAGGGTATATGGACATATGAATACATATGTGAATGTGTGTATATATGTTTACAGTTATACATGGATAGAGGGCACAGGTTGAATTTGGTGGGAAGGGATGATACTTAAGGGGTGAAGTTAAGAGGTGGGAGAGGAAAGTGGCAAGAGGAGATGGGGAAAGACAGGGTAGGGTAAACTATCTCATGTAGAAGGGGCAAGAGGAAATATTTGCAGGGGAAGGGAAGAACAGGAAGACCAAAAAGCAAAACCATATTCTCATTGAATTTGGCTCAGGGAGAGAAGGACAAACATACTAAATGGGATATCTCACCCTGCAGGAGAGTAGGGGGAAGGGGGATGAAATGGGGATGATGGAGGGGAAGGCATTCTGAGGGGAGGGGAGGTTAGAAGTACCCACTTTTGAAGAGGGACAGGATCAAAGTAGGGAATGGACCAGGTGGGGGGTGGGATTGGTGGGAGGGAAATATAAGCAGTCTTTTACAAAATATCTACTATGTTAATGTTTTGCCTGGTTATACATGTACAACACATAGTGAATTGTTTATCTTCCCAGAGGGAGTGGGTGACAAGGGAGGAAGGGAATGGATCTGAAATTCGAAGTTTTAAAATTCAGTGTTTCAAATGTATACAAATACATCTGTTAATACTATTTTGCATGTAATTGGGAGATAAGATGTGCAGGCATTGGGGCACAGAGATTCACCTTGACCTAATGGCAAAGTTGAAGGGGGTATGGCAGAAGATATGGGAGAAAGCAGATTGGATGAGGGGATATCTTGTGGGACTGCTATTCTGGGGTGGTGGGCAGTGGAAAAATGGGGAAAAATTGTAACTCAAAATCTGGCTGAAAGGAATGATGTAAACCAGAAGTTAAGAAAGATTTTGTTAAAATTAAAAAAAAAAGAAGAGCACCGGACCTGGCAGCTTCTACACTGAGGGATCAAACCATGGAATATGATATTCCAGAGGGCAAAGAGCTGGGATTAAAACCAAGAATCACCTATCCAGCAAAACTGAGTATTTTGTTTCAGGGGAAAATATGGTCATTCACTGGAATAGAGGACTTTCAAGCATTCTTGAGGAAAAAACCAGAATTGAATAGAAAATTTGACATTCAGACACAAGAAGCAAGAGATACTTTAGAAGGTAAACAGGGAAAAGAAATCAAAAGGAACTTATCAAAGTTGAACTATTTACATTCCTACATGGAAAAACAATAACTGTGACTGATGAAACCTTTTTCAGTATGAAAATAATTGAAGAAGGATATATGGGCATATGAATACATATGTGAATGTGTGTATATATGTTTACAGATATACATGAATAAAGGGCACAGGTTGAATTTGGTGGGAAGGGATGATACTTAAGGGGTGAAGTTAAGAGATGAGAGAGGAATGTGGCAAGAGGATATGAGGAGAGACAGGGTAGGGTAAACTATCTCATGTTGAAGAGCCAAGGGGAAGAAGTTTCAGGGGAGGGGAAGACCAGGAAGACCAAAAGGGAAAACCATATTCTCAATGAATTTGGCTCAGGGAGAGAAAGGCATACATACTAAATGGGATATCTCACCCTGCAGGAGAGTAGGGGGAAGGGGGATGAAAATGAGGATGATGGAGGGGAAGGCATTCTGAGGGGAGGGGAGGTTAGAAGTACCCACTTTTGAAGAGGGACAGGATCAAAGTAGGGAATGGACCAGGTGGGGGTGGGATGGATGGGAGGGAAATACAGTCAGTCTTTTACGATATATCTACTATGGTAATGTTTGGCATAGCTTTATAAGTACAACACATACTGAATTGCTTATCTTCCCAAAGGGAGTGGGTGACAAGGGAGGAAGGGAATGGATCTGAAATTTGAAGTTTTAAAATTAAATGTTTTGTCCGGTGGTGAAGATCTCCTGGCGCCAATATGCCTCTCGCGAAAGACCTCCTGCACCCCTCTCCCGAGGAGGAGAAGTGGAAACACAAGAAGAAGCGCCTGGTGCAGAGTCTGAACTCATATTTCATGGACGTGAAGTGCCCGGGGTGCTACAAAATCACCACTGTCTTCAGCCACGCACAAACAGTGGTTCTCTGTGTCGGGTGCTCCACCGTCCTCTGTCAGCCTACTGGAGGCAAGGCGAGGCTTACAGAAGGATGTTCCTTCAGACGGAAGCAACACTAATGACTGAATCAAGATGAATGAGGAACTGTAAAGAATAAAACAAATTTGATACAAAAAAATTAAATGTTTTAAATATATATAAATACTATTATTAATACTATTTTGTATGTAATTGAGAGATAAGATGTGCAGGCAGTGGGGCACAGAGATTCACCTTGCCCTAATGGTAAAGTCGAAGGGGGTATGGGAGAAGATATGGGAGAGAGCAGATTGGATGAGGGGATATCTTGTGGGACTGCTATTCTGGGGTGGTGGGTAGGGGAAAAATGGGGATAAAATTATAACTCAAAATCTGGCAGAAATGAATGATGTAAACCAGAAGTTAATAATGCATTTGTTGAAAAAAAAAAAGAAGGTGGCCTAGCTCTACCACATTTAAAATAATATTATAAAGTGTCAGTCATCAAAATTATTTGGTACTGGCTAAGAAATAGAGTGGTAGATCAGTGAAGTTGACTAGGTACACAAGACATGGCAATAAATGACTATAACAATCTACTGTTTCACAAAACAAAGACTCCAGCTTCTGGTTTAGGAACTCATGATTTGACAAAAACTGCTGAGAAAACTGGAAAATAATGTGACAGAAACTAGGCATAGACCTCTTACATTGTATACCAAGATAAGGTCAAAATGGGTACATGATTTAGACATAAAATGTAATGCCATAAGCATATTAGGAGAGCAAGGAACAGTTTACCTTTCAGATCTATGGAGGAAGAATTTATGAACAAACAAGAGATAGAGAACATTATGAAATGCAAAATGGATAATTTTGATTGCATTAATTTAAAAAAGTTTTTTGCACAAAGTCAATGCAACCAAGATTAGGAGGAAAGTATAAAGCCAGGGAACAATTTTTACTTTAAGTGTTTCTGAAAAAGACCTCATTTCTAAAATATAGATGTCTGAATCAAATTTGTAAGAATACAAGTCATTCGCCAGTTGATAAATGGTCAAAGGATATGAACAGGCAGTTTTCAGATGAAGAAATCAAAGCTACTTATAGTCATATAAAAACATGCTCTAAGTTACTATTGATTAAAGAAATACAAATTAAAATAAATGTGAGATACCACCTCAGATCCATCACATTGGTTAATATGACAAAACAGGAGAATATAAATGTTGGAGAAGATGTGGGAAAATTGGAAGAATAATGCATTGTTGATGGAGTTGTGAATTGACCCAACCATTCTGGAGAGCAATTTGGAATTATGTCCAAAGGAATACAAATTTGTGCATACACTTTCATCTAGTTTTACTACTACTAGTTTTGTATCACAGAGATCCTATAAAAGGGAAATGGACCCACATGTGCAAAAAAGATTTATAACAACTCTTTTTGTGGTGGCAAAGAATTGGAAATTGAGGGGATGCCCATCAATTGTGGAATGACTAATGAAGTTGTGGTATATTAATATAATGGAATACTATTGTGTTTAATGAAATGATGAGCAGGTGAATTTCAGAAAAACCTGAAAAGACTCAAGTGAACTGATGCTAAGTGAAATGAGGAGAACCAGGAAAACATTCTACACAGTAACAGTAATGCTGTATGATAATCAACTATGATAGAGTTAACTCTTCTCAATGATACAGTGATACAAGCCATTTTCAAAAGATTCATGATGAAAAATGCTATCTATATCCAGATAAAGAACTATGGATTCTGAATACAGTTTGAAGCATAGTATTTTCTTTTTTTGTTTGTTTTTTTCTTTCTCATGGTTTTCCCTTCTTATTCTGATTCTAATATGCTACATGAGTAATGTTGAAACGTGTTTAACATGATTGTATGTGTATAACCTATATCAAATTTCTTGCTGTTTTGGGGAGCAGGGAAAGAAGTAGAAAAATTTGAGACTCAAAATCTTAACAAATGAATGTTGAAAACTATTTTTGCATGTAATTGTAAAAAATAAATTACTATAAGGGGGAAAAAACCTGGGGTAGCAATCATATTTCAGGCAAATCCAAAGCAAAAATAGATTTAATTAAAAGGAATAAGCAGGGAAACTACATTTTCCTCATAGGTATTCTAAACATGGAATAGCATCCAAATTCTTTAAAAAAAAAGGTAAATGACTTACAAGAGGAAATAGTAAAAGTACACTAGTGGAGAACCTTAACTTTTCCCTCTCAGAACTAGATACATTTAGTAAAAGAATGAATAAGACAGAAGTTAAGAAGTTTGATTATATTAATTAAAAAACAAACTTTTGCACAAACTCAGCTGATATAGCCAAGAGGAGAAGGAAAGCAAAAAACTGGGAATTTTTTTTTTACAGTGATTGACTCTGATAAAAGACCCATTTCTCAAATATATAAAGAAGTTACTCAATTTTATATGAATACAAGTAATTCTTCAATTGATAAATGGTTAAATGTCATGAACAGGAAGTTTTTAGAAGAAGAAATTATAGTCTCATAAGAAAAAAAATCCTCTAGATCACTATTGATTAGGGAAATGCAAATTAAAGTCCCACCTCATACCTATCATATTGGCTAATATAACAGAAAAGGGAAAATAACAAATATTTGGAGAACGTGGCACACTTGGGACACTAATTCACTGTTATAATGTAGTAGTGAACTAAATATGAACTAAAGCAACTAAAGTGAACTAAAGTGAACTAAAGCAACCATTTTGGAGAGCAATTTGGAAATATGCCCAGAGGTGTATAAAACTGTATAGACCCTTTGACCCAGAAATGCTACTGTAGGTCTGTGTCCCGAAAGATCCTAAAGTCCCCCCCCCCCAACAAAGAAAAGTAGCTATATATGCACAAATATTTATAGCAGTTCTTTTCATGACGGCAAAGAGTTGGAAATTGAGGGCATACTTTTCAATTGTGGAATGGCTAAACAAGTTATGGTACATGACTAGGATGGAAAACTATTGTGCTAGAATAAATAATGAGCAGGTTGCTTTCAAAGAAGTCTACAAAGACATATAAACTGATGCAAAGTGAAGCAAGCAGAATGTGGAGTACATTGTATATAGTAACTGCATATTGTACTATGATTAACTGTGACTGACTTAGCTACTCTTAGCAATAGAATGATCTAAGTAATTTTGAAGGGTTTACAATAAAACATGCTATCCACCTCCAGAGAAAGTACTGATAGAGTCTGAATACAGATTGAAGCATATTTAACATTTTTTTTCTTTATTTTCCTTGCTTTTTTTCCCCTGTGTTTCTTTCATAGCAGGACTAATGTGAAAATATGCTTTGCATGACTGTACATGTATAACCTATATCAAATTGCTTGCCTTCTCAATGAGAGGAAATGGAATGAAAAGAGGAAGAAAGTTTGGAAATCAAAATAAAAAACGAATGTTAAAAATTATTTTTGCATGTATTGAAAAAAATAAAATATCTCAAAAGAAAGGTTATTCATTATTGTTACCCTGTGATGCAGAAATCACAATATCAAGAATAGAAGCCAGAGAAAAGACCCATATGTACAAAATACTCATATTAGTGTCATTTGTCATAACAAAAAGCTTTAATCAAAATATGTGCCCAGTAACTAAGGTACAAATTGTGATACATGAGTGCAATACAATAGCACTGGGCTTTAAGAAATGAGAAACAGTAAAAACTCAGAGACATATGACAAGACTTTATGAAATGAGGCAAAGTAAAGAAAGAAGAGCTTTAAGAATGCTATATACCATGCCTTCAGCAATAAAATTTGCAATACTAAAAGGTGACACAAATCAGCTGAAATGCTAAGAAAATGATAGTACCAATCTATTAAAGTACATGTCTTTTTTCTGTTAATAATAAACAATGAACTATAATAATAGCAAGGGCTGTTTGCTATCAGTCATAATCATGTTTTTAGGTGGTTTTACTTAATTGTTTTCTGAGTGTTGCGGGTTATTCAGCTGGTACTAGGATGAAAGGAGACAATCTTAATTCACTCAAAAACTAACAAAAGGTTTATTTAGCCATAGCAGAATACAAAGATACAATTGAAGGAGCAGAGATCCATGCTCCAAACAAAGATAGAGAGAGGTGCCAGAAGCAGCAGTGGAAAAAACAATGAGCCCTGAACTTTAAAGAGTGCTAACCCTGGCAATTAAGAGTTACTCTATCAAATGAAATTATATTTGTGCAGCAGTTAAGACAGTGCTTGGAACAAAGTTGGATGTAAATAAAGGCAAAAGGCAGATTCTACCCTCAAGTCATTTCACTCTTCTATAGGTCCAAGACTCCATTCCTTAACCTATAAGGCTAATTCTAGATATTAGCATTAGCACCTAGGCAGCTAGGTGACACAGCTCTATTGAGCACTGGTCCTGTAGTCAGAAGGACTTGACTTCAAATCTTGTCTTCAGACACTTATCAGCTATATGACTGCATAAGTCAATCTTTGTATGCCTTAGTTTCTTCAACTGTAAAGTGGGGATAGAAACAACTCCTATTTCCAGGGTTATGAAGATCAAATGAGATAAGATTTCTAAAGCACCTAGCATAGTGCCTGGAACATAGTAGACTCTATATAAATGCTAATTCTTTTTCCCTTCTCTTCCCTGAAAGTTTTCTTATGCTTGATGTCCCAGTGGGCTCATGGAGTAGCAGGATAGAGGGGCACTTACTAAGAACATTATGTATTAAAGTGATCTGCTGTAAACTCACTGAAAAGAAAAACTTTTCCTGGGGGATATGGTCATATTATATTGACAAAAAAGCAGTTATAATCATTTTTAAAGTTGAGAGGATTGGAGAGGTTTGTAAAAAGTGATTTATCTGCAATCTTGTTTACCCCCTGACTGAGTTCTATTTCTAGGACACTGGAGATAAACATCAAGAACTCCCATGTTGGGGGCGGCTAGGTGGCGCAGTGAGTGAGAGCGCTGGCCTCGGAGTTGGGATGACCCGAGATCGGATCCGGCTTCAGAAAATGAGAGCCCACACATAAATAATGACTGGCCGTGTAACCTCGAGCAAGTTACTTAACCCCAATTGCTTAAAAAAAAAAAAAGAACTCCCATGGTCTCAAAGTTTTCCATTCATGGTTGGGAGTTGATTTCTGCAGGTGTGGGATTGAAGAGCAGCAATTCCTGCTGCTTTTAGTACAACCCAGGGTAGATAAGGTGACAGGAAGGAAGATTTCCTGGGCTTTAGACAGGCTTAGGGAAAGAGAAAAGAAGGAAGGAACTGTTTGTTTTGGTTGAGGAATAGGAGGGACCCCCTAAACTGTGGTGGTGAAAGGGAGACTCTTTCCCAGCTGTCTAAGCCCTGCATCTCTCTAAAAGTGACTCCAAGACTGATATAGTTAGACTTCAACGTGGAAAAAATAATGGCCTCAGTAATAGCCCATCAGCTGAGAGGGAGATTAGAAGTAGTGTATAACTCTTCTTGGAAGAATAATATGCCAGGACTGGAGACAGTACTCTATTTCCAAAGGTAGTTGTCCTAGTAAGAATGTCTTCCTTTCTATCAGTGACTTTTCCTTGTTTTTTCCCTCTCTCTTGTTTCATTTCATTTGCTTTTCTGAAAAGGTTGAGAGTGAATTTGGGTGATAATTTTTGGTCATTGAGGGGATCTGGGTAGAGTTGATTTTGCCATTCTCTTCCATCTTACAAGAAGTACCAGTCAGTCATAGCCAGTAAAATTAGAACTAGGGACAAAAGAAAAACAAAACATCAGGGCAGCTAGGTGGAGCAGTGAATAGGGCACTGGTCTTGGAGTCAGGAGTACCTGAGCTCAAATCCGGCCTCAGATACTTAACATAAAAATATCCCTGTGAGCTTGGGCAAGTCACTTAACCCCAATTGCCCTACCTTCCCCCCTCCAAAAAGGAAAAGAAAAAGAATTAGGTATTGGTTGCTATTTAACTGTTTGTTTTCCCTTTTTTTTGTGGTAGTTGCCTGGATAGAAACAAGATATGTTCATTACACTATTGTTTTAGGACATAATTCAGTCTTTAGAACACATGTTTGTGGCATTAAGAGCTTCTCTCTGAAAAGCAGAAGGAATGCTACTCATTCTCAAATAGGGCTAAACATACTGTCAGAATACACCAGATTACACCAATGTGGGCGATTTGTTTTAAAAGATCCAAATTGGATATGTGGCTGAGAGGCTACTGAAAAATGTTTCATTTCCTGAAATATTGTAGCTGCTTAAGAATTTGAAAACACATGTTAAAAAATTACCAAGCTTAGAAGGGCCATAGCATATTTCAAAACTCCTAATTCAACTGGATGTAGATGATGATAGTATCTGTTTTGTGATTAAAAAAAAAATTCGGGACTCTGAACAACTTCTGGAGCCCCAGCACCCACAGAACAACACAGAGAAGCTAACCTCCCACTGAGGACAGCCCAGCAGCCCTGCAGGAAAGACCAGTGCAGCAGTCTGGGAGCTGGCAGTGGCAGCGCAGAGCGCAGGGACCCGAGCCGAGCTGGAGCCAAGGTCCCAGTGAGCCGAGGTTTTAGCCTCAGGGCAGGCAGGGCAAGTAGCCAGCTGGAGGAACCCCAGAACACCAGCAGCTGTGGCAACTCCAGAATTATCAACATAGACATGCCTAGGACAAATTAAGAGGTTAGTGTCCTATGGACTTTGGGACCTGTATTTGGGGGAATGCATCGGCTCCCTCCCCTGGGGGCTAGAAGCCACTGAGGACAAACGCCATTTTGTAGTTTTCAGAGGCAGCTCCAGCTCCTGGCCTGCAATTAATTGGAGGGAGATCCAGCAATCAGTCTTGGGGGGTAATCGCTCTTGCTTTAACCTCCCTGGATCTGAATGGTGATCTAGGGTGGAAGTCGTGGGTGGGTTTACAGCTTGCTAGAAATGGAAGTTGCCCCCCACACTTCGGGACGAAAATTCCTCTATCTGGCCTTAAAGCCATAGTGTGGCAACAAGCCCCAATGTCAGGTAATCAAGTGGCAACATGCCAAGGCAAAGGAAACAGAAAAATGCAACCCTAGACTCCTATTTTGGGGGCATAGAGCAGGAAAAGGACTGTGAGGTCAGAAGTCCTGCTCCAAAAGCACCCAAGGAAAACATGAGCGGGTTGCAGGCCATAGAGGACCTTAAGAAGGACTTTAAAAATCAAATAAGAGAAGTGGAGGAAAAATTGGAAAGAGAAATGAGAAGGATGCAGGAAAAGTATGAAATGAGGGTCAACAGCCTGACTGAGGAAAACAACACTTTAAAAAATAGACTGACTCAAATGGCAAAGGAGGCCCAAAAGGGCAACAAGGAGAAGAATGCCTTAAAAAGTCGAATTTCCCAGATGGAAAAAGAATCTCAAAAGTTCACTGAGGAGATTCATTCCTTCAGAGTGAGACTGGAGCAAATGGAAGCTAATGACTTTATGAGAAATCAAGATGCTGTTAAGCAGATCCAAACAAATGAAAGATTAGAAGGCAATGTGAAATATCTCATGGGAAAAACCACTGACCTGGGAAATAGATCCAGGAGAGACAATTTAAAAATTATTGGACTACCTGAAAGCCATGATCAAAGAAGGAACCTAGAAATCACCCTTCAAGAAATTCTCAAGGAAAACTGCCCTGATGTTTTAGATCCAGAGGGCAAAATAGAGGTTGAAAGAATCCACCAATCACCTCCTGAAAAAAGATCCCCAAAAGAAAACTCCCAGGAATATTATAGCCAGGTTCCAGAATCCCCAGATCAAGGAGAAAATACTCCAAGCAGCCAGGAAGAAACAATTTCAATATTGTGGAAACACAATCAGAATAGCCCAGGACCTGGCAGCTTCTACACTGAGGGATTGAAGGGCATGGAATATGATATTCCAGAGGGCAAAAGAACTGAGAATGAATCCAAGGGTCACCTACCCAGCAAAACTGAGTATTTTGTTTCAGGGGAAAATATGGTCATTCAGTAGAATAGAGGACTTTCAAGCATTCTTGAGGAAAAAACCAGAATTGAACAGAAAATTTGACATCCAGACACAAGAAGGAAGAGATGCCTGAGAAGGTAATCAGGGAAAAGAAATCAAAAGGAACTTATCAAAGTTGAACTATTTACATTCCTATATGGAAAAGCAATAACTGTGACTGATGATATCTTTCTCACTATGAAAATAATGGAAGAAGGGTGTGGTCATATGAATACATATGTGAATGTGTGTGTATATGGTTACAGTTATATATGGATAGAGGGCATAGGTTGAATTTGTTGGGAAGGGAGAATATTCAAGGGATGAAATTATGAGGTGAGAGAGGAAAGTGGCAAGAAGAGATGGAGAGAGACAGGGTAGGGTATAGGTAAACTATCTTATGTAGAAGAAGCAAGGGGAAGTGGTTGTAAGTGGGGGAAGAATAGGAAGGCAAAAAGGCAAAACCACATTCTCATTGAATTTGGTTCAGGGAGAGAATGACATATATACTAAATGGGATATCTCAACCTGCAGCAGAATAGGGGGAAGGGGGATGAGAGGAGGGATGATGGATGGGAGGGCATCCTTGGGGTGAGGGGAGGTTGGAAGTGCCCACTATAGAAGAGGGACAGGATCATGTAGGGAATGGACCAGGTGGGGTGTGGGATGAGTGGGAGGGAATTATAAGCAGCCTTGTACAATATATCTACTATGATAATGTTTTGCATAGCTAGACATGTACAACATATACTGAATTACTTATCTCCCCAGAGGGAATGGGTGACAAGGGAGGAAGGAAATAGATCTGAAATTCGAGGTCTTAACATTAAATGTTTCAAATATATATAAATACTATTATTAATACTCTTTTGCTTATAATTGGGAGATAAGATGTGCAGGCATTGGGACACAAAGATTCACCTTCCTCTAATGGAAAAGTCGAAGGGGGTATGGGAGAAGGTATGGGAGAGAGCAGATTGGAGGAAGCGATATCTTGTGGGACTGCTATTCTGGGAGGTTGGGTAGGGGAATAACGGGGGGAAAATGATTGTAACTCAAAATCTGGCAGAAATGAATGATGTAAAACAGAAGTTAATAAAACATTTGTTTAATAAAAAAAAATTCGCCATTGATATTGCTGACTGGAAAATTTTCTTATCTGCAACAAACAGAAAAAAGCAATTCACAGAATGGGGAAAAAAGTTACACCAGAATCAAACAGCTATAGTGGAGGGAAGCAGTCAGAAGATGAGTTCTTGTTTCAACTCTTTGATTAACTTGATTTGGGTTAAGCCACTTCCTCATTCAGACTCTCAGCTATTTTACCTGTCAAATGAATGAACTAGGATAGATAACAGCTAAGGTCCCTTCCAGCTGTTCTGGAATGTTCTATGACCATAATTAGAATGTTTATCATCTACCCCCAAACTTCCTATGAATCCTTTGGGGAGAAATTTCATCATGAATTATTCAGATGAATTGAATAGAGAGTAGAATATATAAATTTGAATATTTATATATATTCATACATATATACATACATACATATGTGTGTATACACACACACTTTTGGAAATAAATACTACACAAGCAAATTATACATTTACTTTCCTTCATTTAAAGCAAATTCTGGGGTCAATATGAACTGGAACTCTAACCCTTCTTTGACATAACTTTTAAAAGACTAGTGATGTATAATATAAAAAAGGAAGAGAAAAACCTTAAGATGAATAGATAATTGGGATTGTCAGATACACACAGACCAAAGCAAGATAGCCACCTTGTGGCAAGAGAGTTAAAAGACAATTTTAACAGAAGAAATGTTAATTCTGCAACTGAAAAAATATTAGAATCAGAACTCAAAGGCATGTTAAAAAGCATCTGGTCAGGAAGTATGAAAAGGGTTAAAATAAGTTGAGATGATTATAAACTTTGCAATAAAAGACTATAGGGACTAGGAGATAAAGAAATCAACATTATATTTTAAAGCAAAATGTTCACTTTACAAGCAGCACTAACCCTTGCAGATTGACCACTAAATGCTAATAGTATTAAAAGATGTGGCCACAAAAAAATGAAAATAAAACAAAAGCTGTTAACTTTAAATAACCCTAGGTAAATTTCACATAAACAATATAATGAGGCTTCAAATATAATTGTGAAAACAGCCACTAAAATTATTTCTAAGTGAGGTAAGCAGCACATGTCCACCCTTATATGTAAGTATAAATGTATAAATTAAAAATATATATTTATTAAACATTTGCTTGGTGCTGAGCAGGATTATGATGTTTACTTCTCGTTTTCATATCTTTTCATGATTTAAGCAACATTTTATTCAGTGTTCTCGTTACCCCTGGCTGCTCTTCATGATCTGGCCATTCTTGTGTTTAAAATGGAAAAAATCTTGCATGATTACAGGCAGGACTTTTCTGATGGGGGTAGGAAATCTTTAAGTTTAAAGAGGGATGAGGTAATTTGGCCCCTGCAGCTGCAAAATGATTGTCTTCTTCCTTATCCCCTATTCTGTGTCCCTTGAATTATTCACTGCCTGTTCACTATAACTGCCTGTTGCTATTCATATCCTACTTTGCATTAAAAAAAATCTGGTGGCAACTAATCCTTATCTAGGTGATTAATGCTGTCATAGGTAGAGATTTGGGGAAAGGTTGGATTTTTGTAAGGGGAAAGCTTCACTGAATCTGAGATTTGAAGGGATGTAGGGAGGAAAGGACAGTGACTCCATTCAGAAGTCAGAAATGCAAAGGAGGAACGATGGGATAGGAATATTATAAAGTCATTTTTTCATAACCAGGAGAGGAGAGGAAAAGAGAGGAGAGGAGAAAAATGTAAATTCAGCACCTAGACCTTGTGGAACAAGAGTTCTAAATAGTATTGTGTGTCACAAACTCCCTTATCAGCCTGTGTTGTTTAGAAGTTTCAGTTGTGTCCAACTCTGTGACACCCTTTGGAGTTTTCTTGGCAAAGATATTGGAGTGGTTTGCCATTTCCTTCTTCTTATCATTTTACATATGAGGAAACTGAGGCAAACAGGATTCAGTGATTTGCCAAGGGTCACACAGATGGTAAGTGTCTGAGGCTAGATTTGAACTTATGAAAATGAGTATTTATGACTTCAGGCCTGGCACTCTACCCACTGTGCCACCTAGCTCCCCACTCCCACCCCACCTTGTGAGCCTTGTGAAGCCTTTCTAAGAGTAATGTTTTCTAGAAGATTAAAGGAAAATGCTACATTTCGGTTAAAGGGTAGTGAAAAAATATGTATATTTTTTCTGTCTATGTTCATAGGCCCCTACAGCTATTTACAGAACTTTAGTTATGGATGATTATCTGGAATGGTAATCTGTACTGCACATGGAAGTAACCTCCATGCAACCTAAGTTTGTTGAAATAGCAACTTCACCAGCTAACAGGGGATACCTCCTGTATTTGTTTTAGGTAGGCAACTGAATTCTTTGTTCCATTCATAAAACACTGAATTCATGGAAATTCGTTCATTCAGATTTGCTGCTTTTTAATGGACAAAGGTAGTTTTGCAATTGTATCAGCTACCTGGATGTTCAAAGAAAGATAAGAAGTTGATCATTTGTTAATATTTTAGAAAGAATATCTTCTTTCGTGGGACCTCTTTGTGGAGTCAAACTGTTATAAAGGTAAAGGCAGGCCGAAAGGTCTTCTGTTTAACAGGAGATATAGTTTCTTCCTTTTTACTTATATTGTATGAAGGGGCAGCTTAATTAAGAAATCTAAAGGGATGAATACATTTCTTAACAATCTGTTATTGTATATCTAGACCTCTTCAAATTATAGTCTATGCAAAAATTCTAATACATCTTAAGATAATGGACAGCACCTAGACTTCATTGATCTATTTCAGACCTCTATTCTGAGCACTTGGGGAGCTTTGTACAGTTCCCATGTGAGATATCATGGAGCCAACCTGCTGCTAATGGCTCTCTCTGGCATGGCTTTATCTTTGACATCAAAGTGAATTTTGTCTGGAGAATTTTCTGGCATCCCTTGAAATAAATGAATTAGAGAAACAAAACTGGAATTTGGAAATATTGTTTTGTGTTCTTCTTTTATACTTGCTCAACATTAGAAATATTATAAAAATCCTCTCTGTACTCTTTTACAAACTAAATTCACTGAAGGAAAGTGACTAGAACTATATTCCCAAGGGTAGAGTAGGCAAGAATTATGTCATTAAATAGGTAGTGCTGCTCGCTGTGCTAAACTCTCCTTCAAAGTAACTACCTACAACCAAAGCTACTTCATCCTCAAGAGCCCAGGTCTAATTAGGGATATGCAGGAAAGTTAACATCTGCTTATTTTTTACTTAGCTTGTAAACATAACAGGAGCCTCAGGGCTTTTCTTTTTAAAAAAAGCTTTACTGATGTGTTTTATTTTTATATCCCAGTTATTTTCCACCCACTGCCAACTCAACCCTTTCCTTGTGACAAAACATGACAATTAAGGTAAAGTATTTTATGTAGAAACCTTATATGGTAATGTGTTTAATATGCTATCCAAGTAGTCCCTTGCCTTTGCCATGAGGAAAGAGGTAGGTTTTATGACAAGTCTCCAGGATCATTTCACTATTCTCTTGCCCTGATTAGGGCTTAATTGGAGTATTATGTTCAGTTTGGGGCACTGAGTTTTAGGGCTGACATTGATAAACTATAAATTATCTAGAGGAGTTTGACTAGGAATGGGAATGTTTATCTCAAAAATGAAATTTTAAAGGCATTTAATAGTTGTATGGCACATAAGCATCTATAGACCCCCTCAATAAATTCCCTTTCTTTCCTCAATGGGCTCCATGCCTGGCCTATAGTCTTTACATCATCATGCATATTAATTAATACCTCCTCAGGTAACTTAATTCTCTAGTACCTCAATCTACTCAGTTTCCATAAACTAGTCCACCACTGTACCTGAAGTGTACATAGAGATGGGCATATCTTATACCATAACCCACAAGGGTTCCACTTCCATATTAATGAATTCCCAAATTTCTTTATATGTTCATCAATTCTTATTATTTCTTCTTCCCCTGTGCCTTAAATCCCCTAATCCTGTTCTTCATCTTCATCATGACTTCCATTATCTCTAATCTTAATTCTTTCCCAGGCACTCTTCCCCCTTCCAACCAAAACAAAACATCTTTCAGTTCCTTTTGTCCCTTTTCCCATCACAGTCCCATCTTGCCAAGTTTTGAATCTACATTACTCCCATCATCCACATCTTTTATGGCTTTATGACTGAAGAAAACCATGAAATCCTACTTACTGAATTCATTACAAATTTATGTTACCTTATACCAACTGGACCCTTAAGAACCATTCTATTTTTCTCCAATTATTTTTCTACTCTCTAAAGCTGCTGCCACAAACCTGTTTTTCTCTCCTAAAGCCTTTGTTTGTTTTTGTTGCCTATCCTCTTAGCTGAAGAACCTTATCTCATATTTTACCAGAAAAAAAAATCACCAAGAGTTCTTTCTTCATTTTTTCTTGCCATTCAAGAATCTTCCTTCACTTCAGCCTAGGATGAAGAGGTAATCCTTTTCCTTATCAGAGAAAGTCCCTCTACATGTATTCTTAATTCCACAGTCTCCTGACTCCTCCAGCAAATCTCTGTCTCCTTGTCCCTGTCTCCATCTCCATCTCTGTCTGTCTCTTCCTATTCATTGGCTTTTCCCCTATTGCCTATAAGCATGGTATACCTGCTTCATTTTTTTTTCTCCTACCCCTTCCTTCCTTCCTTCCCTTCTTTTTTTCAAGGCAGTTGGGGTCACACAGCTAATAAGTTGTCTGAGACGGAATTTGAACTCAGGACCTCCTGACTTCAAAGAAGGTGTTCTATCCAGGGCCACCTAGCTGCCACCCTCCTACTTCATCTTTAAAAAAATCTTCACTTAATCTAGCCACCAACTATTAACTATCATCCTATCATCTCTCCTCCCCAATTCAGGTAAACTCTTTAATAGTCATTCACAATAGCTACCTACACTTCCTTTCTTCTATCTTCCAGTTCCTCTGAAACATGGCTTCTGAACTCAATGTTCAATTGAAATTGCTTTCTCAAAAGTTATCAAATTTAATGGCTTTTTTTCTCAATCCTCATCCTTCTTTACTTCTCTGCAGCCTTTGACACTGTTGTTGATTTTCCGCTTTTAAATATTCTCTCCCTTCTAGGTTTTCATCTCACTACTGTCACTTCATTCTCTTGTCTGACCACTCCTCCTTACTTTCCTCTGCTAATTCTTCTTCATGTCATGACCACTAAATATGGGTGGTCCTCCAAGGCCTTGCTCTGGGGTGCCTTCTCTTTTTTTGTTTTTTTTTTTTGCGATCTTATTTGATGAGGTATGGGCTCTGAGAACCCCTTTGAACTCTCCTTGAGTCCTTGAGGTACAGGCTCTGGGAACCTTCCTTGGACTCTGATTAAATCATCTCATTTGATGAGGCAAAGCCTTACATTGTGGCTGGGCCCAGACCTCTAGCCTAGTTACTAACTGCTAACTATTAACTCTAGCCTAGTTACTAGCCTAGCTCTCCATTGTTCATCTGCCTCCCACCCAAACTGGGCTAGCCCACCATTGTTTGTTGGTCTCCAGGTTACTTCTTTGACTTCTTCGTCATCCCCTAGTAAGTTCATCTTTGGGAAATCTCATCATCTTGCAAGATTAAATCAGCTTTTGGTAACTTATCCATTCTTTCTACCCCTGTGTTTGGAGGGTTGAGCCATAAACTCCTCAATCTCAATTAAAGGAGGGTAGATAAGAGAGACTTGTCTTCAAACATTCTCTTATTTCTCACCTGACTCTGCTTATTTTGTATTTCTTTTGCTTCTCTACTATACCCTCACACTGGGTACTTTACCCTTTTAATGTTTTAGCTTTCTTTTGTGTATAGTCTTTCCTTATTAGATTGTAAGTTCTTTGAGGGCAGGGACTAGCTTTCTTTTTCATATTTGTATTAACAGTGCCTGGCAATACAATTGCCAGGAACTTAGCACAGTGCCTGACAATAAATGTTTATTGACTATGTTCAATAAATGGTTTGAAATTTTTCCACTTTCACTACATATGCCATGTATATCATATATGTCCCTTTCTCTCCACTCACTCAACCACAATCCTAGTTCTGGCCTTTGCCTCTTTCCTAGACTATTATGATAGCTCTGTAATTGGTCCCCTTGCTTCAAGTTTCTCTCTACTCCTATATATTCACCACTCAGCTGCCAAAGTGAATTTTCCTAAAGAGTAGGTCTGACCATTTTACTTCCTTACTCAATAAGATCCAAGGACTACTTATTACTCTCAAGATTAGATATAAAGGCTTTGTCTTTTATTTATGTAAGCTGACACTTTTCTATTTTTTAAGACCTCTTACTCCCTCTTACATCCAAGCATTCTAAGATGCACCTGCTTGACCATGATATTTCATGTCTCATCTCTGTCACTCTGTACTTGGTGTCTCCCATGCCTGAAGTGCTCTGCCACTTCACTTCTACCTTTTAGTTTTCCTGATATCTTGCAAGACTAAGCTCATATCTCACCTCTTGAAGACCTCAATCAGCTTTGTGTGCCCTGCTCATAACTTCTATGTACCTGTCTATTTGTATGTTGCCTTCCCATTGAAACATGTAACTCAAGGGCTAAGATATTTTCCCCCTTTCTTTGTATTGCCCAATTTTGTGCAATGCCTCAAAACTTCCATTTTTAGCATCCTCAACTGTAAAATGGATATAGTAATAGCACCAACCTCCCCAAACTGTTACAAGAATTAAATGAGACAGCTAATATTTGTGAAGCCACTTATCATAGTGACTGGCACATAGAGGGCACTTAGTAAATGTTTCCTCTTTTCCTTCCTTCTTTCCTTCCTTTCTCCCTTCCTTTCTTCTTCCCCTCCTTCCTTCCTTCCTTCCTTCCTTCCTTCCTTCCTTCCTTCCTTCCTTCCTTCCTTCCTTCCTTCCTTCCTATAGTATTATTTAATAAAAGCTTATTGAGATTTTACAGTTTTTACACTCATTTTATAAATGATAAAAGCGAAGCTCAGAGAACTCAGGTGAACTGCCCCAGGTCAAAGAGCAAAGTTTGTACTATGAGCTACTTCCAACTCCATGTCAGTGTTCTTTCCATTACTCTATGTTTTTTTTTTTTAATTAAGGGAAGGAGGGGCAGTTAGGTGGCACAGTGAGTAGAGCATCAGTCCTGGAGTCAGGAGGACCTGAATTCAATTCCAGCCTCAGCTACTTAACACTTACTAGGTGCATGACCTTGGGCAAGTCACTTAATTCCACTTGCCCTGCCTTCCGCCCTCCAAATAAAACCACACACACAAAAAGAGTATAAATTAAGGGAATAAATTGAGGGATCCAAGGCATCCAGATAAGACTCATCTACAGGATGGGAATAATCTACATGGTTTATATAATAAAGTGATATATGTGAAAGCCCTTTGAAAGGAAATTGCTATACCAATATAAGCTCTTCTTTATTTTCATTATAATATTCCCATGCTAAGCAGTTGTAACAATGCCTTTGAATATTCTGCACTTAACATTACCTCAGCACTGTGTAAATTAGTATTTATTTCCCTTAGGGAAACAGCACAACTATTTCCTACATGGAATCATGTGCTCATTTCTAAGGTAGATTAAGATATAGAGCATTTCAACTCTAATGATTGGATTTTATTCCTTTTATCAAGATATATAAATAAAGAATGAACTGAGTTTTTTGTTAATGCTAAGTGAATTACACAAGTAACTAGTTTGTAATTTGTGATCATGCATGATTCTGGTAGTTAAGGAATTTCATTACAGGTAGAGGAGAAAAAAAGCAGAATACATAAGCATTTGCATGTCTAGGTACAGGTAAATAAATAGTAAACCTCATTGATAACAGAGTCCATTATAATTTGAATAAGATTACATTCTCCCTAGGAGAGATAAACGGTAATGAAAGACAATTCAAAGCCAGTTTATTATTACTTCATCAAATACCTCAACCTCAAGCTGATAAAACTTCTTTGTAGAGCTCCCTAGAGACTTTAGGGCAATGATGTTGCCAACCATTTTTAGTGATCCCTAAAAAAATTAATAAGACTTCCAAATGAGTTTGTAATGTAGTAAAATAGAGGGCAGAGTTAAATGAAAACTCTTACATGAACTTTTATAAAATCATGAAAAGTGAATTCCTGGAAATACCAAATAAATTATGGCACTAATGGACAGATGCAACAAGATGTTAATAGAGCTTAGCCTAATAGAGCTTACTCAGATCTAATTATAAACTTTAAAGTTTAAATTATAAACTTTAAAGTTTATAATTTAAGTTTGGCATTTGTTAAACAAATTTCTGATACATGCTGGTTCACTAGGAATATGTTCTATTAAGAAGCTGGCATTTTTTTTTAGCTGTGACCACGGGCAAATCATTTAATGAGGATAATAATATATGCTATATCTCCTTCATGGGTTTAAGGATCAAATATTTTAATAATTGCAAATTACTTTATAAAGTGAAATGAATATAATTATTGACATTATTTTGAAGATTCCAAAATTGATTGAAATACAATTGAATGAATGATTCTGTAAGGCTAGCTGTTCTTTATCTCCTAAAAACAAACAAATAAAAAACAGCCCTAAGAAATAAGCCAGATAAAGTAAAAGAATGATCTCCAAAATGACATTGAAAAGGAAAAAAAAATCTCATCAAAAGTTGTTTTTTGTTCATCCTTCTCAAAGTGAATAAATGATATCACAAGGGTGATGTCTTGACTTGCACTTGAATTGGTTTTAACAATGGTAGAGCTGCACCAAGCAGTCAGCCTCACTCTCCCTCTAGAGTCATCAAAGTCCAATGATAAGAAAAGTCAAGGTGACTAGTGATGGTCAGGAATGTAGTGGATGCCTTAGCCTTTCTAAATTAAGACCTTTCTCAGGCCTCAATCTATCTGAGGCAACCCCCATTCAATGACTAAGGGCTAGGTCAGAATTGGAAAAAAAAAAAAAGATGAAATAACCATGACAAAAATAACCATCTGGGAGTGGCAGATCCTTAAAGTTATGGTGCCATTGATGGGGTACAGACTCTGGGAAACGCCTTGAATTCTGATTGAATCTTCCCATTTGATGAGGTATTTGTGGGAGCCCTTTCATTATAGCTAGGCCCTAAACTCTTACTCTTAAAGATAACCTAGCCATTCACTGTCCAGTGGCTTCCCAATCAATACCAAAATCTGCTGCCCTTAAACTAGCCTAGCCCTCCATTGTCTGTCATTTCTAGGTAGCCATCAGCTATTTCCCACCCTTAATCCCATTCCTGGAGTCTCACATCAAGATCCTCTTTAGACTCCTCAAAACCCTCCCCAAACCCCTCCTCTAGACCACCCTTAGATCTTTCCCACAATCTTTCTCTATATAAGATCCATCTTGCCTCCATGAAGGTGCTGAAATTAATCTAGTACAGACTCACTCTGTGTCAGATTGTTCTGGCCTGCTTGTCAACACAAGCTTCACAACTATTTAGGCTCCTTAAGAGTCTATCCATTATGGAAAATCTTTAATAAACTTTGCTTTTCTTTGACTGAGAGAAGATTTGAATTGATTTCATTCAGTAGGATCCAACATGTTGGTATTTTGGGGTATCATGCACCCCTAAGCCTCAAACCTCAACACCATATTCTAACATGGGAGCACTCTGTAGAAAAGTAATTTTTGGTTGTTTATATTTCACATTGGGTAGACTCTTAAGGAGCCTAGGTATCTGTGATGTTTGTACTGGTAAGCAGGCCAGAATAATCATAGAGTGAGTTTGTGCTAGATAATTCTCTGGCCTCTTCCTGAAGGCAAGATGAATCTTATATACAGAAAGGTTGTGGGAGGATTTAGGGGTGGTCTAGAAGAGGAGTTTGTGGGGGTCTTCAGGAGGAGTCAAATGAGGTCAGACTCCAATAATGAGAGATTAAGGGTGGGAAGTAGTTGAGATGAGACAATGGAGGCCTAGGCTAGTGTAAGGGTAACAGATTTGGGTATAGATATTTTGGGAGGATCAAGGGTGGGAGCTAGCTAGACAATGGAAGGCTAGGCTAGTAACAGAGATTAGAGCCCCAGCTATAATGAAAGGTTTATGGACTCAGGCAAAACTTCCCATCAAAGGGAAGATTCAAAGAGTTCAAGGGGGTTCCCAGAGGCTTTACCTCATCATTGGGACAATTTACTTTTTGTCCTGAGCAGTTTTCATTTATGATCTCTTGAAATATAACTCTGGAAAGAAAAAAATAAAACAAACCAGGGCTTAAAAAAAATGCTTTTAAAGGAGTCCAATGATTTTCTGGACCAGTCTGTTGTTTTTCAAATGCAGCTACTTGACTTTGCCTTTAAGCCCAAATCACTCTGGATTTCATTGAATTGCTAATAATAGCCCCCAGCCCAAGTCCCAGTGGTTCATTGTTTAGGTTTTAATTGCTTAGAATGACTGTAAGTAGTAATTGTTTTCTGTTCTGTCCAGGAACATCAAAAGGAAAATCTTTCTGAAAAAAAAAAAAAGACATCTGAAAAAGAGTAAATTAAAAATATATATCAATAAATTTAAATAAATACATGTGTATAATAGGATAAAATAAAGCAAAGTAGATCCCATAAAATAAAAGAATAATTTTTCAACTACAATAATCACATTCCCAGAAAAGAGAATACAACAACTAGAAGACCCTTAAATATGGTTGGACAAGGGAAAGTTTCATGTAGTAGATTTAACAATGGAGTTGTAATGAGGAAGACATGGTTCCAAATTGCTCCTTAGACATTTAGTAGTAGTAGTGAAGAGCTTACCCATAAAGAGTGTTAGGGTTTCTCTGAAGACCCTAAAATACCAACATGCCTGGTCTTGCTAAATGAATTTGACTCAAGTCTTCTCAGCCAAAGAAAGATAAAGTTTATTAAAAGTTCCCAGAGTCTGTACCTCAAAGATTCAAGGAGAGCTCAGGGGGGCTCCTGGAGCCCATACCTCATCAGTAGGACCCTGGACAATTGATTTAATCTGTCAGTCTCAGTTTCCTTACATCTAAAATATGTATCATAGTAATATCTCACAAAGTCATTTAAATTAAATGAGTTAAATATGTAAAGTACTTTGCAAAGCTAAAAGTATTACATAAAGTTAGGCCATCTAAGTTGACTAAAAGTTATAGAAAATTAAAAGTGACTATTAAAGTTTTAAACAAAAATTCATAAAAAATAAACAAGGGGATTGATTAATTATATAGAAAAACAATCAAATGAACTCTTTATTCTCTCTTACTGCACCATCCACCAAGGAACTTTGCTGCATTTCTCATTTATTTTTCCTTATATCTGACACTTCCATCATCCTGGTTCATATTCTTATTACCTCATTCGTTTTGTAAGTCCCAGAGACTATGTCTTGCTTTGTAAAGGCCCACCAGGGTCACTGAAAAACCTTGGTCAGTGAGTTGTTTGTTGATCTTTACCTCCGTCAGTTTTTATTAAAGAATATTTTCTAACCTTGTAAAGGAATGGCCTTTCTTTATACTTAGTTTAAGACTTTAATATCTCATTGTTTCTCTTTGACTATCTTCTTTATTTCTTCAACTGGACAAAGGAAGAAATCAATGGGCAGGGGTAACTCTGGTCAACGTTCCCTTTTCACTATACTTATATATTGTGTGAACACACATTTCTTTGTCTTTTTGAAGTCTTATTTTGTTTTATGGTTATCGAAAGTACAAAGAGAAGAAGTTTACATGTAAAATACACAAAGGGGTATCAGTTTAACTTTCTTTTTTATTTTTTCCCCTCTCTTTTTTATTTTTTAATTTACATTATTCATTTCCACAAGATTTTGAGTCACAAATTTCTCCCCATTTTTCCCCTACCCACCACCCCAAAACATTGATCCCACTGAATATCCCCTCCCCAATCTGCTCTATCCTATTTACATTCCTATATGGAAAAATGATAATTATAATTTATGAAGCTTTCTCAAATATGAGAATAGTTGAAGGGAACAGAAGTGTCTATATGAATATGTATATGTATACATGCATATATATATATATGTCTATATAGGAGGATACATGGGTGTATGAATATGTATGTGAGAGTGTATATTTATGTGCACAAAGATACATAGTCAGTGGGCACAGGACCAATTTAATAGGAAGGGAATCTGGGTTTGAGCTAAGCAGCTCAGGTGTGGGTTATCTATGGCTAAAGAAAGAGGATCACATTTTTTAAGTAAAATAATGCTCACGTACTGATTTTTAAGAGTTAGGCATATAAAAAAAGATATGTGAAAGGAAAAATAAAACTATTAAAACATTAAATATAAATTGGCTGAACTTGTCAATTAAATGGAAAAAAGTTCAGAATGGATTAAAAAATGTAACAAATATTTGGAATCTATAAAAAGCACATACCCCTAAATCTATAAATGATTAAAAAAGGGAAATAAAATAACATTTATTTTACTTCAGATTATTCTGCAAACACAGGGCAGCATTTACATGAGATTTCAAGTGAGGTAAAAAGAAAATCAATACTATTGAGGAAGAAACTACTTTATGCTTAAATGTATTATAGATAATGAAATATCACCATGAATTATATGTATGTATATATATATATATATATATATATATACATATATATATATATATATATACATATATATATATATATATATATATGATACACACACACACACATACACACAATGTTATAACATTTAAGTATTTAAAGGAAAAGTTACCTGAAATACTAAAAGGAAGGGATAGGAACTACTCTTGTGATTTTTTAGGTTAAAACGAGCTTCTAGTAAAGAAACTCCCTCTCCCAATTCAGATTAGCATCTTGTATTAAATTTATAATCTTAAAGAGTTATGTAGGTCACTGAAAGTTTAAACAACTTCCTTAGACCGTATTTAAGTGACTTTAACATTCTTTCTTCATTACTAGATAAAGTAAACAGAAAGATTAAAATAATAAAAGTCATAGATCTGAACAGAATATGAGAGGAATTAAATTTCATAGATATATGATGATTATTTGGTGGAAATGAAGAGGTTATCATAAAATGATGACTTGTAGGGTTTGGGGTACTCAAGATCCCAAAATACCAACACTCGCAATCCTGCCAAATGAATTCAATTCAAGTCTTCTCTCAGCCAAAGAAAAGCAAAGTTTATTAAAAGTTTGCTTTTACTGGACACAGAGTAACTCTGTGCTAGAAAATTCTATGGTACTCTCAAACCACATGGAGACAAGATAGGGTCTTATATACAGAAAGGTTGTGGGAGGAATCTAGGGGTAGTCTAGGGGAAGAGTTGGGGAGGATCTTCAGGAGGAGTCGGATGAGGTCAGACTCCAGTAATGAGTTTGGGGAGGAGTTAATGAGGTCAGGTAACAGTTGATTTCCATATATGTAGTTTGATAGGCTTAAGGATGGGAAGTAGAGGGACAATGGAGGGCCAAGCTAGTAACACAGGTTTGGTAACAAGTAACAAAGCCACAACAGAAAGGCTTATGGCCTCATGCAAATGCCTCATCAAATGGGATGATTCAATCAGGGTTCAATGGGGTTCCCAGAGCCTGTACCTCAAAGATTCAAGGAGAGCTCAAGGGGGTTCCCAGAGCCTTCACCTCATTAGAAATATGAAGATCTCTACTTATTTTTTCAGTCTCCTATTGTTGAGGTCAGGGAGTTGGGTCCTGCTGAATGAACTCAACTCAGGTCTCTCAGCCAAAGTAAAGCAAAGTTTATTAGAGATTCACCATATTGGGTAGACTCTTTAGGAACCTCAGTATCTGTGAATGCTTTCTTTGGACAAGGAGGCCAGATTAATCTGACACAGAGTGAGTCAGTGCTAGATAATTCTCTGCACTCTCACACCTCATGGAGGCAAGATGGGGTCTTATATACAGAAAGTTTGTGAATCTAAGGGTGGTCTAGGGGAGGAGTTTGGGGGAGGGTCTTCAGAAGAAGTCAAATGAGGTCAGACTACAGTGATGAGAGATTAAGGGTGGGAGGTAACTGGAGGCTACCTGGAGATGTGACAATGGAGGGTTTGTGGGGATCAAAGGTGGGAGTTAGCTGGACAAAGGAGGGCTAGGCTAATGCCAGAGGTTTGGGCCCAGCCACAATGAAAGGCTTATGGCCTCAGGCAAATGCCTCATCAAATGGGAAAGAGTTCAAGGGGGTTCCCAAAGCCTTTACCTCCTCATTATGGGCAAGCACATGAGCTTTTCTGAGATCAGTAGCTGCCTATGCAGACCACAATCTATCTTTAAGTTACTGTTTTAAAGAGCAACTTTAGCTATTAGCATATGGTCACATAGCTAGTAAACATCAGAAATGTTTGTATTCATTTTGCTATACTACTTCTCTCTTAAAAAAAAGTGTATTTTATGTGTTATCCTGGCCATATTTCATGTGTTGTCATACCATGTGATATTATAATCTTCCTATAATTATAGAGCTTTCTATCTAACATTAAGTATTAAAGTATAAAATTTCCATCTGATACATAATAGTTGCCTATGGTTACAGTATTTTTAAACTATATTTTTGAAACAGAGAATATATTTGATGCTATGAAATATACAGTAATTAATCTTCCCAGTTCCAGAGAGATTTTCTGAGATTAGGAATGCTAGTTTGGTTCCAAGGTTTCATCAATTTAATTTGCTTCTCAACAGTTATTTAATCTGAAAGGATGTTATCTGGAAGTTTAGTGACTTCAGAGCAGGGACAGTTTAGGAACCTCTGAAAGAGGAAAGTCAAAGAAAGGGATTTTGTAAGAATGGCATCTTGTGGCAGAGAGCTTCCTCATTCCTTGGTTTTATACTGAATGTAGAGGAGGAATATTATATTTCACTAGAATAGAAGACAACTGACAGGAGTGATTGAGGTCCTGTTTTGTCTGGTTGATGAGTGAACTGTGGGGAAATGATCAAAGGGCAGGATCAAGGTCCTTGTTAGTATCAGAGCATGTGACTAGCTGTGTGACTTGGCAAATTGTTTAATGTGATCTCCTGGCTATATATCATGTGTTATCATACCACGTAATATTATAATCTTCCTATGAGTGTAGAGCTTTCTATAGTGTTCCATATTGTAAATTACACAGCAATTGCTGATCTTCATTGTTTGGGGTATTCTTATACTGAGATTTCACTACTCAAATGAAATTTGGTGGGAAAATGTGGCAGGAAAAATATCTTTCACCTGTACTGCAGTAAAACTGTGATTATAACATTGTTCCTCTTGGAAAATATTTCCCATTTTTCAATGTCTACTAAATCTCCTTTCCTCCCTTCTCCCTAACAATTGCAACTCATCCTGCTTTTGGCAGTGTCTTTGCCCAGTTCAGACCACATGTCCATAGAACTTGTGTATATGACTGAATTGTTTGTAAGTTAAGAAAACTCAAGGCAAGAACTTAAAGTATTATCTTTTAAAATGTATTTCAATTGATTTTTTACTATGGGCAAAACTCAATTTCAATGGCTAGAGTTTCAGTGAATATTCATTACAGTGTCTGGGGCTGACATTTTTGGTGGTCCCTGGAGAAAACTGTATTACCCAAGGGAAGAGAGGACCTGGCTCATGAGGAAGAATAAGACTTCATCTATTTTTGTATGTAGTAGTTCATGGATTGACAGATGTGACAAAATGGGAACTCTCACTAAGCCCAAAGAGTCAGACATGACTGAACAACAATTTGAGAGGGAACTTTTTTGTCATTATCATTTCTGTCAACTGGTCCAGAATGTCTGGCTAAATAGCTACAATATACAATTTTCTATCTCTAATTTAAAAGTGCTAAATATTAAACTATAAAAAAATATGCATGTAAATATATTATATAATCACTCTTGGTAGACCTAGAATTAATGTGATAAGCACCAGTAAATATTCTCTGCCGATTCACTTCAACCATCAGATCCATTAGTTTGAACACCAACATCCATAGTACAATGACTGTTGTAGGATTTCTATACCAACCAGCTTCTTCCTTTAAGTCATATCTCTCTGGTCTTTGCCTCTTTCGCCAGTTTTCCATAACTTTATTTATCAGTGCTTGACAGTAAAATTGAGTATTATATTTTAGAGGCAAACACCTGATCTTGTTAATCTTTTCTTTAGTTTCTAAGTCTTTCAACTCAGGTTCATGGTTTTGGAAAGTACTGTAAGTATTTATATTCTCTGCTGTATAATTGCATTTTCTTTTGCTCATGTTGAAAGATGTTGACACTACCTCCTTCAACTCCATTGCTAGAAATTCTCTAGAATGGCTACATTCTACTACAGAAAAATTGTCTACTTCTACATCATCATCTACTCCTTTCACTTGAGGAAAACATCATCAAATGTAATTTTCTCTCAGAAGGAGTTTTAAGGTCTCTGGTATTCTTACCCAGAAAATAAACTTTGTTTCTTAGCTCCAGAGAGGGAAATTGAGCCTTAGCTAACAGAATGAAAGAATTAGAAATGTAAAAATGACCTTGTTCCTAGTTCAATACCATTTTTTTGGGAGGGGGAGCAAAGTTAAATTCAATTTTAGCCCAGTGTAGGCTCATGAGGATTAAAAATAATGTCATATCCCCATGAGTTCTTTTAGAAATAGCTACAAGTTCTAATGGTGAAACTGCTTGGGTGTACTTAAGTCACGTTCTCCACCTAAGTATAAAAAATTAATAGCTTCATATTATTGTAACATCTGTATGATGTGTCTCTATCATGAATTTCCAACATGTCAAACTTTCTCACAACTTACAGGCTACATAACTCTTTCTCTGGATTGGCTTATGACTCCAAACATATCCTCATACTGACAGATCTAGGTTTTCAGAGAAGGACCATCACTACAAAGCTAAATTCAAACTTCTCAGAGTCTAAGGGATAATCTTGTTGTGGAGGGGATGTACTCCCTCTACTCACCAATTTATTTCTTTTGCTTCCCCACAGGTGTGCTTTGAACACAAACAGACACTTATATCGATGCCATTTTAGATGTTAAGCATAACTATCTATATAGAAAGAAGCTAAAAGAAGTAATAATAACAACAACAAAAATAATATCTACACTTTCTTGCCTATATAAATCTCTCGGTGAAGCAACTGTACTCTAGGTTATCTTCTTTTCTCAAATCTTTTTTTTCCCTTTGTTGTATCACCAACAATAATTTGTCAAATTTCAACTTTGGACTAATTCCTCCATGAAGTTCTTCATATGTGTATTTATAATCTGAGAAAATAATGAAAAAATGATAACTAGATACTGAACTGTGATTTATCCAATAATGAAATAAAAGCCAGAGTGATGCCCAAGCTGACTATTGGGATAGAGAACTGAATTCCGGTTGCCATATCTGTAATACATTTTTTTTACTACTCATATTGTTTTACTTGTTTTTAATTAGACCAAAAAAGAGTATATTAATATAATGATGATTCCTGTGTTTTGTTATTGATCAATAGTATTGAAGGAAAGTGGGGCAGAGAAAGTCAGATGGGGGCAGTAAAAGCTAAACTATGATAAAGTAATCCATGTATATAAACTACAAACCAGTGACAAAAAATGCTGTCTGTAAAAGGGGCAGAGCTAAGAGCAAAGGTCAGCTGTGTCTCTGACAGCTAGCAAGAATTTAGTGGTTATTCCCTGAGGTGCTGTGTATGACAAATTGGGAAGTATGTTTGATTAACAGTATCTGATCCTTCCCATTGAATCGGGTCATCATGTACCCTATTTTCCCAATACACACTGAAGGATATTAAAAAAAAGAACATAGAACTGAGAAATAAAGAAAGAAGAAAGATCACTAAACATTCAGATTGAAGTATTCATTTATCTAGGACAGACTTCTATGACATGATAAAGAACCTCACAGGGCATATCAGATCTGATGTAACACTGCCCACTTTTGGTGATTTATTTGTACAGAGAAAATATTTACAGAATGAGTTTATAAATAACTGCTAAGTACTATGAATTTCTGGGCAAGAACCTGAAAACCTCATGTAGAAAACCTGACTTTTTTTCTCATTCTCCCCCTCCTCAAAGCAGTGATAGTATGAGCAAAGAGCTTTCTTATCACTGGTGGGAGTTCCTCAATATTGTGCCCCGAGTCTACTCCTATTCTCCTGTCTCATGGCTCTGATGGTAGCAAAAACTAGAATTTATATCAGAAAACAAAGTGTGGGCTCTTGGCTAGGGAACTACCCCAAAGAGAGATCCTTTCATGTGTGTAGCCACCAACTTCATTAGTTGCCACCCATTAGCTTTTAGATGAAAGCCAACAACTGTCTTTAGCTACTGAATGTGTCAGTTCAGTTTACTTTTAGTCTTATACAGAACAGTAAATACCAACCAGGGAATGTTAGGCTTGATACTTTTTTTACCCTCACAGGCAACTTCCTCTTGCACCCACTGTACTAATCCTTGTTCCACAGAACGGACTACTTATACAATATTGGAAGAATTCTTGTGACTGATAGCCACTCAATGCCATGCAATCATCCTACCCTCCTGTATATTTTGCAGAATTCTTGCCTCAGCTCAACCATAATGTGATCCCTGAGGCCATCTCATTTCATCTTATCCTAACTTGTTGAAATTCTGGAGGTATGATCCTAACGTCTATATTGGGATGAAATGAGGTTCTCTTAAGTCATTGAACATTTCTTTGCCCTAACTCAACAAGTATATATAATAAGGTTGTAGTACACTCAGTTTCTCTAGATGTTGCCCTGCCTCCTTTGTTTCCAAATGGAGGTCAGTAGAGTAGAGTAACACGATGGGTGGACTGCAGAAATCCATAACATTTGTGGGGCCTCAATACTATGTGGCCGAACTTTTTCATACCCTTAAAATGACCAAGAATCTGTGTCAGGGAAGCAAGGGTCAATCAAGTCCCAAGGATAGGCTTTTGTTCTAGGACTACCCCATGCTGGAGGGGGAGAAGGAGTATAAGTAAGTGTTTAGAAAAGGACAATTCAGAGATCATAAAAATGGGAAAAGGACCCACATGTACTAAAATATTTGAAGGAGCTCTTTTTGTGGTGGCCAAGAATTGGAAATTGGAGGGGGGGCAGGGTCAAGACAGTGGAATAGAAACAGTACTTCCTTGGAGCTCCAACCCACACCACTTCAAAATTATGTAAAAGGGGGACTCTGAATGACCTCTGGAGCTCCAGAACCCACAAAATAACACAGATAAGCTAACCTCCTACTGAGGACAGCCCAGCAGCCCGGCAGGGAGCAGCCAGCACAACGCTCTGTGAGCCAAGCCCAGGCCTGTGTAAGTCGAGGTTTTAGCCCAAGGGCAGCTGGCTGGAGGGACCCCAGAACACCAGCAGCTGTGGTGTTTCCAGAATTATCAATACATAGATGCCTAGGACAAAGTGAGAGGTCAGTGCCCTAAGGACTTTGGGACTGGTTGGGAGAATGCATCAGCTTCTTCCCCTGGGGGCAAGAAGCTGTTGAGGATCCAGCACAGCTTATGCCATGTTGCCATGTCACAGCTTCAGTTCTTGACCTGCGAACTGTAGGGGGATCTGGCAATCAGTCTGGGGGGTAATCATTTTTGCTTTACTCTTATTGGATCTAGATTGTGGTCTGGCGTGGAGGTCTTGGGGTGTGTGACCAGCTTTCCAGAGTGTGTGGAGGCTTCACAGAGGCTACCCAACTAATACCTCCAGAGTGGCAACAAGCCTAAAAGTCAAGTAATTGAGTGGCAACATGCTTAGGCAAAGTAAACAAACTGAAAAATGCAACATTAGACTCCTATTTTGGGGGCAAAGAGGATCAAAGCATGGAACAGGAGGAGGACTGTGAGGTCAGAAATCCTACACCAAATGCTCCAAATGAAAATACGAGCTGATTAAAGGCCATAGAGGACCTTAAGAAGCAGATAAGAGAAGTGGGGAATAAACTGAGTAGAGAAATGAGAAAGATGCAAGAAAAGTATGAAATGATAATCAACAGCATGACTGAGGAAAATATCATCTTAAAAAATAGACTAACTGAAATGGCAAAGAGGCTCAAAAAGGCAATGAGGAGAAGAATGCCTTAAAAGGTCGAATTTGTCAGATGGAAAAAGAATCTCAAAAGCTCACTGAGGAGAATCAATCCTTCAGAATTAGACTGGAGCAAATGGAAGCTAGTGACTTTATGAGAAATCAAGATGCTGTTAAGCAGATCCAAACAAATGAAAAAATAGAAGGCAAAGTGAAATATCTCATGGGAGATATATTCCACTGACCTGGAAAATAGATCCAGGAGAGACAATCTAAAAATTATTGGACTACCTGAAAGCCATGATCAAAGAAAGAATCTAGAAATCATCCTTCAAGAAATTCTCAAGGAAAATTGCCCTGATGTTTTAGAACCAGAGGGCAAAAATAGAGGTTGAAAGAATCCACAGATCACTTCCTGAGAAAGATCCCAAAAAGAAAACTCCTAGGAATATTGTAGCCAGGTTCCAGAATTCCCAGATCAAGGAGAGAATATTACAAACAGCCAGGAAGAAACAATTTCAATATTATAGAAACACAATCCATATAGCACATGATCTGGCAGCTTCTATACTGAGGGATCAAAGGGCATGGAATATGATATTCCACAGGTCAAAGGTCCTGGGATTAAAATCAAGAATCACCTACCCAGCAAAACTGAGTGTCAGGTTTCAGGGGAAAATTTGGTCATTCAGTGGAATAGAGGACTTTCAAGCATTCTTGAGGAAAAAAACCAGAGTTGAACAGAAAATGTGACATTCAGATACAAGAAGTAAGATATGTATGAGAAGGTAAACAGGGAAAATAAATCACTATGAACTTATCAAAGTTGAACTATTTCCATTCCTACAGGGAAAAACAATAACTGGAACTGATGAAACTTTTCTCAGTATGAATATACTTGAAGAAGGGTATGTGGGCATATGAATACATATGTGAATGTGTGTATATATGCTTTCAGGTATATATAGATAGAGGGCACAGGTCGAATTTAATAGTAAGGGATGATACTTAAAAGGTGAGCTTAAGAGGTGAGAGAGTAATGTGATGAGGGGGAATGGGGAGAGACAATGGGGTGAACTGTATTATGTAGAGGAGGCAGGGGAAGGTGGTTGCAGGGGAGGGGAGGAACAGGAAGGCAAAAAGGCAAAACCTTAGTCTCATTGAATTTGGACCAGGGAGAGAATGACATGCATACTAAATAGGGTGTCCCACCCTACAGGAGTGTGGGGGGTAGGGAGGTGTGGGAAGGTGGTGGAGGGGAAGGTGGGCTGGGGGTAGAGGGAAGTTGGAAGCACCTACTTTTGATAAAGGACAGGATCAAGGTCGTGAGTGGACCAGGTGGAAGGTGGGATAGGAGGGGGGGAAATATAGTCATTCTTTTACAATATATCTACTATGGTAATGTTTTGCATAGCTACACATGTACAGCAAATACTGAGTTGCTTATTTTCCTTTTAAAATCAAAATTTTTTAAAAAATATATATAAATACTATGATTAATATTATTTTACATATATTTGGGAGATAAGATGTGCAGGCAATGGATAGGATGAGGGGATATCCTATATGACTGTTATTCTGGGGTGGTGGGTAGGGGAAAAATCGGGAAAAAATTGTAACTCAAAATCTGATGGAAATGAATGATGTAAAGCAGAAGTTAATAAAGTATTTGGAAAAAAAAAGAATTGGAAATTGAGGGGATGTCCATCAACTGGGGAATGACTGAACAAGTTTTGATATAAAAATGTAATGGAATACTATCATGTTATAAGAAATGATGAACAGGTGGACTTCAGAAAAACCTAGAAAGACTTATATTAACTGATGTTGAGTTAAATGAGCAGAAACAATAGAATATTGTACACAGTAACAGTCACACTGTGCAATGACTAACTTTGATAGACTTAGCTCTTCTCAACAATGCAAAGATCTAAGACAAGCCCAAATGACTCATGGTGTAAAATGCTAGCCACATCTACAGAAAGAACTATGGAGTCTGAATGCAGATTGAAAGATATTATTTGTTGTCTTTTTTGTTTTGTTTTGTTTTTTCTCATGGTTACTCCCATTCATTCTAATTCTTCTTTACAATATACCTAATGTGAAAATATGTTTAATGAGAGTATATATGTAGATGCTTTATGAGATTGCATGCTGTCTTGGGGATAGGGCGGTGGAAGGAGGGGAGAAAATTTAAAACTCCAAAGGTTTTGGAAGTGAATATTGAAATCTATACTAAAATAAATTATTTTAAAAACCTACAAAACTAAGGACAATTACAGGGAAATGGAGACCTTTCCTTTTTTAGAGAAAGCCTTCATATGTTGTGGGTAGAAGGAAAGCAGCTCCATATTGGGTAAATTCTGGTCATATCACAATATTATATCCTTTTCTCATTTGCTTATCCCCCCCTCTTTTTTATCAGTTTCATATCTGGTTTATTTTTAATGTTTTTTTAATAAGTTCTTTCATTTCTCCTCTCTGCTCCTTGTTATTATTTATTTGCTCTAACTTTTACATTGATACCAACCTCAGTAATGATAAATAAGGATTAATTATGTTATTAGAAATTTCCTTCCTTTTTTCCCTTTAGTTTCTTTTAAAGAGATTTCCAGGTGGTTAGAAGTGACTTTTTAGGGGCGGCTAGGTGGCGCAGTGAATAGAGCACCGGCCCTGGAATCAGAAGGACCTGAGTTCGGAGCCGGCCTCCGACACTTAATCCGCACAAACAAAAAAAAAAACCTAGCCGTGTAATCTTGGGCAAGTTACTTAACCCCAATTGCCCTAAAGGGGCGGCTAGGTGGCGCAGTGAGTAAGAGCGCCGGCCTCGGAGTTTGGATGACCCGAGATCAGACCCGGCCTCAGAAAATGAGCACCCACGCATAAATCAAATGACTAGCCGTGTAACCTTGAGCAAGTTACTTAACCCCAATTGCTTTAAAAAAAAAAAAAAAAAAAAGAAGTGACTTTTTATTTAAAAATAAATTGTATTTGTTTTAATCAACAAATATTTGTCTTCTGATCACCTTCCCCAACTGATAACATAAGAAAAACAAAACCTTTTGAAATATGTAGAATCAATCAGAACAAATTTCCACATTAGTCACATATACATATATTTTTAAAGTCTTATTCTGCATTATGAGGCCTCACTTCTCTATCACGAGAGGGGTAACATGCTTCTTCATTAGTCTTCTAGAATTTTGGTTTGTCATTATGTTGATTCAACACATAGTATTCCATCATATTTATATGCCACATTTTATTCACCCATTCCCCAGTTTGTGGACATCTTAGATTTCCATTCTTTGCCACCTCACAAAGAACTAGTATATGATTTTCTACATACTTAGAGTTCATTTTGTTAAGAACATCTTTTATTTAAAACTCCCTTGATCTACCTTCCTTCTAATTCCTTCCCCCTATTCTCTACCCTTTCTTGAGTGAAATGTATTTCTCAAAGCTGTATCCAATTGTGTGTGTGTATGCACACATGAGCACATACATGCACACACACATGCATGACCACATGCAAGCATTCTTTCTTTTTTGACCAGTATAGTTCAGAGGTTCAAGTGTCAGCTGTTTCCACTTTCCCTTTCTCTTGTATACATGGCTATTTGTACAATCTGATTATGTAAGATGATTCCCTCTAATCTTCCTTTTCCTTTTGCCCCAGTTTATTGTTATCTCCCTTTCTTTTCATTTTTTTCTTAAAATCATCAAGATATGACAGAACCATTCACAGAGCTTTTAACTTAAACTCCCTGCATGAACCCTGATAATATTAGGATTTAGAAAGGACATGCATCATTTCTTCATATTTGAGTGTTAGCAGATCATCCTTATTTAGTTCTTTATCTTTGTTCATTAGTGTTTATCTTTTTATCTTTCTCTTCTGTCCTATGTTTGAACTTCAGAGTTTCTCTGTAGCTCTGTCACTCTTCTCATCAGGAGTGCTTGGAAGTTTTTTATTTCATCAAATGGTTCATTTCCCACCCACACTCCCATATAATCCTCAATTTTGCTAAGTTATTCTTGGCTGTACCCATATCCTTTGACTTATTATATATCATATTCCAAAGATCTCTGCCTTTTTGTATTGGTGCCTGCTAAATCATGTATGATCCTGACTTAGTTATTTGAATTCTTTCTGGATGTGAGCAGTATTTATTCTTTGATCTGGAAGCTCTAGATTTTGGCTGTGATATACCTGGGAGTTTAAGTTCTAGGCTTGCTTTCAGGAGGTGAGTAATATATTCCTTCTATTTCTACTTTGCCCCCAGGGCCTAAGAGAGTTAGCAAGGTTTCTTTTAAGATTTCTTGAAATATTATGTTTAGGTTATTTTCTTTTTCTTAATGATATCATTCAGATAGTACAATGATTCTTAAAATTTCTTTACTCAATATATTTTCCATATCAGTCATTTTTACTATGATACACATTATATTTTTATCTAGTCTTTTATCCTTAATATTTCTTTTTTGCTTTATAGAATCATTGATTTCTGTTTAGTTTATTCTAATTTTCAGGGAACTTGTTGCTTATATCTCATGTCAAGTTGTTAATTTCCTGTTCAATTCCTACATTTCTCATTTTTAAATTTTTTTCCTTAAATGCTATCATTTTATTTGAAAAACATTTGCAAACTTTTTTTAAACCCTTGCTTCATTTCTTCAAGGAATTTTTATTGTGTTTGTGTCCAACCTGTGCTTTTCTCTGAATTATTGCTGGTAGACGTTTCAGAGTCATACTTTTCTGCTGTGCTTATATATTTAGCATCCCTTCCTCCATAATGACTTATTATGGTAAAGTTCTATTTATGTTTGCCTGTTATTCCAGCCCACTTTGTAGTTCAGACTGGATATTAAGGCTGGGTGGTACCATACTTCTAGAGGTAAGGTTCAGACTGGTACTGTTGTTGCTTTCTTGAGGATCTTGAGTATTGTGTTATTCCAGTCTCAGAGATAGACTAAGGTCCTGTAAGCTTTCAAGATTACATAATTATCTGATCCAGGGCAAAGTCTGATTGCTTCAACTATGACTCTCCCCTCCCCCTGCCCTTTCTCCCCTGCTTCTGAGCTTCGAAGATTCCTGCAGAATCTGTGCTCCTAACAGACTTGGAAAAGTTGGAAAGTTCTATTGGTTCTAGAGTGACAGAATTGTAGGCTCCTCTTTGGTCTGAGATTGCTGCCTTGGTTATTCCTTTGCAGGCTGAGATAGATAATAGAAGTGAGACCTTGTTCTTTGATTTGGATCTGAGCCTCACTATTGTTGCTTGTGGCTTCTGAAGTTCTTTTTTCTTCATATATAGCTTTCCCCAAAACACCAAATTCCTGGAAAGACATTCTTCTCAGTCTACTCAGATCTGTGACCCTGACCTTGGTAATGGACAGTGTATCACCAATCACCACAGCACACCTGAGGACTCCTGCTATGAATAATTTTAGCAGTCTAATCTCACGGTATGATAAACTCTCTATTCAGCAATATACTAAACCCATTGTTCAACAAAACATTCATAGCAACATCCTTCAGCAAAACATGTGTGTGTCTTTCTTTCTTTCTATCTTTCTTTCTTTCTATATCATAACACTCAGTATATCATATATATATATAAATGTGTGTGTGTGTGTATATATATATATATATATATATATATATATATATATATATATATAGTGCATAGATATGTCATTGCATTCAGTAACATTCCCACAAATACTTGTTTACACAATTGGGGTGTCCCAGGCTAGCATCTCCCCTAGCACAACATCCTTAAGGACAGCAAAAAATACAAACACCATCCACCCCTAGGTCACAAGTCACAATCTCCTCAATAAATACACAGTGTCCAATAATATCCTCTCTCATCTTGCCTGGAGGCTGATTTCTAAACCCTATGGCTCTTCCTCTGTGGGCTGACCATGCCCTACCCTCACCTGGATTCCTACATGGGCAGCTCTCCTCCTTTCCTCCATATTTCAGCTCACAGGGACTGCTCCACTCCAAGCTTCTGCCCTATATCAGGCTCCAGGGGTTTCTGCCCATAGCTTCTTTTTCTAGGAAAACAAAGCTTAACAGGGATGCAACACTATTTATATACATTACAAGTAACATCATCTACATTCACTTTAACAGCTCTTAAATGGGGCTTAAGCTAAGCCTCCTTCCCCAGGGGCAGATTTCTGCTCTTCGGCTAAATTCACTCATAAAGACCAATAGATGCAGATCAACAGATAGGACTTCTATCTGAGAAATTAACGCAGACCAATAAGTCTTCTGTCTGAGAAATTAGTACAGATCGATTTCTGTCTGAGGAATTAGCACAGATAAACAGACAGAATGGTGACACCACAAACTTTCTTTCTGTTAGGCCTCCCCATAAATAAATTCCCCTAATCCTCTCATGCTTATTTTTCTCTCTCTCAAGTTTTCTCCCTGTCTACTCTGTCCTCTTCCTCCAAACAATACAATATATACTGTTTCCAATCAAAGACTCTTCATTCAATCAAAGGAGAGCCTTGAAAGGCACTTGACTGGTTAAAACTCAATCCAGAAAAACAACAAAAATCCTACTTTTTTTTCCTATTACAGGCAACAATTCTGATAGTTTGCCTCTGTCCTCATCACCATAGCTTATATGGGTCTAGGAAGTCCTCACTCTACAACATAGCCTCCTCCAGGTGCTAGACCATTCCATAAACTGCATTCTTCAGGGTGGACCCAATTCCTGGTATACCCAGATTACCTGTCTTCTTTTGCTAAACTGGGCTAGACAAATGGCTCACTGTGATTTTTAATTGCTTTTCTCAAAGGGTTTATGGCAGGGAAGTCATTGCACTGCTTCTTAACACTCTGCTCTATTGGCTTCCAACACTGGTAGCTGGGTTTATACACCACTTTTCATTTGCCCCTCTTGCAGTGGTGAAGTCCTTAACCACTAGAAAGTATTATTCTGTCTAGCACTTCTAAGCCATTTGTACCTCTATCGCTTTCTTCTCTCCAAGTTATCAAGAAAAGGTATGTATTGGCTGGATCACTGCTGGGGGGAGACTGAAATTCTAGCAACTCATAATAAATAGATAGACAAGAGATAAAAACATATAGAAAGGTACCTTCTAGTTTCGTGGAGTTCTGGGCAGATAACGAGTGGGTAATATTTGTACTTCTTTTTTCTATAGAATTTACCTTGCTGGGAGTTGTATATACTCTCATTGTTTCATTATTATTTGGCATATATCTTTTTGTTTTGAAGTGGTTTCAGGATGATTGCAAGGGTAAGATACAATTTCTCCTTCAGTTAATTTGTCAGAAGAGATCCATCTCAATTATTTTTCTGTAAGACAATAAATATTTCTATCACTAACAAATAGAAATGACAATAATACAAAATTAATTTTAGTCCCCAAAGTAATTAAAATTTTTTTATACAAATGGTTGGGCCATGAGAAATAGATACAGAGAAAGGATTTAAACAAAAACACCTAGCTTTATAATATCCAAGTACTGAGTAAAGGAATATCACTTTATAATGGCCTCATCAAATCATTTAAACCAGAAATTTGGTAAAGGTTCATTGAAAGTTTCTGAATTCCCTTGTAATTAACAAACAAATATTAGGTTTTGTCCAGTGCTAAAATCATGAAAGTAACGTTGTAAATTTTTCAGTACATAGAGGTGGCAAGGGAAGAGAGTAAAGGCTAAGAATGCCTCTTATGTAAGGTATAAATAGATCAATATAGATAGAGACATAGGATATTTGGTGATTTCCTTCCCTCTGTGACAAATATTGGTATATCCCATAATCAGTTAATTATATTGAATCTAGAGAAATGGGAACAATATCACATGGATTAAGAAAAACATTCCATCATTCTTTTGAACAGCGTATTGTCTAGGGAAAAGGTTTAGGAAGATTTCTTTTTCCAGTTGTATGTTAACCCTCTTAAAATCATTGCAGATACAGTCATTTTTTTGAAATGCCCTTTATATCTGTCAAACCAAATAAAATTATAGATTTGTCAGCTCTCCAAAGTGTGATGTCATATAGTCATTATCTGTCTCTTCTGACAGGACATGGCGCACGATCAACAAGAGATATGTGGGGCTTGTTAAAGGAGAGGCTCAGAAAAAAATTACTTCTACATGCTATGGGAAATAACTGGGAGTATTACTATCAGCTTAAGAAAAAATGTGATATTAATATAGCATATCAATAATTCAGTATGAGTTTAATTTTAATCAAAGAATAAATTAAAGTATAGTCTCTACATGTAAATACATATGATATATGAATGGAGAAGCACCATGATGCCAGGGACAGAAAATCAGGAAGACCCATGTTTCTGTAATTACTAGCTGTGTAATCATGGGCAAAATAATTTAATCTTTTTCAACCTTAGGCAACTCTCTAAGACGCTAAGTTATAGGTAAATCAATCAGTCAGCAAGCATTAAGGACCTACTATTTGCCAGATACCATGTTAAACACCATTAATACGAAAAAGGCAAAAAAAAAGAATCCTTGTTCTCAAGGAGCTCACACTCTAGGGGTTGTTTGTATTGATGGAGGAAGTATCTATAATGATGAAATCTAAATTATAGTCCCTTGATGTATTCCATAATGATAGGTCTTCATCATCTTTATGAATTATCAGCACATCTCATTTTAGGTAAAATCTTGCCAATTTCTGATCCTGAATTTTGTTTTATATTTATTCATTTTGTTTTATTCTATTTAATATCATATCACCTTGAAATAGCAATCATTGTGATGGTACTTGCATTTATATAAGGCAATCCCATTTATGTTATCATTACCATCCAAATAAAATATTCAAGGGTTTAATCACTGAAATGGTAAGATTTAACCACTACAGAGTTTTATGTGAAATACTGGTTACTTTTCTGCTTCAATCATTATGAAATTAATGTTGGTTTATGCTTCCTGGATAGCAAATTGCAAAACTAAACTTTTTTTTTCAATGATTAGAGATTATCAAGTTGTATTAAGCATGTATTGTAATGCCTATTTTATGCAATAAGGCCTATTTTAAGCATTTATACAATGTGGAAATATTATAAAAGCATTATCAAAAAACACTGAAAAAGGAGTAGCTAAGTATATAGGCCATGAACAAAAGAATAAAAGTTCAGAATAGATACAAAAGAAAATTAAGGGAATAAACTAAAGAAATCTTTAGAAAAATACTCAGAAAAAAAAGAAAAATACTTTCCCTTCCAAATCTTTAACAAACAAAATCATCAGACGCATTGCTAAATCACAAGAGGAATAAGTAGGATTTAAAGTAATCCTTTAAAAGATGTACATAAATAGAGCAGTAATAAAGAATATTCCTAGATGGGAATAACAGCAGAAATTTCAAATTATTTGTGATTTCATCCATGATGACAAATCCTACATGCTTCTTTCCCTTCCCTGCCCCACAGTTCCATGGTTTGGTGGGGTCAAATGAAGAAAGTATTACCTAATGGCTAACTTTCTCATGAAATGCCTCTCAAAATTTATTGAGATGGATCATGGGATGAACCTGTATCTGATCCTGTAATTGACACCTTTGTCACTGAATAAGATCTTCTAGAGCTCATGCTTCACCAACATAGTCTTTAAGAGATCAAGGTAACTTATATAACTTTAGTGGAACTTTCAGGGAGGAAGAGGAAAAATGTTAGAATCATTTAAAAAGAATAAAATGAATACTTTCTCCATATTTCTTCAAAAAGCAGGATTATATTATATTTTTTGGAGGAGGGGAAGGCGAGGCAATTGGGGTTAAGTGACTTGTCCAAGGTCACAAACTAGTAAGTGTGTCAAATGTCTGAGGCCAGATTTGAACTCAGGTCCTACTGACTTCAGGGCTGGTGCTCCATTCACTGAACCACCTAGTTGTACCCCGCCCCCCCCCCCAAAAAAAAAACAACAGGATTTTAAAAAAAAACATAAAGATTTTATACCTTTTTTTTTCTTCTGTGGCAGAAGGAGCCAGGAAGAAAAAAATGTTTGAGAATTGAAAAACTGAAAATATAACTCTATGAATAAAAATGTATTGTTTATTTTGCATGTCTGAGACTGCATTTTTCTTTACCTTGTCAAATGCTTTTTGCATAGATAACAAATAATAAACATAAGAAAATCTTCTGTGGTCTGCCTCAGTTTATCAGTTATATGATTATGAAGATATGGTCTATTATGAAAGTTTTCTTCTCCCCTTATATTTTCATAAAAAAATGACTTTGATATATCCACAGTTGTTTCCTATGATGATTCTGTAGAGATTAGGATGTAGGCAAGAAGATTGGTAGTTATTGATATACTCTTAATTGTGTTCAATAGTAATAGTCTCTTATTTTTTCCCCAAATATTCTATATATTTTCCCTCTTTCAGATACCTGTACAACCAGTTTTTCAATAGTCTCAAAATTATATCTCTTTTGGTATGTGTTTCTTTTATGCTTCCTTGGCCTGGTTCAATGGTTTATCCTGTCTTTCTCTTACTTACTCTCACTTGCACTGTTTTATATCTTTCTTTGGGTCTTGAAGTGCTAGATACCAAATTGGTGGCTCTACTGACAGTTTTGAAGGAAATATGTTCTTATAGAAAAGCATTTTACTGCTTTTTGCCCTCCTGTGCTCTAAATATTTTTGAGACCATGAAACATGTTTCTCATGCCACCATTTCTTCTTTTGGTAGCTCCTTATTGCTTTATGAGACAATATTGCTCATAACTTAAAACCATTTTTTCAATAAGATTTTTCAAATGGTTTTATGTTATAAGCCCATGTAACTATTGATTTCCAGTTTTCTCCTCTGATCAAAATGATCAAAGTCATACAGCTAAGTAATGAGACAGGCAGGACTAGAACTCAGGTCTCAAGATTCTTTGTCTTATACTTTTTCCATTGTACTTCATCTATCTCTCTAACCTTCTTTGTTATAAATTCCTTTACTTTTTTCATTTACTTTTTAATTAAGTTAAAATTAATTATCAAGCTCCTAGAATATATGAGAGATTGATTACAAATACAAAATACAACCAAACAAAAATACTTTCCGCCCTTAAGGAATTCATATTCAAGGGATTTATATTCAGGCATTTACTTAATTATGTTTAATTACAACAACCTATTCTATAGTCCAGACACAGGCAAAGGTATAAACAATAACATGAAGGGCAGGGAAAGGAATCCATTTCTCTTTAATATTCGCCTATTGGAATGCTTCTTATCTTTGAATATTTATTTAGCTACTAATCTGATATGAAACAACTTAAACTGAACGTGTCCAAAATAATACTCATTATCTTTCCTTTTGAACCCTGCCCCTCCCTAGCTTCCCTATTACTACAGAAGGCAATATCATCAAATACTATCCTCAGACTCAAACCTAGGAGTTCTCCTAATTTCCTTACTATCTCCACACTCCTTTCCCCCAAACTTTCCCATGTCCAATCTGTTGATAGAGCCTGTTAATTTCACCTCTACATCTGTTGATATACTCCCATTTATTTCCTCTGATGCCACCACCACTCTAGTTCAGGCCCTCATTGCTTCATGCCTAGACTTTTTCAATAGCCTGCTGTTGCATCTGCTTGCTCAAGTTTCTCCCCACTCCAATTCATCTTTCCATTCAGCCACTGCTAACTCTATTTGACATTGAAAGCCCTTTATAACCTAGTCCCCTCCTACCTTTCCAGTCTTCTTACATTTTACTTTCTGACATGTGCTCTTCAACCCAATGGTATTGGCTTCTTGGCTATTCCAGGAACAAGAAATTCCATCTTTTGGCTCCAGGAGTTTTGTCTGGCTGTCCCTTGTGACTAGAATGCAATCCATCCTCACCCCTACCTACTAACTTCCCTGACTTCCTTTACTTCTCAACTAAAATCCCGTCTTTTACAGAAAGCCTTTCTCAATCCTTTTTAAATTCAGTACCCTTTCTTGCTAATTATTTCCTGTTTATCCTGTAAATAGCTTGCTTTTTTATATATTTGTTTGCATTCTGTCTCCCCCAACATATTATAAGCCCCTTGTGGACAGGGCTTGTCATTTGTCTCTTTTTGAAGCCTTACTGTTTAGCCTAGTGCCTATGTTTAATAAATGTTTATTGATTGATTGAAACTTTCTCTAATCTTCTCTATTTGAAGCAATCTTTTCCTTCTCAATCACCTCAAAGCACTTTATATCTTTTTAAATCAATTCTAATTTGTGTTACAGTTTTTTGTGTTCCTGTCTTATTCTGGTGCCAGTGGCTAAATTCCTTGAAGGAAGAATCTGTGTAATTCATATTTGTATTCACAGTGAACATTAGATGTTAATAGTATAAGGGCAACTATAGTAGATTAATCTAGTATGATTTAGTAGAGAAAGCCTAGTTTATTGTCTAATATACATGGAGATTTAGTGAGTGTCAGAAGTGGGATTTAAATCAGGTCTTCTTGACTCCAAAATGAGTACTGTACTATGTACTATGAGTACTATAATTATTTTAGGATATACATGGAAAGTACATAATAATGTTTGTATAAATAAAAAAAGCAATTTCTCAATGTGTCTATCGTTTCAGTTATACACACATGGGTTAACTATTTTACTGGCAAAAAGACTTTACCTGACTAAGATCAACTGGTTTACATCTTTTAAATACCTGAGACATCTCAGGAGGGGAGAAATACCAGTCCCTTTTTCTGCTGCTTTCAAACCTAAGGGACAACTAAAGAGAATAGAAATAAATAAGGTAAAAATTGAGAGTGAGATGAATGACTGGAGAAATTAACAACTTTCAAAAGGATTAAAACAGGAATTCCCTGAGACTATAATAGCATAGTGGTAGCATAGAACAGAGACAACTAAGTAATCTTCATTTGTTTCTCTGTCTAATGTCTTTTGGGTCTTTTGAGAATGGGGCTGCTTTTGAAATAGGCTTCTGACAGGGACTAAGCAATTATCTCCCAATTTTCTCTTTTTCTCCATGGTGAACCAAAAAACTATAATCCCATTATATACATAAAAGCAGTATGGAAAGCTTTTTCTTCAAGACTGGCTGTACTTAAAGGTGACCACATATGTAATATCATTGAAAGGACACCAAAAGGACATATACTAGATGATATATTCCCTAATATCTGACCTGAAATTCCTACCATTAGAATTGTTAATGGACAAGGCAACAACTATAAAAAATATTATCTCTCTAAAGCTGTTAAAATGCATATACTATCTAGAAATGAAGGTCTAACATTCTTTCATGGCCATCTTACAATTAGTATATTATATCAGACTAAATGACTTCTAGGGGAGGAGATATAGAATACTAATTTTCAGTCTTGGTATCAGAAGATTGAGAATGCTGTGACAGAGAGGTAGGCTTAGAATGTTGGGCTAGTCTAAGGTGGCATACAGGGTATTTGAAAAAGGGAAGGAGAGCATCAGAAGGAGAGGAAATGTGTCAGAAAAAAAATATAATTCACCTTTGTTACCTAGGTTCAACTCTGTGCAGCCCTCATCTGGTTTAAACCAAATCAAACCAAACCAAAGTAACAATATTGAACAATCTTGCCACAGTCTCAATATTTAATGTTTTCTTTCTCCACAGTGTCCTCATGGGTTCTGTAAGTATTTAGGTATAAATAGTCATGGCTTGTTAGTGTAGATAAAGGTTTCACTAGTAATACCGTTCATATATATTGATCTAATGAGAACCAATTTGTCCAATAAAATAGAACCTAGTTGTATTTTTCTGCCTACATTTCATAGAAGCACAAAATTGTAGAAATCAGGAGAAAGGATGGTCTTGCATGGCCATCTAATCCAACTTGTACACAAATGGAATCTTTAAAAGTGAAACAGGGGAAATCATATTTTACCCCAGAAGCAGTATTAAGCTACAGGAGTTGATTTAGTAGGGGAGTCACATAGTCAGATCTGTAGTTAAGGAAAATTATTTTGGCAATAGTGTTTTGAATGGACCAGAGTGATGTGACTTCAGAAAGGGAGACCGATTAGGAAGCTGTTACTGTTCAGGCTTGTACTAAGGTGGAAGCTGTACGAGTGGAGAGAATGGGTTATTTATGAGAGATGTTGTGAATGTAGAAATGGCAAGAGTTAGCAACTGCTTAACCTTGTGATATGAGGAAAACTGAGGAGTCCAGGATTATGATCCTGTGAAGCTGGAAGAAGGGTGGTGACTTCAACAGAAAAAAATAAATTTGGAAGAACAAAATGATTGATCATCTAGTTTTTTTTTTATTACAAAGAACAGGTGCTAAAAACAAGTTTTGAGATAAATGATACCATTTGAATCATGTACTATAGTAATATTTCTGAGGTCTATCAATGACGCTACTATATCCAATCCTGAAGGCAGAAATAAAGTCCCTTTCTAACTTTCCTTCTATGTGATTTTTTATTGAGCTTCTTAATCTTTGTGAACTTGTTTCCTTATATGTAGAAGTGGAATAATAGTCTAGTCTACTTCAAAAGGGTTATGAGGATAACATGAGTTTATGTTATATGAAAGAAGTTGGAAAATTGTAAAACACTATGTAAATGTAAAACATTCTTACTATTTTAGTGAGAGTAGCAGAAACTGAGACATTCATGGAACTGTAGTCATAATGTTTTGGGAAGATTCATTTATTGATGAGAAACTACACTTTTTTGTTTTGATAGTAATTTTAGGAGACATTGAAAAATAAATATTTTCATGACTCCACATTACAAAAAACCACAATGTAAGTAAAATAAGACTAATACTTCAAAGTTATGTGAAATAATTTAAATTTCAAATTTTTTCTGACCATTAATCAGTCTCCTGGTTCTTCATTTATCTGTTATTCACTGTTGCTTTAAGGGTAAATTTATCCTCCATTCCTCCAGCGATTCCTTTTCCCTACCTGTATCTGTTAAACAGTGGTGACAACAACAAATGTGGATATTTTTAGATCTGATTTAGTGGGCACAATTCTATTGGATATTTGTTTCTAACTCCATATCCAATAAAATTAAATTGATATCATTGACACACAGTAGTTTTTGATGAATGTGTTTATTAAGACATTGAGGGATTATTGTGGGTGGCCTAAGGGAGTATAAGTAAGACTGATGAAATTAAATGTAGCCAATGTTTATAGGCTATATAGCTCTATGTTTTATAGGATGAATATAAGGGGAAATGTCCTCACAATATTTTAAGTTCTTTGGGGAAATTGCAAGAAATGTATTTTTCAGTATTTAAAACTTGTGAAATATATGGCAACTGAACTCAGCAAAATGGAAACAGACCTTTGAATCTTCCATGCAAAACATTTTAATATGCCTAAGCTCTTAGTCATAGTTGGGATATAGTTCTTACCTTGTTCTTCCTGGGAAGGAACATCTTTATATCACCAAATAATCATATTTTGTGTTTAATTTAGGCATTTTATTTTTTATATCATAATCACTTCCCAATCCACATGTAAACTTTTAATGAAAATTTTAAAGCAAACTGTTCAGTACAGCAATTGTGATAAAAAGAATATGCAATATTCTGTATATTTATGTGTATATATTTCCCAATTCTAATAAAAGGTTTATGGACTCAAATAATATCAACAATAAAGTACATGTATATAACAAATAATAAATAATAATAATAAAACACATATAATGGGAGAAAGAGGTTTGTACACAGTTTTGGGAATCTATTTATCTACCTTTATTAACTGCTAGCAAAGCAAATCTCTAAGCAAGAGAATTTTTACAGATTTGACTTTCCTTTCACTTTGAATCAGACAACTTCACAGAAGGACAAAAATGTCTCTACTTATGGGCATTTAAAAGTTTTTTTCTGGGGGTGGTAGGAGGGAAGATTACAGACTTTCTCTTGCATTTTTTGGTAGGAGTGCAAAATGAACGAAAAGAACAATACTTAACCCAAAGCAAAATTATAGATAACATAAAGAAATATGTTCTCAGGATCAGAGTTTGCCTAGTGTAGTGTCTAGAAAGCTGATCATAGAATCAGAAATAATAAGACCTCCTTTATGCAGCATTTTAAGAGTTTGTAAATGTCTCAATCCATAAAAGCTTCTCTGATTCTCAGAACGAACTTGCAGTTAAGTTTCATTATATGGTATGGGGGTGGGGTAGTGGATTATAGGTAGTACCATTAGTGATTAATAAAAATTTAGGATGATGGAGGTATACATTTTAACAAATATCCTTATTTTTTTTTAAACTGAGTATGTGACTTCCTAGACCTTCAAATGAAGAAAACTCTTCCTCAAACAATTTCCTTTTGGGGAAGGCAGAAACGAATTATTATCTCAGACCAAAACTTTATAGGGGAGAAAGACTGTTAGTAAGATCCTTGGTTGATGTTATTGCAAAAAGATTATTGACAATCGTTTTCTTAAGTAATTGCCTTAGGTGACTGAATTAAGAGATTATCAAGTAGAGAAAAGGAGAAGTTAGAGTATCAATCAACCAAGATACATTTATTAAGCACTTACTCGATGTCAGGTACTGTGCTAAACACTGGAGATAGAACAAAACACATACTAATAGGTAAGGAGACATCCTATAAAAATAAGTATATGCAGGGTGCATATAGAATAGAAGAAACGTTATTTAGGAGACAAAGGCTCAAGTTCCTGGGAATAGCGGAATACTTGGAAGACCTATGAGAAGTGTCATTTAGTTTTTTTATTTTATTTTATTTATTTATTTATTTATTTTTTTAAACAAATGCTTTATTAACTTCTGTTTTACATCGTTCATTTCCGCCAGATTTTGGGTTACAATCATTTCCCCCCATTACTCCCCTACCCAACCTCCCAGAATAGTAGTCCCACAAGATATCGCTTCCTCCAATCTGCTCTCTCCTATACCTTCTCCCAAACCCCCATCGACTTTTCCATTAGAGGAAGGTGAATCTTTGTGTCCCAATGCCTGCACATCTTATCTCCCTATTACAAGCAAAAGAGTATTAATAATAGTATTTATATATATTTGAAATATTTAATGTTACGACCTCGAATTTCAGATCCATTTCCTTCCTCCCTTGTCACCCATTCCTTCTTGGGAGATAAGTAATTCAGTATATGTTGTACATGTCTAGCTATGCAAAACATTATCATAGTAGATATATTGTACAAGGCTGCTTATAATTCCCTCCCACTCATCCCACCCCCCACCTGGTCCATTCCCTACATGATCTTGTCCCTCTTCTATAGTGGGTACTTCCAACCTCCCCTCACCCCAAGGATGCCCTCCCATCCATCATCCCTCCTCTCATCTACCTTCCCCCTATCCTGCTGCAGGTTGAGATATCCCATTTAGTATGTATGTCATTTTCTCCCTGAACCAAATTCAATGTGAATGTGGTTTTGCCTTTTTAGCCTTCCTTATTCTCCCCCTCCTTTGCAGCCACTTCCCCCTGCTTCTTCTACATGGGATAGTTTACCCTACCCTGTCTCTCCCCATCTCCTCTTGCCACTTTCCTCTCTCACCTCATAATTTCGTCCCTTGAGTATTCTCCCTTCCCAACAAATTCAACCTATGCCCTCTATCCATATATATAACTGTAACCATATACACACACATTCACATATGTACTCATATGACCACACCCCCTTCTTCCATTATTTTCATAGTGAGAAAGATATCATCAGTCACAGTTATTGCTTTTCCATATATGAATGAAAACAGTTCAACTTTGATAAGTTCCCCTTGATCTCTCTTCGCCGATTACCTTCTCAGGCATCTCTTCCTTCCTGTGTCTGGATGTCAAATTTTCTATTCAATTCTGGTTTTTTCCTCAAGAATGCTTGAAAGTCCTCTATTCCACTGAATGACCATATTTTCCCCTGAAACAAAATACTCAGTTTGCTGGGTAGGTGACCCTTGGGTTCATTCCCAGTTCTTTTGCCCTCTGGAATATCATATTCCATGCCCTTCGATCCCTCAGTGTAGAAGCTGCCAGGTCCTGGGCTATTCTGATTGTGTTTCCACAATATTGAAACTGTTTCTTCCTGGCTGCTTGTATTATTTTCTCCTTGATCTGGGGATTCTGGAACCTGGCTATAATATTCCTGGGAGTTTTCTTTTTGGGATCTTTTTCAGGAGGTGATCTGTGGATTCTTTCAACCTCTATTTTGCCCTCTGGATCTAAACATCAGGGCAGTTTTCCTTGAGAATTTCTTGAAGGGTGATTTCTAGGTTCTTTCCTTGATCATGGCTTTCAGGTAGTCCAATAATTTTTAAATTGTCTCTCCTGGATCTATTCTCCAGGTCAGTGGTTTTTCCATGAGATATTTCACATTGCCTTCTAATCTTTCGTTTGTTTGGATCTGCTTAACAGCATCTTGATTTCTCATAAAGTCACTAGCTTCCATTTGCTCCAGTCTAACTCTGAAGGAATGAATCTCCTCAGTGAACTTTTGAGATTCTTTTCCATCTGGCAAATTCGACTTTTTAAGGCATTCTTCTCCTCATTGCCCCTTTGGGCCTCCTTTGCCATTTGAGTTAGTCTATTTTTTAAGGTGTTGTTTTCCTCAGTCAGGCTGCTGACCCTCATTTCATACTTTTCCTGCATCCTTCTCATTTCTCTTTCTAGTTTTTCCTCCACTTCTCTTATTTGATTTTTAAAGTCCTTCTTAAGGTCCTCTATGGCCTGCAACCCACTCATGTTTTCCCCTGGGGCTTTTGGAGGAGGACTTCTGACCTCACAGTCGTTTTCCCGCTCTATGCCCCCAAAATAGGAGTCTAGTGTTGCATTTTTCTGTTTCCTTTGCCTTGGCATGTTGCCACTTAATTACTTGACTTTTGGGCTTGTTGCCACACTATGGCTTTAAGGCCAGCTAGAGGAATTTTCGTCCCGAACGTGTGGGGGGCAACTTCCGTTTCTGGCAAGCTGTAAACCCACCCACAACTTCCACCCTAGATCATAATCCAGATCCAGGGAGGTTAAAGCAAGAGCGATTACCCCCCAAGACTGATCGCTGGATCTCCCCACGATTTGTAGGCTGAGAGCCGGAGCTGCCTCTGAAAACTGCAAAATGGCGTGTCTCCTCAGAGGCTTCTAGCCCCCAGGGGAGGGAGCTGATGCATTCCCCAAATACAGGTCCCAAAGTCCATAGGACACTAACCTCTTACTTTGTCCTAGGCATGTCTATGTTGATAATTCTGGAGTCGCCACAGCTCCTGGTGTTCTGGGGTTCCTCCAGCAGGCTGCTGGCCGTGCCGCCCTGGGGCTAAAACCTCGGCTCAGGCGGACCTGGGCTCGGCTCAGCTCCTGTGCTCTGTGGGCTGCCAGGTCCCAGACCTCTGCGCTGGTCCTTCCTGCAGGGCTGCTAGGCTGTCCTCAGTGGGAGGTTAGCTTCTCGGTGTCATTCTGTGGGTGCTGGGGCTCCAGAAGTTGTTCAGAGTCCCCTTTTACATAGTTTGGGGGGAATCTGGGGGCAGAGAGGCTTGGATGAGCTGTTTCTACTCCGCCATCTTGGCTCCGCCCCCCATTTAGTTTTTTAAAAAAGCTCTGAATATCTAGAAGAGAAGTGAAGAGAAATAGTCTTCCAAGTGTAAGGGGCAGTTAGTGCAAAGGAATAGATATTAGAAATGGATGGCATGTGTGAGGAACAGCACGTAAACTGGTATCTCTAGACCAAAGAGCATGTGGAGTATAGTGAAGTATGAAATGAAGGTACTAGGCTGTGAATTAGTCTAAAATGTTAAACAGAGGACTTTGCATTTCATTCTGGAAGGAACAAGGAGTCATTGGAACTTATTGAATAGGAGGGGGAGGGGAGTAACATAAAAAGACCTATGCTTTAGGAAAATCATTTGGTTTCTGAGTAAAGGATATATTGTAGTGGCAAGAAACTTAAACTTAAGCAAGAGGTAATGAATTTGAGCTAGGGATCTTTCTATGTGAATGGAGAGGAGAGTATGTATGTGAGAGAAGTTGTGAAGGTAGAAGCAACAAGATTTGGGTATGTTGGGATGAGTGAGAGTGAGGAGTTGAGAAGTACTCTGAGTGTGAATCTGGGGGCTAGCAGAATGGTCATGGCTTTAAGAGCAGTTGGGATTTTCAGAATAGTGGGGAGTTTTGAGGGAAAAGATTAATTCTGCTTGAGTTTGAGATGTCTATGAGATATTAAGTTGGGAATGTCCTACAGGCAGCTGGAGATGTGAGACTGAAACTCAGGTGAGAGACTGGGTTTGGATATTTGGTCTTACTAGACATGGCAACTGAATCCATTGAATTGGATGAAACCACCAATGGAGAGAGTATAGAAAAAAAAAGAGAAGGTCCATGACAGAGCAATGGAAGAAAGGGTTTGAACATCCAGAAGGATGAAGGATAAGAATCTAGAAAGGAGACATTGAAAGGTCTGTCAGAAAGGTATGGAGAGAATGAAGAGAGATAGCATAGTGTTACAAAAACCAAATGGGTTGAGAAAACCCCATAGAGAATGCTTATCTGTGTCAAATACTGCAGAGAAATCAAGGAGGATGAAAACTGAGAAAAAGTCATTAAATTAGGAAATTAAGAGATCATTAATAATTTTGGTGTAGTGAGTTTCAGTTAAGTAGATGCGGGTGGATGATAGATTTTATAAGTTTTAGAAGAGAGTGAGCATGTAATGGAATAATTTCCAAAGTTAAATCCAAGTGGGTCTAAAATTCAAGAAGAGAGTTATCTTTAAAATAAGTCTAATACCTTGCAGATGGAATAAAAGCAAATTAACAGAGGGATTTTCCTTACCAATTACCTGACTTTGTGACTTTGAATTTGAGCCTCATCTGCTATGCATGTTTTGAGAATTTAAAACCATATAAGAAAAATAAAAGGACACGGGGATTATTAGTGCTTCATTTATTGGGTTTTCTTGCATCTATGAGATGGATCAATAGACACACATGTGAGATTAAATAAAGTCCACCAACACAATTTTTTTCTTCCATATGAAAAGTGTATGACTTACAACCTGTATGAATTTAAGGAAGATATTTCGTCTAAGGAGGAGACTAAACAAGATGCTTTCTAAGCTAAGCCTAATTGGGGATTTTGATTATTATTCACAAAATATTTCCAGGTCAAGCAGTTATAAACATACCTTCAAACCACTTTTAAAAAGCTAAATATTTAGTTCAGCGTGGGAGACAGACAGGATATAGAAGTCCTTGAATGGAAAGAGACACTGGAATATATTGAAACTGAATCTTGGGGACTGGTGAGGTGATACAGTTGAGTCAGAAAGGAACTTCCCTGGGTGTGGGTCCAGGAAGGAAGAGTGAGCTCTGTTACGTTTATGTTTTAACTAATTATTATTTCTACCTACATGCTAAGACTCAGTCTATCTACATTGCTGAAACAGTATCTTCTAAATTTTAAGGTGCTGAAACAAAGTCCTAGCTAGTTACCTTGTCTTAGTTATATGCTATGCTTTAAGGTTCCTTCTATGACTAAATTCTATGATTCTACTAACTGTGATACATGATCAATCCAAACAACAAATGGTCTTTTGCTATTTAGATATGGTTGTTTCCCTGGAAAATAAGTCACGTAAAACCTGCCCAGAAGAAATTTAGAAGGTGCTGGAAGTAAAGGCCAGTCTTACATGTCTGGTGGAGAAACACACCTGACTTTGGTGGAAAAAGCAAGTATACAAAATCAAAGGTATTATTTGAGAAATCCAGAAACTCATTGTTACCACCATACTGAAAACTACAAACTTATCCCAGACAATATCCCTTAGGTTTGTCATTTCCAGGATCTCTCTACCCTGGTACTGATTCTGCTTCTGAGATGGACACTGTTTTCTACCTCTGTTGCTCAGTATCATTAGGTAAAGATTATAACCCTGTTGCATTACTTCTGCAGCATCAGTATCCATTTCTAGAGTGCAGATCTCCTTATCAAAGTGTTTCTTTCTTAACCAAGGAAGCATCAGAATATACTATGGAAAAACTGGCCAAAGTCATGAACTTTGCGCTATCTTGGGGCAGGATCAGAATGGAGAGTACAACCTAGACATACACAAATTTTGCCAGAAAGCCTCATCTGTGAAGTGAGGATAATACTAATAGTGCCACTTATCTCACAGGGTTGTAAAGAGCATGCTTTCTAAACCTTAAGGTCGAGATAGGGATGGGGATTGGACCTGTGACTTTATTGGTATAGGGATCCCACTCACATGAAAATTCTCTACCAGTGCAGCTCATCACATTATCCACAATTTATACTCCTAAAGAGTTACTTAGACCACTGAGAGGTCAAATGATTTGACCAGTATCATGTAGATAGAATTTGAATAAGGTTTTTGTAGTTACAAAGCTACTCTCTATCTATCATGCTAGGCTGCTCTGAAATAGTATTCTACTATTCTAATATTGATTACTTTTGTTTGGAAGGGGGAGAGAGACAGACACACACACACACACACACACAGAGACAGAGAGAGAGAGAGAGACAGACAGACAGACAGAGACAGAGAGACAGAGAGAGAGAGACAGAGAGAGAGAGAGACAGAGAGAAGGAGACAGAGACAGAGAGACACACACATGGGGGCAGGGGGGAGGGAGGGAGGGAGGGAGAGAGAGAGAGAGAGAGAGAGAGAGAGAGAGAGAGAGAGAGAGAGAGAGAGAGAGAGAGAGAGAGAGAATAGGCAAAGTACTTCTGTTTTAAAAGACATTTATTCAGCCTCTGTTGCTCTGTTAACTGTCATCCTCTGAATCTACTCTGTCCTACATTAACCATATCTTTGGTACCTCAAAATACAGACAGTAAAAGGGATTAATAATGATTATCTTTGACTTATGTGGGTCTGAGTAACAGGTGCTACAGATGTAATGGAAGCCTCTTTGTAGGTTATGTGAATTTCTATGTGTATGTGTAATATCTTCACTGGGTAGGAGCAAACACATACTTGTGATATATGTGAGTCTATATTTCATGTGTAGGTGAATGCATCCTACCCTACTAGGACTTACTTCTCATAAAAACACAAACTAATTCTGATTTTTAAAGAGCAAAATCATTTACTATATTGAAATGGCCCATTCATCATATAAAGCATTTGATCCTGTCACTTCAAGTACTTGTTAAATCACTTCCAGCTGCTACAATCAAGGGCCAGGTACTTCCAAGGTCTGGCACTTTCTGAGCTCTAGTACACCTTTAAGTATGATTCTTTAATCCAATTCTAGCCTTCATAATAATCAAGTGCCACCTCCATTTAACTTCAAAGCAACTGGGAACTTATAATTCTTCATTCTGTATCTGATTTTCAATCAGACCTTTTTAACCAAAGACTAAAAGTTCCTGAATACTGGTGAAGGGACATTATTTTTATCTATGGCAGGATCAAGAATAATGTATCTATTATAAGTCTCTAATGAAGAGCCCAATATATAGATGAGTTATTTCCCTAATCCATAATGAATTTAGAAATGGAACCAAGATATAGGAAGAATATCCTTATACTATGTCTGTCTTTTCAAAGAATTATTGATTAAATCAGTTTTAATTTAAAATCTATCTTTCACTACAGAAAAGATGCAAAAACAATATTTAAAAACACTTATGTGCTTAACAGACCTTGAAAATACTTATCCAGGGTGGAGTTTTTCCTAGTTTGAAAATAGTGCTATTTGAATCTGTTTCTATGTATCAACTCAAAAGCATTTTGAAATTATGTTTAAACATATAGAATAAATTCGCTATTGTCTAAATTGACCAAAATGCTCAGTTTGGGTCGTTCCTGAATCTAAATTACTCTGTATTTTCACCCATATTAAATCAGCAAAATTAGTTTGATAATTTTTACCCCTCTTCTGGCTAGAATTCTGAAATTGCTATCTAATTAACTAGTGGCAGGTGTGGCAATGCAAATATGACATTGGTAGTTTGGAAATAAACATTTATGAACCATGTAATTATACTTACATACTGGCAGGTTGCAAAACCTATTTGGATCTCAAAATAACAGGACCATTGACCAAATCCCTGTTTGTTGCTGTAACCTATTTTTGTTTGTTTGTTTGTAAAGGATTTACTTTGAGTTTTGGCAGAAAAGTCAAGCCAGTCGGTAACATTAAAATAATTATAAATGCCTTTTATTATGTGGAATTTGACCTCACCCAAGGGAAGATGATTAACTTGGGAATGGGAAAAGGGAAAACAGGGCAAGGAGTCAGTTTTTAGTGTAGAGTATCTAGGCTCACCAACACAGAGTGTCCCTCAACATAAAAAACAGATCAAATGTTTAATAAGGGGAACAGAGGGTTATCAATCAGAAGAATAGGGTTGGCTCCCTAACCCTCCACCATTTTGTTGGTAAGGAGGTATCAGTCTTTAAGTATGCATTGAAGATGAAATTTTTCATCAAGAAAGAGTCTAGATATGGATGGGAGTAAGTTTGGGTGGGTATACAGAGAAAGGGGTAGAGAATGAGCCCCAGACAGATGAGGAAATGTTTCTAAAGCAGAGATGATCTAGAAAGTCTAGTTGTAGAAAGCATAAGCTTTTTCTGTGACATTACAGTAGATAATTTTTTTCAAGTTTTACCACCAAACTATAATTTTATAGTTAGAAATATTTTTGTAGTTGCTATCTAAGGTGTTTTAAATTGTCATTGTCTAAAGTTTTGATTAGGTGACTTCATGCAAATTAGAATAACTATAGTAGGGGCAGCTAGGTGGCACTGTGAATAGATCATTGGCCCTGGAGTCAGGAGGACCTGAGTTCAAATCTAGCCTCAGACACTTAACATTTGCTAGCCATGTGACCTTGGGCAAGTCACTCAACCCCAACTGCCCTGCCCTCCCACCCTCCAAAAAGAAAGAAAAAGAGAATATAGGAGTGGAGTATGCTGGGGAAAAAATAAAAATAGAGGCCGAAGTATCTTTTATATTCAGCTACTTAAATGCATCAATGATCTCATAGATTCATGCAATTCATCCAATAATGTAGATTATAACCTATCCACAACCACCACAACTATCCACAGCCATACAACTCTTGTTCATATCCTTCAATTAAAAAAATAAGTTGTTATTGATAGCCTTAGTTTTTATCTCTCCTAAATTTCTCCCTATATGCCATCTTCCCCCTCCCAGAGAGCCTTACCATATGACAACAATTTCCCCTTGCCCCCAAAAAAGATAAAAGAAAAGGAAGAGGGTGAAATCAGCAAAACCGGTCAATACAGAATAGAAACAAGTATTTATTAAACAACTGCTGTGTGCCAGTCACTATACTAATCACTTTATAAATATTATCTTGTTTGATACAACAAACCAGTTGAAGAAACTGAGGCTATTAGAGGTTAAGTGACTTGCCCAGGGCTATATAGTTAATAACTGAGGTTGGATAGTGTCCTGACTCCATATTCAGTGCTTCTTCCAGCAATTTCTCTATAATATATATCAAAGATATGTGCAATGGAATAATATTCTCTGATGAGTCTGTATAAATAAAAGAAGACTAAATTATAAAGTCATGGAATATTAAAGTTGGAGGTGACCACAGAAATCATCTAGGCCAACTCCCTACTGAAATCATGAATCTTTTAAAATTTTTATTATTTACTTATTTTCAACATTATTTTCCCTTGAATTTGAAATATAAATTCTCTCCCTCTGACTCATCCTCCCATATCTACTGAGAAGGCAACCATATCCATTATGCATGTGAAATAATACAAAGCATATTTCTATATTAGCCATCCTTTTTTTAAGCAAAAGAAAAATAAAGTGACAAAAGTATACATCAATTTACACTCAGAGTTCATTAGTTCTTTCTCCAGAGGTGAATAGCATTTTTTTTATCATGAATCCATTGGAATTGTCTTGGATCATTGTATTGGTCAGAATATTAAAATCTTTCATAATTGATCATGATTATATCACTGCTGTTTCTGTGCACAATGACCTCTCCCTTCTTCTTACTTTATTTTACTTCAGTTTATGTAGGTCCTACTATGGTTTTTTGAAACCACTACCCCTCATCAGTTCTTATAACACAATAATACTCCATCATAATCATATGCCACAATTTTTTCAGACATTCCCCAATTGATGAGTATCCCCCATCCCCTCAATTTCTGGTTCTTTGCCACCACAGAATGAGATGCTATAAACACACAAACACACACACACCCTTGTCTTTTTTCTTATATCTCTTTGGATAAAGACCTAGTAGAGATATGGCTGGGTCAAAGGGTATGCACAGTTTTATAGCCCTTTGGTCCTACTTTCCTTATCCCCACTAGCATTTGTCATTTATTATAGGTACCTCATAGTTGTTTTAATTTGCCTTTCTCTTATCAATAGCAATTTAGTGCATTTAAAAAATATGACTATAGATAGCTTTTCTTTCTTCTTCTGAAAACTGTGTTTATATATTTTGACTATTTCTCAATTGAAGAATGGCTCTTATTTTTATAAATTTGACACAATTCTATACTAAGTATATATTTAAGAAGTTAGGTGGGGGGGGTGGAGCCAAGATGGTAAAAGCCCAAGCTTGCTTGATCTTGTCCCTCAATCACCTCCAATACCTATAAAAAAAATGACTATACAAATATTAGAGCTACAGAACCAAGAAAATGACAGAGTGCAACACATCTTCAGCTAAAGACAGCCTAGCAGGCTGACAGGAAGGGTCTATTGCACCAGGCTGGAAGCAGAGCAGAGTCCCACAGGGCTATGCCAGAACAGATCAGGCAGGACCAGACCTCCAGGGACTGAATCACTGGTATCTGTGGAGATTTCCAGACTTCTCAACCCACAAATGCCATAGGCAAAGTAAAATGTCAGTAGGGAAACCCTGTTGGACCTGGATGAGAGAAGAGCCTGGTCCAGCCCTCACCCCCATGGTGGCAGTGGTGGTAGCTGTGGCAGCAGTAGTAGCAGCAGCAACAGCAGCAGCAGTGTCAAGCTGCTTCTGTATTTCCAGGTATACAGATGGTGGAGGGACAAAGTGGCCCATCAGAGGGCAATTGCAGGAATGTCTTTGCTGGTGCTGAGGCAGGATTCTTTTGCTTTGTCCTGCTTGGATCTGGGTTGCAGTCTTAGGAGGTGGTCCTGGGGTGAGAAGGAGCACTGGTGTGGCAGAGCTTGTGGAGGCTGTGGAGAGGGATTCCTTCTCACAGTTCTGAGGAAGGTGCCTAAAAGTATCTCTGACAACAGCTGCGCAAAATCCCAGAAATTTCAGAGAGAGCACTTTCCTCTTTGGAAGCAAAATTCTACCATGGCAAAGAACTCAAAAGTCAAGTCATTGGCTGGCAAAATGAGCAAACAGAGGAAAAGAAATCAAAGTAAAGAACCTTTCTTTGGTGACAAAGAAGATCAAAACATAGAAAACAGTTAAAACTCCTACATCAAAACCTCCAAGAAAATATGAATTGTTTGCAGACCATGGAGGAGCTCAAAAAGGATTTTGAAAATTAAGTAAGAGAAGTAGAGGAAAAGTTGTGAAGAGAAATGAGAGTGATACAAGAAAATCATGAAAAACAAGTTAGCAGCTTGCTAAAGGAGACCCCCCCAAAATACTGAAGAAAATAATACCTTAAAAATAGACTAACTCAAATGGCAAAAGAGGTCCAAAAAGCCAATGAGGAGAATGCCTTAAAAAGCAGTATTGGTCAAATGGAAAATGAAGTTCAAAACCTCACTGAAAAAAATAATTCCTTCAAAATTAGATTGGAGCAAATGGAAGCTAATGACTTTATGAGAAATCAACATATTATAAAACTTCGGTGCCTAGGTGGCCCAGTGAATAGAGCACTGGCCCTGGAGTCAGGAGGACCTGAGTTCAAATCTGGCCTCAGACATGTAATACTTATTAGCTGTGTGACCTTGGACAAGTCACTTCACCCTAACTACCCAGCCTTCCCCCCTGGGGGGAAAAAAAGATTTTATAAAACAGATCCAAAAGATGAAAAAAATTGGAGACAATATGAAATATCTCATCAGAAAAACAATTGACCTGGAAAATAGATCTGGGAGAGATAATTTAAAAATTATTGGAGTACCTGAAACTCATGATCAAAAAAAGAGCATAGACATCATCTTTCCAGAAATTAGGCCAGAGAAACTTGCAAAATTTTTTGATATTACTTCACTGACTATGGTACATTTTAGCAAAATGTAATTTCCCTGATTATCTCTTTTAAGTAGGTCTGTTTTTGCTTTCCTTTGAGATCATGATTGCTGCTCCTGCCTTTTCTTTACTAGTTTAGCTGAAGCATATTAGATTCTGCTATAATTTTTTATTTTAAGTTTGTATGTCTCATATTTACCTGTAGAGGCTTATATGAACTGATGCTGAGTGAGATGAGCAGAACCAGGAGAAATCTGTATGCAATTACAGACTCAATGTATGTGTGATGACCAACTTTGATAGACTAGACTCTTCTCAGCAATGCAGGGTTATAAGTCAACTCCAAAAGACTCATGATGGAGAAAGATGTCTACATTCAGAGAAAGAACTAGAAAAAATGGTTTGAATGCAGATTGAAGCAAACTACCTGCTCTTTTTCTTGTTTGATTTTGTTTCCTCTTTCCCATTGTTCATTCCATCTGATACAAACCTTATTTATAACCTTCTTTATAACTAACTATAATACTTTCACAATGTCTAATGTAAAAGTATTTGCAGATCCTATACTTGATTGTATGCCACCATGGGGGGGGGTAGGTGAGGGAGAGGGAGAAATTTGAAACTCAATGAATTGTGAAAACGAATATTGTAAATTAAAAATAAATAAACAAATTAATAAAGACCAAAAGAAAAGTCTGTGTGTCATTCTGTTTCGAGTGCCTCTTTTAAACAACTTATTGTTGGATTGTGGTTTTTAATCAATTCTGCTATCTGCTTCCATATTTAAGGGTGACCAGGTGGTGATCACAGGATTCTTCCAATTTCTGTTGACCCTCTGGATTTAAGGCATCTAGACCATTTTCTTTATTAATTCCTTGAAATATGTTGGCTAGGTTCTTTTTTGATGATGATTTTCAGGTAGTCCAATAATTCTCTTATTTACTTTCCTTGATCAGCTGTTTTTCTATAAGATGAAATATTTCACATCTATTTAAAAATATTTTGACTTTGTTTCTTAATGTTTCATGGAGTCATCCATTTCAACTTTCCCAATTCTATTTTTAATTATTTATTTCTTTTTTACTTTTTTAGTTTACATCATCCATTTCCACAAGATTTTGAGTTACAGATTTTCTCCCCATTTTTCCCCTACCCACCACCCCAAAACAACCATCCCACTGAAAATCCCCTCCCCCAATCTGCTCTTTCCCATATCTTCCCCATCCTCCCTCCTACTTTCCAACAGGGCACAATGGATCTCTATGCCCCAGTGCTTGTACATCTTATTTCTCAGTTGCATGTAACATAATAATAATAATAATAACAATATAATAATAATAATAATAATAATAATAATTTTTAAACATTTGATTTTAAAACTATGAATACTAGATTCTTTCCCTTCCTCCCTTATCACCCACCCTTATTGGGAAGATAAGCAATTCAATATAGGTTGCACATGTGTAGGTATGCAAAACATTTTTGTAGTGGATATATTGTGAAAGACTCACTATATTTCCATCCATACTATCCCACCCCCTACTTGTTCTATTCTCTACTTTGATCCTGTCCCTTTTCAACTTCTCTCCCCGCCCCAGCCTTCCCTCTCTTCCATCACCCCCCCTCTAATCTCCTTCCCCCCTACTCTCCTGTAGGGTGAGATACCCTATTCAGTGTGTATGTCATTCCCTCCCTAAGCCAAATTCAATGAGAATAAGGTTGACATTCCCTTTTGCCTTCCTGTTCTTCCACTCCATTGTAAAAGTTTTCCCTAGCCTCTTCTATATGAGATAATTTACCCCATTCTGTCTCTCCCCATCTCCTCTCATGATATTCCTCTCTCACCTCTTAATTTCACCTTTTAAGTACTATTCTTTCCTATTAAATTGGTCCTGTGCCCTCTGTCTATGTATAACTGCACATCTATAAACACTCACATATGTATTCATACACCCATATACCTTCCTACATAGACATATATATATGTATATGTATACATACATACATACATATATACACACACACACACACACACATATACACACATACATTTCTATTCCCTTCAACAATTCTCATACTGACAAAAGTTTTATTATTTACAATTATCATTTTTCCATGTAGGAATGTAAATAGTTCAACTTTGATAAGTTCCTTATGATTTCTTTTCCATGTTTACCATATCATGCTTCTCTTGCTTCTTGTATATGAGTGTCAAATTTTCTATTGAACTCTGTTTTTTTTGTCAAGAATACTTGAAAATCCTCTGTTGCACTGAATGACCATATTTTCCCCTGAAACATGATACTCAGTTTTGCTGGGTAGGTGATTCTTGCTTTTAATGCCAGCTCCCTTGACCTCTGGAATATCATATTCCAAGCCCTTTGATCCCTCAGTGTAGAAGCTGCCAGATCCTGTGTTATCCTGATTGTGTTCCCACAATATTCAAATTGCTTCTTCCTGGCTGCTTGTAATATTTTCTACTTGATCTGGCCATTCCAGAATCTGGCTATAATATTCCTAGGAGTTTTCTTTTTGGGATCTTTTTCAGGAGGTGGTCAGAAGATTCTTTCAACCTTCATTTTGCCCTCTGGTTCTAAGATGTAAGGACAATTTTTCTTGAGAATTTCTTGAAGGCCATTTTCTAGGTTCTTTTTTTTTATCATGGCTTTCAGGTAGTCCAGTAATTTTTAAATTATCTTTCCTGGATCTATTTTCCAAGTCAGTGGTTTTCTCAATGAGATATTTGACATTGCCTTCTATTTTTCATATGTTTGAATCTCTTTAATAGTATCTTGATTTCTCATAAAGTCACTAGCTTCCATTTGCTCCAATCTAATTCTGAAGTAATTATTCTTTTCAATGAGCCTTTGAGATTCTTTTTCTATCTGGCAAATTTGGCTTTTTAAGGCATTCTTCTCCTCATTGGCTTTTTAAGCCTCTTTTGCCATTTGAGTTATTCTGGTTTTTAAGGTGTTATTTTCTATATTCAGGTTGTTGACTCTCATTTCATAATATTCTTGCATTATTCTCATTTCTCTTCCCAATTTTCCCCCACTTCTCTTATTTGGTTTTCAAAATCCTTTTAAGCTCCTTTATGGCCTGTAACTAATTCATATTTTTCTTGGAAGCTTTTGGTGCAGGAATTCTGACTTCATTGTCTTCCTCCTGTTCCATGCTTTGATCCTTTTTGTCCCCAAAATAGGAGTGTAAAATCAGGTTTCCGAGCTTGATTTGCTTCCTTTGCTTGCTTATGTTGCCACTCACTTACTTGACTTTTGAGCTTTTTGCCACAGTAGAACTCTGTTACCAGATAGGGGCACTTTTCCCCAATCACTGGGGTTTTTGAAGCTGCTGGAGCTATTAGTTGGGTGCCCTGTGTGAAGCCTCCACATGCTTTATCAAACTGGTCACACACCCCAGGACCTCCACTCTAGATAGTAATTCAGATCCAAGAAGGTTGAAGCAAGAGCAATTACGCCTCAGACTTGTTGCTTGGTCTCCCTACAATCTACAGGCCAGGAGCTCTGAAGCAGCCATGTGTCGGCTGCAGCCACAGAGCCTCAGCCACTTCTCCCTCCAGGGGGTAAAATCTGGAACCACATTCCCAAACTCCTGTTTCACAAAGTCCACACTCCGCTGACCTCTCACTTTATCCTTAGCATCTATGGGTTGATAATACTGGAAACCACCACAGCTGCTGGTGATCTGAAGTCCCTCCAGCAGGAGTCTGGTTGCAGCCACCCTGAGACTAAAACCTCAGGCTGACTCGGACCTGTCCATTCCCAGAAAGCTGTGCTGGCCCATTCTTGCTTGCCTGCTGGACTGTCTTCAGCAGGAAGTTAGCTTTTCTCTTTGATTTGGTGGGTTCTGTAGCTCCACAGTTTGTTTAGAGTCATGTTTTACATGAATTGGAGGAGGTGGGAGTGGGAGCTGCAAAGAAGTCCTGTTTTTACTCCACCATCTTGACCCTGATCTGCCCCATTCTAATTTTTAAGGAATTATTTTCTTTAGTGAACTTTTGTACCTCCTTTTCCATTTGACCAATTTTATTTTATAAGGTTTTCTTCTCTTCAATAAATTTTTGTACTTTTTTTTGTCCATTTGTATTACTCTACTTTTTTAGGGGTTATTTTCTTCAGTACATTATTTTTATTTCTTTTTTACTAATGTGTTAATTCTGTTTTCATATTTTCTTGTGTCTCTTATATTTTCCCTCCTTTTTCCCTTTACCTCTTTTATCTTTTTTTTAAGTATTCCAAAAATTCATGTTGGGCTTGGTTCCAATTAATGTTTTTTTTGAGGCTTTGCTTGTAGTGGCCTTCATATTTTCATATTCTTCTAAGGTTTGTCTTGTTCTTTTCTGCTACTAGAATAGTTTTTTATGGTCAAATTCTTTTTGTTGCTGTTGTTGTTTGCCCTTTTTTCTAGCCTGTTTCTTGACTTTGAAATTTAAGTGAAAGTTGGGTTCTGATTACCTGGGGTTAAGGAGGTTCTTCCAGATTTCAGGGTTTTTTTTTTTTTTTTACTGCTCTTTTCAGTACTGGTTCTAGGTATCTGCATGTTTTTGCTGCTTCCAAGATGATGTGAAGCTGAAGTGTGGCCACTACCCCCCTAGTTTGCACTCTGGTCTTTAGTTTAGAAGGACCTTTGATTTTCTTTAGGCACAAGCACTAGCATTTTCTTTCCCTGTGATCAGGACTCCTACCTTTTTGTGATGGAGTCCCAGTGCTCACCTCTGCCTTGGAACTATGACTCAGAATGTCTCTGGGCTGAAAATTCCAGCTGCTGCTACTGCTACTGCTGTTGCTGTTCTTGAATGTAAGTGGGTTTGTCCCTAATCTGCCATCTTACTCTGCCACTACATAGTCCATTGACCTGTCCAACAATTCAGCTTGGCCCTTGTAGGCTGTAGCCATCAAAGATAGAAGGCTCTACAGTAGCAGCACCAGAGTTCCTTCCAGTACACCCTGAGGCTATTTTTTGACTTTGAACTTTATGTTAAAGTTGGGCTTTGTTTACTTGGGGGTGAGGAGGCACTGTGCCAAGCTTCAGTTTTTTTTTTTTTTTGTGATGCTTTTTTTTCTGAAGTAGTTCTGAGGATCTGCAAATTTTTGGTGCTTTCAGGATGGTGTAAAATACAGAAAAGTGTGTTTACTTTTTTCCTGGTCTCCGCTCTAGTTTTTAACCAGAAAGAGCCCCTAGTTCCCTGTAGCCACAGGCTCTAGCACTCCTCTTTGCCTTGGAACTGCCACTACAACCCCTGTTCCTTTGTGACTACTCCCCAGTCTTCCTCTCTGTCTAGAACTGTGATAAAGAATGCCTCTGGGCTGAGGACTCCCAGAGCTGCTGCTTTTGCTCCCATCTTTGTTCTGTCCAATGTGTGTGGGCTATACAGACAGGCCTCCACCCCAGTGTCACTAACTTTTCCTGTGAATCTCCTAAGTCTCCTTAGACTGGAAAAAATGTCTCGCCTTGACCTTTTGTTGGTTCTGCCACTCTAAAATTTTATTGAAGGCATTATTTGAAAATTTCTTTGCAGAGGAATTTTGAAGCAGTTCAGCTTGATTGCCTCTAATCTATCATGCTTGACTCCAACTCCCAAATCATGAATTTTGGCTACAATATCCCTGACAATCATCCATCCAGTGTGAAGAAAATCACCAGTGATGAAGAGCTCACTACTTTAGAAGGCATGTCATTTCCTAATTCTTAGGAAGTTTTTTCCCCCTCTTATTGAATGAATGTTATAGGAATGTAAATTTTTAAGATCTTCCCTGCCCCTAGATTAAGTGTATCTGGAGCCTATTGTGGGAGGCTTGTTTTTCAGGAACAACCACACCTTGGTGCTTTGTGATTGGGCAGTGGGTCAAGTAGGTTGTTACATTCTCTGACCCAGGAGAAGGCTCACTTTGAAAAGTGTTGTGTGATTTGACCAGATGAGACTCTGGGCAGCCATTGAGAGTCCTCCAGCTTTGAAAACCCAGATGGTGATACTTCCCTCTCTGGTAACTGTGATTTGGTATGGATGTAATGTTTGGACAGTTGGAGGCCTGTCTGCTTGAAATATTTCTTTTTTTTTTTTTAATAATAGTATTTATATATATATTTGAAACATTTAATGTTACGACCTCGAATTTCAGATCCATTTCCTTCCTCCCTTGTCACCCATTCCTTCTTGGGATATAAGTAATTCAGTATATGTTGTACATGTCTAGCTATGCAAAACATTATCATAGTAGATATATTGTTCAAGGCTGCTTATAATTCCCTCCCACTCATCCCACCCCCCACCTGGTCCATTCCCTACATGATCCTGTCCCTCTTCTATAGTGGGTACTTCCAACCTCCCCTCACCCCAAGGATGCCTCCCATCCATCATCCCTCCTCTCATTCCCCCTTCCCCCTATCCTGCTGCAGGTTGAGATATCCCATTTAGTATGTATGTCATTTTCTCCCTGAACCAAATTCAATGTGAATGTGGTTTTGCCTTTTTAGCCTTCCTTATTCTCCCCCTCCTTTGCACCCACTTCCCCTACATGAGATAGTTTACCCTACCATGTCTCTCCCCATCTCCTCTTGCCACTTTCCTCTCTCACCTCATAATTTCATCCCTTGAGTACTCTCCCTTCCCAACAAAATCAACCTATGCCCTCTATCCATATATAACTGTAACCATATACACACACATTCACATATGTATTCATATGACCACACCCCCTTCTTCCATTATTTTCATAGTGAGAAAGATATCATCAGTCACAGTTATTGCTTTTCCATATAGGAATGTAAATAGTTCAACTTTGATAAGTTCCTTTTTGATTTCTTTTCCCTGATTACCTTCTCAGGCATCTCTTGCTTCTTGTGTCTGGATGTCAAATTTTCTATTCAATTCTGGTTTTTTCCTCAAGAATGCTTGAAAGTCCTCTATTCCACTGAATGACCATATTTTCCCCTGAAACAAAATACTCAGTTTTGCTGGGTAGGTGACCCTTGGGTTCATTCCCAGTTCTTTTGCCCTCTGGAATATCATATTCCATGCCCTTCGATCCCTCAGTGTAGAAGCTGCCAGGTCCTGGGCTATTCTGATTGTGTTTCCACAATATTGAAATTGTTTCTTCCTGGCTGCTTGTAGTATTTTCTCCTTGATCTGGGGATTCTGGAACCTGGCTATAATATTCCTGGGAGTTTTCTTTTGGGATCTTTTTCAGGAGGTGATCTGTGGATTCTTTCAACCTCTATTTTGCCCTCTGGATCTAAAACATCAGGGCAGTTTTCCTTGAGAATTTCTTGAAGGGTGATTTCTAGGTTCTTTCTTTGATCATGGCTTTCAGGTAGTCCAATAATTTTTAAATTGTCTCTCCTGGATCTATTTTCCAGGTCAGTGGTTTTTCCCATGAGATATTTCACATTGCCTTCTAATCTTTCGTTTGTTTGGATCTGCTTAACAGCATCTTGATTTCTCATAAAGTCATTAGCTTCCATTTGCTCCAGTCTAACTTTGAAGGAATGAATCTCCTCAGTGAACTTTTGAGATTCTTTTTCCATCTGGCAAATTCGACTTTTTAAGGCATTCTTCTCTTCGTTGCCCTTTTGGGCCTCCTTAGCCATTTGAGTTAGTCTATTTTTTAAGGTGTTGTTTTCCTCAGTCAGGCTGTTGACCCTCATTTCATACTTTTCCTGCATCCTTCTCATTTCTCTTTCTAATTTTTCCTCCACTTCTCTTATTTGATTTTAAAGTCCTTCTTAAGGTCTTCTATGGCCTGCAACCCGCTCATGTTTTCCCCTGGGGCTTTTGGAGCAGGACTTCTGACCTCACAGTCCTTTTCCTGCTCTATGCCCCCAAAATAGGAGTCTAGTGTTGCATTTTTCTGTTTCCTTTGCCTTGGCATGTTGCCACTTAATTACTTGACTTTGGGCTTGTTGCCACACTATGGCTTTAAGGCCAGATAGAGGAATTTTCGTCCCGAACGTGTGGGGGGCAACTTCCGTTTCTGGCAAGCTGTAAACCCACCCACAACTTCCACCCTAGATCACAATCCAGATCCAGGGAGGTTAAAGCAAGAGCGATTACCCCCCAAGACTGATCGCTGGATCTCCCCACGATTTGTAGGCTGGGAGCCGGAAATGCCTATGAAAACTACAAAATGGCGTGTCTCCTCAGCGGCTTCTAGCCCCCAGGGAGGGAGCTGACGCATTCCCCAAATACAGGTCCCAAAGTCCATAGGACACTAACCTCTTACTTTGTCCTAGGCAAGTCTATGTTGATAATTCTGGTGTCTCCACAGTTCCTGGTGTTCTGGGGTTCCTCCAGCTGGCTGCTGGCCCTGCCGCCCTGGGGCTAAAACCTCGGCTCATGTGGACCTGGGCTCTGCTCGGCTCCTGCGCTCTGCGTGCTGCTGGCTCCCAGACCACTGCGCTGGTCCTTCCTGCAGGGTGCTGGGCTGTCCTCAGCGGGAGGTTAGCTTCTCTGTGTCGTTCTGTGGGTGCTGGGGCTCCAGAAGATTTTCAGAGTCCTTTTTTACATAGTTTGTGGAGAATCTCTGCTTGAAATATTTCTGTCTGTTTACTCTGAAGTTTGGGGTGCTGACCTTTTCCTCCCGAACTAGGCAAATCCTATGTTTGATTGATTAAAATAAGATTGTTAATCTATTTTGAGTTGCTTTCCTTTAGAAAAGCATATCTAAGAACCTGTGTTGGCCGCCACCCTGAGGATAGGATACTGGGGTACTTGCTGCTACACCATATCTTCTAATCATTGGGGTTTTCATTTTGGGAAACAAGAGTAACAAAGCTATTCCTATTTCTACAAAACTCCTTTTAAATGTTTGAAGAAAGAAATCATGGACCCCAAAATAACATTTTCTGAAGATTAAACATCAGTTTTCCAACAAGTCCTTATAGGATTTCAAGTCATTTCAACATCCTGGTCATTACATTCTTCTACATGCTAACTAGCCTGTCATTATATCTCCTAATCAGTGGTGCTCATCATCACCATTGTGGTGAAAACAAAAGAAAAACAATAATATCTGACAACAGGGTTTCCAGGTTCAAAATTTGATTTAAAAAATGCTAAGCATAGTAGAAAACATTGCAGTTTAGCAATGAAAGCATTCTGTATTTAACTCAGAAACAAATAGAATAAACTACATGAGCATTTTTTCCTATCTTGTAGATCATAAAGATGTTTCCAAACATCACTATTTTGGTCACAAAGGTAAAATATTTGATTGGCTGAGGGACTATACACCTCTCAGTGGGATATTAAGGCAATAAACAACAAAAACAACTATAGTCTTTATTTGTTTTGTTCTTTTCAGGATGTTTTCTTTAAACATCTTCCTCTGGAGTCAGGAAGACTTGAGTTTAAATCCAACTAAGTGACCCTAGTCAAGTTACTTAACTTATATAAGCCTCAGTGTTTTCAACCATTAAATGATGATAATAATGGTGTTTACTTTGCAAGATTATTGTGAGAATCAAATGAGAATTGTGTAAAAAGTTCTTAGTGTAGTGTCTGGCACATAGCAGATTTATAAATGCTTATTTATTCCCTTTCTTCCTCTCCCTTCCCCTCCCCTCCCTTTTTCTCACCTTCCTTCCAAATTTTGATATTATAAATGTGAAGATATTAGAAAACACTGACACCATGTTTTCCAGAGCAAGCTGTGCCCTGAGCTTTGTGCTGCCTTATGAAACTGATGGTCCCTGAGCTTGGGCAAGTGAAGTGAAGCCTTGCTATGAATGGATATTTTGTCACTAGACAACCTTGCCTCACAGTTGCTGTTATACCTCACTACCATTGCTACACCACACTATTTGACTCTTTGTCTAGCCAAAAGTATATGAAATGAGGTTCAGCCACAGCCACACTCTAGTGGATCCCCCTCCCTGGACTAGGGGCAGGGCTCTGGCACATGTGTCCTTGCCTGCAAGCCATTTCCCTTACTTTGAAATTAAATTTTTCTTTGCTTCTTGACTCTTCTGTTTCTAGTCTGCTCTGTTTGACTCTCTCCATCCATAAGTTAGAGGCTGGTTCTGTCTGGTTGACATAATTGTTAAGATTTTCTTAGATTATGAGACAGAAGTTCTCTAGTCAAACTTCATCTAGACCAACTTCCCTCATTTTATAGTTGAGGAAAGAGGCCCAGAGAGCTTGAGTAATTTCCCAAGACCACACAGGTAGTAAAGAGAAGACCAGGGATTCAAATTCAGGTCCCCTGAATCAAAATCCAGTGGTCTTTCTACTACCTTCTTCCTCCATTCTAGTAATTTTTAAAAAGTGAATTGTACAAGTCTATAATATACCATTGCTATAGTTACTCTGATATGATTATCATATGTCACAGTAAAGTCATCATACTTTAGTGAGAGGATAAGACTTTTAAAACAATTCTCAGTTTTATTAATAGGTTTGACCTTTTAATAAATTACCCATTATAGTACTTGATCAATCATTTCACATGTCAGCATGCATAAAATGTATTTTAATAAAAAGAAAGGGTTTTCATTTGACTGTTTACTCAGAGATTTATATTAAAACAACTTGGATAGCAGTGCTAAATATGGATGGAAAAGTCAAAATGTAGATTAATCTGATTATCCTCAAAAGATTCAGGACCTTAAAGGAACTGTCTTTGATTCTATATTTCATTTTAGATTTCAGGGACATGAAAGCAGGCTCAATAATTTCTCTTCTTTCCAATCCCCTTTGACTGGTATTTTTGAATAGTTATGACTTGAATTCTGAGTTGCTCATTTATCCTCCCCACATCCAGTTAAAGTTGAAAATGGCAGCTATTACTTTTTTTTCTTACAAAGGAAAAACTAGGCACATATATATTTGGAATTTTCCTGCATGCTATGTCTACATAATGCCAACAGTTCAATTATTTTCAAGTTCAATGGGTTATTTTGGCTACCTTCATAATCTAAATCACTGAAAGACTGCTAAATGATTCAGTTGATTGACTTAAGTAATATAAGATCATTGATGATCAATTCCATGTTTTGTAAGCTATAGAGTGCTATATAAAAATGTTAAGTATTTTAATGATAATTATTATTATCATAGGCATAAAATGCAAGACTCACAAATAACATAAATTTGTTCATAGGATGATTTGGGAGTATGGTGAATAGATGTGCTCAATTCTACTTTGCCCTAATTTACTAGTTATAGGTAGACAACAAGATCCTCCTAGATTGCAGCCTATCAGGGTCAATTCCAACCAGGAGCTCATTTTCTCATTCTCAAAGCAAATCTCACCAAGGAAACAAAAGGGGACAACAACTGCTTATGTTCTGTTGTGGAATACAAATTCACAGAAGTAAAAGAAAATTTGGAAGAAGAGAAGAAAACGGATTCTGTCATTCTGGAGAACAATTTGGAACTATGCGCAAAGGGCTATAAAAATGTATATACCTGGGGGCAGCTAGGTGGTGCAATGAATAGAGTACCAGCCTTGGAGTCAGGAGGACCTGAGTTCAAATCCAGCTTCAGACACTGAACACAAAGACTAGCCATGTGACCTTGGGCAAGTCACTTATCCCCCATTGCCCTATCTTCCCCCCTCCAAAAAGGAAAAAAAAAACTGAAATCAAAACAAAATGTACATACCCTTTGACCCAGCAACACTACTCCTAAGACTGTATCCCAAATAGATCATACAAGTGGGAAAAAGACTCATATGTACAAAAATATTTATATCGGCTCTTTTTGTGGTGGAAAATAATTGGAAATTAAGGGGTTGCCCATCAATTGGGGAATGACTAAACAAGCTGTTGTATATGAATGCAACAGAATACTATTGTGCTATAAGAAATGAGGAGCAGACCAACTCCATAATAACCTAGAGAGACCTATATAAGCTGATGCTGCATGAGGGGAGCAGAACCAGGAGAACATTGTACACAATTACAGACACATCGTTTCTGTGATGACTAATTTTGATAGACTGGGCTCATCTCAGCAATGCAAGGCTATAAGACAACTCCAAAAGACTTATGATAGAAAGGGCTGTCCAAATCCACAGAAAGAATTATGGAGTCTGAATGCAGATTGAAGCAAACTACTTGCTCTTTCTTTCTTTTTGTTTTGTTTTGTTTTGTTTCTTCTTTCTTGTTGTTCCATTGGTTATAATCCTTCTTTACAAATTGACTAATGTTTAATGTGAACATATTGTAGAACCTATATTGGATTGCATGCTGCCATGGGCTGTAAATGGGAGGAGAGGGAGAGGGAGAAAATTTGGAACTCAAAACATTGTGGAACTAAATGTAACACCAAAAGTAAATAAATAATTATTTTTTAAAAAGAAAAAAGCAAGAATAAAAAAATGTTAAAAGAAAGCATGATTCCTCAATGACAGATTTATCTTGAAGACAGGATGTATACAGATGATTTAAGGACTACAATTTTCTAAGAAAAACATGACAAAAAATCTGAATACAATTATGTAAGAAACAAAATAGAACAAAACAAAATAAAACAAAATGGCTTGAGCCTTCTGTAAGCATGTAAGTGCCATTGAAAAGAATCAAGAGAATAAAAACCTTATATACCAGGACACAAAGTGACTAAATTTAATAATTTCAATGACAAATTTTGCAAGTAACTAGGGAAAAACCTTTCAAATATAAAAGAAAATTTAACAGCAAAACTATTCTGCATACATCAGAAAACCTCATGAAGGAAACAGAGTGAATAATTTACATTTGTTTATGAATGAGTGGGTTGGGGTGAAGTGGCTTGTTGTCTATGGCAAGGGACTGGCATGTGAATGCTTATTTGTGAATGGAGCTGAAGAGAGGGATTTTCATTCTTTCATTTTCTACAGATGAACATAGAGAATGTAGAGAAATATCCCTTATTAAAGATTGTAGAAAATATAGAGCCATGTCCCTCTGGCCCAAGATTGAGGAAAAAGACCTTGTGTCTCTCAGGACAGAAAATGGCTATGCCTGATCCAGGGCCTGCTATACCAGCCTTTTTATGGTGGAAAGAACACTAAATTTGAACTGAAGAACCTATATTTGAATTTACCTTCTGATAAATTTTAGTTGTATAACCTTGGACAAATCTCCTGATATCTTTGTGTCTCAATTTCCTTAGGTTCAAAGTGAAGGAGTTGTAGCTATAATTTTCTGAGTTCTATTGTTCTGTTTCTCTCAGGAACCAATTGTGATTTTCTTTTCTCCCCTGCACTGCCCTCAAAAAAAAATCGCCTATGCACATAAACCCAAACTTTTAACAGTTTGATTTCAATTAAAATTTGATATTTCAAAAAAATAAGCAATTATATTGTATAAATGAAATAAATATTGCTTATTTAATATATGTAAATGCCTGCTTTTAATCAATTCTACTTTTCTGGAACTCTCCACTGAGTGGCAGAATAAGACAAACACAATTATCAGAGAAAAATATTTTCATAAATTATGGAACACTCCTTGAGCATGACAATTCTAAATTTACCTTTTCAACCATAAATTGTAGTATAATTTTGGGACAGAGATTCCTTACTTAGGGTCCATGAACTTAATTTATATATATTTTGATAACTGCTCTTTAATATAAGTCCTTTGTAAACCCCATGTTATTTTATTCTGTACATTAAAAAAAATAATGTGAGGAATTTATAAACTCTATCAAACTGGCAAAGTGGTCCACAACACACACACACACACACACACACACACACACACATATACACATACACACACGTTAAGAACACCTGCCTTAGTAGATTTCCTCACAAAAAAAATACTTCCATCTTAATATCCTTTCTCACTATCCAACTACCTAGATATTTCTTCTTTTTCACTTGGGAGGACCTTGCATAGACACATCAATAAAATGCTTGATCAAGCAACAAATGTCATGAACCAATTTCAGGTAGCAGAAATTGGTTTCTTTCTCTAAGAAAGAAAATCATTTAGAGTTAAGTAAATATAGAGAAAACTGTAGTCTAGTGGGAAAACAAAACCAAATCCAAAGACCCGCCAACTTCTTACAAGATGGTCAACTAAAAGACATTATCAAGGCTCGGATGCCCCTCACTATTCCAAAACATCAAGAAATGTACCAAATAAAGCAATAAAAACAACACAGAAAGAGGAAATACATATTCATAAGGCAATTTCTGCAGAGAAAAAAAACAGAGAATTATTCTTCTATGGCTCTTCACTTCATATTTTTGCTTTAGTCTCAGTACATCTGTCCCACTTTCTGTTTTGAACTTCCCATGGAAGTGGCTATAATATTTGAAGGAACTATAGAAATTTCATAGGCAGAAAGTTCTAGAGTTGTCGATAGGTATAGTGGAGTCTCACCAAATACCTTCACCATGCATCTGTGATTGTCTAACAGAATCAGCCCTTGGCAGGAAATCATTCAGACTCACCTCTCAGCAGGCAAAATGTTCACCCAAATTTCTTAATCCAGGCAAGGAAGAATAGACAGACACACAGGGGTGCATCATGGAGGACTGCTCCAAGTAGTATCTAGCACAGAAGATAAAATAGAACTTCCTTCTAGGAAGAAGAATAAATTGGAAGTCATAGAGGAATACAGCTTCTTATTGGCACTCTAAAAACATTTTAAAAATGTAACAGATATGCTAAAACAACAACTGAAAGAAAGAGAAATAAATAATTCTCATATGGAAACTTTGATGGGGGAAAGGGGATTGGTAAACAGAGTGAGTGATGAAATGAGTAATCAAATGAAAACTTCCTCAAATAATGAAAAAATATTGTGAGTAAGAGAGTTAAGGATATAACACAAGAAATACATAATTCACCAAAAGTTATAACTAAAGCCAACTTTCAAGAGAGAGAGAGATAGAGACAAAGAAAGAGAATGTCATGACTGAGAATCCTGAGAGTAGGTGGAAGCCTTAATGTAATAACTAAAGGAAGAGATAAAGCATAAAATTAGAGCTCTTAATAAACACTTGAAAGGAGGATTAACAGCTAAAAATAAACTAGAAATTCTTAATCAAGTAGTGATTACCATTATAAATGGGATGGAAGAAATGGAACTTAAATTTCAATGACTTGGTCAAATGTGGGCTTTAGTAATATCAGTTTGTCAATTGTGTAGAGAATGAATTGGAAAGTGGAGAAACTGAGGTATGGGTACCAATTAGGCAACTATTTGAATAGTCCAGGTCACAATTGATAAGCTACTGAATTAGCATAGTAGGTATATTAATAGAGAAAAAAGGTACAGATGATGTAGAGGTTAAATCAGAGACTTTCACATGGATTGGTTGTGTAGGAAAAAGGGAAGAAAAAGTTGAGGGTTTCCTCAAGGTTATAAACAATTTGAGTTGCTGGAAGGAGGGTGGAATCAATAGAAATAGGAAAGATTGAAGGAGGGAATTGAGTTAATCAGGGAAGATATTTTATATTTTATATATAAATATATATATTTTATTTTATTTTATTTTTTTTATATTTTTAAAATTAGAAATTTCTATAGGATATCCAGTTGAAATCTTAACACATTAGGAAAAAGAAAAAAAAACCCTAAGTATTAAAGTGATGGTGAATGATATTGACACAGTTCTCAGGCGGTGTTTGGGAACCCCAAAATGTCAGGGTCCAAGACTTCATTACTTTGAATTAATTTATTCCCTCAAAAAGTCAATCTGTGGAGGTGGGGCCAAGATGGTGGCATAGAAGTAGGAAAACTCCATATGCTCCTGCCATAACCCCCTCAAATACTTATTAAAAATGACTAAACAAACTTTAGGGCTACAGAACCCACAAAGTGACAGAGAGAAACAAACCTCCTGCTGAAGGCATCCTAGCAGGCTGACAGGAAGAGTCCATTGCAGCACACTGGGAGCAGAGCCCAGCCCCTGAGCCTGTAGTTTTAGTCTCAGGTCAGCCCCTTGACTAGCCACCAGATGGAGGGACTTTAGGAGGGTGGATCACCATCAGCTATGGTGGTTTCCAGAACTATCAACCCATAAATGCCAAAGACAAAGTGAGAGGTCACTGTGGACTTTGTGGGAACAGGGTATCTGGGAGTATGGTCCGGCCTCTGCCCCCTCGAGGGAGAAGGGGCTGAGGCATGGTGGCTGTGCAGCTACCTCTGTATGACTGCTTCAGAGCCCTTGGTCTGAATATTGAAGGGGGACCAAATGACCAGTCTAAGGAGTATTCACCCTTACTTTAACATGCTTGGCTCTGGATCACTATCTAGGGTGGAGGTCCTGGGGTGTGTGACCAGGTACCAGAGCCAGTGGAGGCTTCAGAGAGGTCACTCAAGTAATAGCTCTGGCAGCTGAGAAAACCTCAGAGATTTTGGGACAAAGCTCTCCTCTCTGGAAGCAGAGTTCTACTGTGGCAAAAATCTCAAAAGTCAAGTAATTGAGTAGCAACATGAGCAAGCAAAGGAAGCAAAGCCAGCACAGAAATCTGATTTGGATTCCTTTTTTGGTGACAAAAAGGATCAAAGCATAGAACAGGAGGAAGAAAACACAGTCAGAACTCTTGCATCAAAAGCTTCCAAGAAAAATATGAATTGGGGGCGGCTAGGTGGCGCAGTGAATAGAGCGCCGGCCCTGGAATCAGAAGGACCTGAGTTCGGAGCCGGCCTCCGACACTTAATCCATACAAACAAAAAACCTAGCCGTGTAACCTTGGGCAAGTTACTTAACCCCAATTGCCCTAAAGGGGCGGCTAGGTGGCACAGTGAGTAAGAGTGTCGGCCTCGGAGTTTGGATGACCTGAGATCAGATCCGGCCTCAGAAAATGAGCACCCACGCATAAATAATGACTAGCCGTGTAACCTTGAGCAAGTTACTTAACCCCAATTGCTTTAAAAAAAAATGAATTGGTTACAGGCCATAGAAGAGCTTAAGAAGGACTTTGAAAAAGGAATAAGAGAAGTGGAGGAAAAATTGGGTAGAGAAATGAGAATGATGCAAGAAAATCATGAAAAGAGAATCAACAACCTGACTGAAGAAAATAATATCTTAAAAATAGACTAATTCAAATGACAAAAGAGGCTCAAAAAGCCAATGAGGTGAAGAATGCCTTACAAACCAAATTTGCCAGATGAAAAAAGGATCTCAAAAGCTCACTGAAGAGAATAATTACTTCAGAATTAGACTGGAGCAAATAGAAGCTAGTGACTTTATGAGAAATTAAGATATTATTAAGCAGATCCAAACAAATGAAAAAATTGGGAAGGCAATGTTAAATATCTCATTGAGAAAAGCACTGACCTGGAAAATAGATCCAGGAGAGATAATTTAAAAATTATTGGACTACCTGAAAGCCATAATCAAAATAAGAACCTAAAATCATCCTTCAAGAAATTCTCAAGGAAAAGTGCCCTGATGTTTTAGAACCAGAGGGAAAAAATATAGGTTGAAAGAATTCACCAATCACCTCTTGAAAAAGCTCCCATAAAGAAAACTTCTAGGAATATTATAGCCAGGTTTCAAAAATCCCAGATAAAAGAGAAAATATTATAAGCAGCCAAGAAGAAACAATTTGAATATTGTGGAAACACAATCAGGATAACACAGGATCTAGCAGCTTCTACATTGAGGGATCAAAGGGCTTGGAATATGATATTCTGTATGTCAAAGGAGCTGGGATTAAAACCAAGAATCACCTACTCAGCAAAACTGAGTATCATGTTTCAGGGGAAAATGTTTCATGCATCATGTTTCAGGGAAAAATTCAATGGAATAGAGGACTTTCAAGCACTCTTTTTAAAATTTATTTTTTGCTTTTTTTGGAAGGTAATTAGGGTTAAGTGACTTGCCCAAGGTCACATGGCTAGTTTTTTTGTGTTAAGTGTCTGAGGCCTTATGTGAACTCAGGCCTTCCTGACTCCATCTTTGGTACTCTACTCACTGTGCCACCTAGCCACCCCTATTTTCAAGCATTCTTGATGGAAAAAAAAAACAGTTGAATAGAAAATTTGACATGATAATTGTAACTTATGAATCTTATCTCAGTATGAAAACAGTTGAAGGGAATATAAATATATATATGTATATATATATATATATATATATATACATACATATATATTTCTATATAGGAGGGTATATGAGTGTATGAATACATATGTGAGTGTGTGTATATATGTGTACAGGTATACATAGACAGAGGGCACAGGATCAGTTGAATTGGAAGGGATGATACTTAGAAGATGAAATTGAGAGGTGAGAGAGGAATATAATGAGAAGAGAAGGGGAGAGACAGAATGGGGTGAATTATCTCATATAGAAGAGGCAAGAGAAAACTGTTGCAATGGAGGGGAAGAATAGGAAGGGAAAAGGGAATGAGTCAACCTTACTCTCATTGAATTTAGCTTAGGGAGGGAATGACATATACACTAAATAGGGTAACTCACTCTACAGGAGAGTAGGGGTGAAGAGGATGAGGGGGGATAATGGAGGGGAGGGCAGGTTGGGGAAGGGAAGTTGGAAGCACACACTTTTGAAAAAAGACAGGGTCAAAGTAGAGAATAGAACAAATGGGGGGGGGGCGTATAGGATGGAGGGAAATATAGTTAATCTTTCACAATATATCCACTAAGGAAATGTTTTGTGTAGCTACACACATACAACTTATATTGAATTGCTTATCTTCCCAGTAAGGGTTGGTGACAATGCAGGAATGGAAATAATCTGGAATTCAAAGTTTTAAAATCAAATGTTTATAAATACATATTATTATTATTATTATTATTATTAATTTTTTACATGCAACTGGGAAATAAGATATGCAGGCACTGGGGTATAGAGATCCATCTTGCCCTACTGGAAAGTTGGAGGGAGGATTGGGGAGCATATAAAAGAAAGCATATTGGGGTAGGGAGTATACAGTGGGATCATTGTTTTGGGGTATTGGGTAGGGGAAAGATGGGGAGAAAATTTGTAACTCAAAATTTTGTGGAAATGAATGTTGTAAACTAAAAATAAACATAATATTTAATTAAGAAAAACAAAATGAAAAACAACAAAAAACGTCAATTTACTTCCCAATTTCACCTTTGGATTTCATACCTCCTCCTTCCTTTGTCCAGGCATAGACTTATTTTATCCTATTTAGACTTTGCAAGTTTCCTTTGACCATTATGTTTTCATTATTGTTAAAGAAATGATCTGCCTTGATTTTCTTTTAAAAATGCTTAGAATTAATGGATTCTGTTGAAAATGAGCCCTACCCCCGTTTTGATATGAATATGCTGAGCTAAGTCATTTTTAGATTCATTCATTTTCCTTTAATTTTCAGTATTTCAAATTAAAGACATTCCCTTAGCATTGTTAATAAGCAGTATAACACAATTTAGACTAACATCCCTTGGTAAGAGATTGTCTTATTTTATTTTATGATTCTTATTTTAATAATCTGTGAATTTAAAATTTAGGAGTTTTGGAATATATTTCTAGGATACTTAAACACAGAATTATTCTTTATTGGTGTTCAGTGGATTATCAAGAGCAACATATTGGCCTCCAGTTCTAATACTTTGTGTAACTATGTTGATAATGACCTGAAACATTGTATTTGTTTTTTTATTATTTTCAACCACTATGAGAATTGTTATGGCTTTCCCATTTTATTTATAGGAACTTTGTTGTAGCTTTTGTATTATTCTTTTGCAATTTCTTCTCAAATTATATTATACAATAATATTTCTTCATTAGAATAAAACTAGCTTACAGCATATTATTTCTTGATTAGGAAGTCTTTTTTTTCCCTATAATAATCAAAGGATTATTCTGGTAAAGATTCTTGTCTTCTTTTGCTTTGTTCTGCTTTTATTTTCCAGTATTAGACTAATACTTTTTTGGTTTGTTTTGATTGATAAAAGGATATTGGACTTATTTGTTTATCTTGTGGAAATATAATTTTATATGATATAGTCTGTCATAACCAGATAATTTCTTGGATAGGCAGTAAGAAAATATTAAATAAAAAGTGGCATAAAGAAGTGAGACTTCCTAATTATTTTCCATAATTAACAATTAAACAATAGAAATCTACCAGAATTGTGTCAACGGAAATAGAAATAAGTCTTTTAAAGAAGAAAGAATGCAATGTTTTTATTTATTTTGGCAAATTATTCCAAAAAGAATTATTTTGTGTTTTTTTTTTGTTAATATTTTCCGAAAGTCTTACCAAGAAGGTTGTAAAAGAGACTACAGAACCTCCAAGTAATTTTCATCTTTAGAAAAACTCTCTGAACTATTCCAATTTTGTATTTATTTATAAAGACTATTCTGTGTAATAAGATTTAAAATAGGTCATTTGTACAAGGTGAAAGATCTTAATGTAACAGCAATACTAAATTTGCTTACTTATCATTTCAAAATTTCAAATGCTTTTATTCAAACCAAATTGAAAATTATATCTAGATAGTTCTGTACTTGTATTTTCAACCTTTAAATCAGATTTAAAAATAAATTTTAAAATATCTTGCACAAATAGCTGTTACACCCACAAATCAGTGAATCTATTTGCTACCTCTTGAAGTGTGATTTTTGTAAAATGTGACATGTTTTTGTGCCAATGCATTTGTCAACATTAGTTCAATTAGCTATTTTAATCTACTAGCAACAGCAATCTGTTCAGAAAGCAACTTTTGATTTTGAATTGACTAATCAGGTTTAACTTCAGTTCGTTTTTATCCCTATTCTTCTCTCCCCCTTTTGGGTCTGAATCTGTAGTTTCATTAGTTTAGTGAATTCCCTGAAGGAAAGCTCCTTCTATCAATACATTAAGCTCTCTTATCCATCATGCTACTGTATTTATATACTAAAAAATTCAAACAAAACATTTTATTTTTAAATTTTTAGTTTTCAACATTTTTATTTTATATTTATTTTTAGTTTTCAACATTCACTTCCATAAGATTTTGAGTTCCAAATTTTCTTCACCTCCCTCTCCTCCCTCCACTCCAAAATTGATATAGGCTCAACATATACATTCATATTAAATGAATATTCACATTAGCCATGTTGTAAAAAAAAAAAAAAAAGCTAGGGCCAATAGGAGAAACCATGAGAAAGAAAAAAAGAGAGAGAGAGCTTTCAGACTCCATAGATCTTTTACTGAATGTGGACAACATTTTCCATTATGAGTCTTTTGGAGTTGCCTTACATCCTTGCATTGATAAGATCAAAGTTAGTCTATCCAAGTTAGTCATCACATACGGTCATTGTTACTGTGTACAATGTTCTGGTTCTGCTCACTTCACTCAGCATCAGTTCATATACATCTTTCCAGGTTTTTCTGAAGTGTACCTGCTTATTATTTCTTATGGTAGAATGGTATTCTATTACATTCATATACCACAACTTGTTCAGCCATTCCCCAACTGATAGATATCCCCTCAGTTTCCAATTCAAAGAAAACATTTTAGTTGAAGGTTTATGATTTATATAGCAAGTATTACCAAACTATTCTTTCAGAACCAGTTAAATTACCTGACTGGCCAGGTTTTGGGGTGTCCTGAGGCATTTATTAGGTTTTTTTGCCATCATCTTGAGTCCCTATAGACTATGTTCTTCCCATTTTTACATTACAGTCACTATCACTGTAGTTCCATTTAAGCACTTAATATCAATTAATTTTTACAGACTCATTTATTTCCAAGCTATAGCAAGATCATACATATAAACATTTCCTTCCAGCATCCTAGGGGCATATTCTCCACTATGCTATCTTAGTCCCTGGGTAGAGTAGACTCAATCTTAGCATCATTCCTAAATAACATAATCAATGGTGGATGAATCCTTGTCTCAGCCACCCCTTTCTGGGTCCTGAAGGTAATTCCCAAAGATCACTCCTTGTTTTTCAGGCCATTGATGCTTCCTTGACTACATACCTGGACTCTGGAAAACTGGGATGCTGATCTGTCTTTTTAATATTCACAAAGTTAGAGGATCCTATCTTTTTCATCTAAAACAGAGAAGAACAAATGCAGTCATCAAGGACCTAGACTCTTTCACAGAGCAACATGACCTCAGCAGGAAGAAGAGACTAGGTCCTCTCCCCTAACTACTCACTAGAGTTCATCAATGAAGGGATCATTAAGATCTTCCAAGTGTTTAGCACCAAGGAAAACGGCCAAAACTGGCCCAGATGAAGACTGACAAACTGTTATGAATGACATCACGTTTGATCAAAGATTACCTTTTTCACCATGTGATTATCCAATTGGAGCCAGCTACAAAATGTCCCTGCTTCCTCCACAGTTTTTCCAAGGCACTTTCATTCTACATTATCATGAATCTCCTGGAAGCATGCCCCCGAACACCTTCACATCAGGAGACACAATTAGAAGCCTCTGCACATGCACCATTACCCACACCATTAATACCCGAAAAAAACCAACACAATTAAACAATGTAGAATTATCAAATTATCTATTAAAGATTTGATGAAAGATTCAGAGGGATATTTAGAAAAGTCTCTCTGAGATGCCTACATACTAACAGAATGGTAGAATAATCTGGTACATATTAAATGAGTATGTGGTGTGCTATTAATATTTTAATTTTAAATGCAAAAGAGAGACCAATTTTTCTTGAGACAGAGGAAAGAACAAAGCTGATAAAAAATAATGTATCCTTTTTTGATAGGGATTTGTCTCCACCAAAAGGCAGCAGAAGAAAGTGGAGCCTCAGGATACATCTTAAATAACCACTTGATCAAAATCAATTTGTTTTTTTAAGGAAGATAAAAAGTAAGCTTTCACCTACCTCCCATCTCTAGAGCAACTAGTTTTGTACTTGAAAGCAGAATTTTTGAAAGTATGAGTGGAATACTATTTGCTCTTATGTGATTCTCTGGTAAGTACTCATGACAAATAGCCAAGTTTTGATATAATAAAGATAAAGGGTTATACAAAAAGTAACTCAAAAAGAAAGTGTGATTATGGATAACTAGATGAAATTGAAACTAAATTTTCACAAACCGACTTCAATTTTTTTAAAGTAAAGAGAGATTTTCTTAATTTCCCAGAACATATTAGAAAACTTAGATTTGTTGAGATGCAAAGAAATGTCCTTAAGAATGAAACATCATCCTATGAAATGTTAAAAAAACAAAACAAAGCAAAAGAAGAGTAAAAATTCACCCTTTTTGCTACAAATACCATTCAACATTGCAATTAAGTAGTTATCAGATTTATATCCTAATATGTTCACCTAGATACATATGTGGCTGAACTCTTGCTATTGCTCTCAATAATAAAAAAGCAATTAGGAAAATGCATGTATTGTGCATCTTTTTAGATTTCAATTCTAGATTGTTTGAGTAACGGCTTGAACCTTAATTATGGTCATTAGTATTCAGAACCAGATTGTAAATTCCACAACTGTGTTCACATATAACAAGCTTTATATTGAAAATGTTCATCTATAAGTAGCATTAGAAGATACCATTGATACTATTTTTTTATTTTAATTTTTTGCTTTTTGGAGGGCAATTGGGGTTAAGTGACTTGCCCAAAGTCACACGGCTAGTAAGTGTGTCAAGTGTCTGAGACTGGATTTGAACTCAGGTCCTCCTGACTCCAGGGCTAGTGCTCTATTCACTGTGCCATCTAGCTGCCCCCAGAAGATACTATTCTTTTTTTTTTTTTTTGAGGGCAATTGGGATTAAGTAACTTGCCCAAGGTCACACGGCTAGGTTTTTGTTTGTGCGTGTTAAGTGTCTGAGGCCAGATCTGAACTCAGGTCCTTCTGACTCCAGGGCCAGCGCTTTACTCACTGTGCCACCTAGCCGCCCCTAGAAGATACTATTCTTAAAGGAATAAAAAAAGTATCTTTGGAGTATTAGGTTAAATATAGTATAATATGTGAGTTTTCCAGCTCTTCCTTTTCTGTCAACATTAGCTGAAAGATTTGAATAAACAGAACATAAATTCTATTTTTTTCCACGGGGGAAAAGACTATATATATATACATATATATATACATATATATATGTATATATATATATATATTTCCAATTGATTTGCATCTGGAGATGAAAGACAAAAAGGTATTTTATCTAAATGCTACATGGAAAATATAGGTAAAATCAACTTGTCTATTCAATTTTTCTCAGTTTGCCTTTTTTTTCTATACTAATACAAACTTCCTAGAAAAACAGTGGTACTCAAGCAGATCTTGTGAAAACATGTACATACATCTAGAACTACTAATGAAAGACTATTCTGATGAGTAGCACTGAATTTCATTGCACATTTTTGCAAAAGTGATCTACTGGAAATAACTCTTTATGGGTGTCAGGAACTCTTCATGAATGCCACCTTCTGTGTGACCTTGGGCAAGTCACAATCTTTATTAGATTCAGTTTCCTTATTTATAAAATGCAGTTGAAGGGGGTACCCACTAAGAGGGTTAGGGTTGCTCTGGAGACCCCAAAATACCAACACTCCAGGTGCTGCTGAATGAATTCAACTGAAGTCTTCTCAGCCAAATTAAAGTAAATTTTATTAAAAGTTCACTTGCCTTAGACACAGAGTAAGTCTGTGCTAAGCCATTCTATGGTGCTCTCACTATTCTATTGCTCTCCCTATTCTATGGCACCCTCACTGTTCTATGGCACTCTACGGAGCTCTTACTCTTCCATGGCACTTTCCCTATTCTGTGGCATTCTATGGTGCTCTCACACCACATGGTGAGATGGGGTCTTATATACAGAAGGTTGTGGGAGGAATCTAGGGGTGGTAGAGAGGAGGAGTTTGGGGAGGGTCTTCAGGAGGAGTTAATGAGTGATTAAGGGTGGGAAGTTGCTGGAGGCCACCTGGAGACTGCAAACAATGGTGAGCGCATTCAAGGGTGAACAAGTCTAGCAAAAGACTTGCCTCATCAAATGGGATGATTCAATCAAGAGTCCAAGGGAATTTCCCAGACCCTGTACCTCAAAGACTCAAGGAGACCTCGAGGGGGCTCACAGAGCCCATACATCATCACAGTGATTAGAAGAGAGGATTTTAGCTCTATCACAAACATGCAATTGTGATTAAAGGTGAATTTGTGAGTTTTCTTTTTTTTTCCAAAATGATGTGCACAAAATGTTAAAAGTGATTTTAATTGTTATGTACCACTTCTAATAAATCATGGAGCAGACTTCTGTCCTCACAAATAAAAGTAAATGACCCTTCTCTTGCTAATAGTGTATCAATAGTAGTTATATTTTAATGGTTCTAACAGAAGAGTTCCAACAGTTTAAAATGGAAAATTTCTTCTGTATGTTAGTACTTGTTCAGGAGGGATCAGTGAAGGGAGAAATGCTACTAAAAAGGAACTTTTTTGTCACTCAGAAGAAAACAATAATATAATTTATATCAGCAGAGTAACTCAAATCAGCTCTATCAAAGTGTGGTTTGAGGTGTTTATGAAATTTGAGTCAGAGTTATGAATAGAAATCTGACACTGTGTTCTAATGATCAAATAGCACACACTGTTGGTTGTTCTGAAAAAAATCCTGAATGCTATGATAAAATGCTGTTTTACCATTTTGAGTGATTTGACTTTTTAAAGCCAACAATGTGTTTTCTTTTTTGTCACACTTGACCAGGGCAATTAATTTGATCTCATATATCAGAAGTAATTTTTATCCATGTTCTTTGGTCAAATAGATAAGACACTGTCTCAGTGTTAGGCCCCACAGTAAAATCATCAAGCAAGTTTTCATTGTTTTAACTTAAGGGGTGGAAACATTTATAAACACAATGTTAGCACATCAACTGTTTTGACTGCTCCATTCAATTGGTGGCTTATCTCTGACCCCCATTCAAATGGTCATTTGGTTGAATGGAGCAGACCATACTGTTCTTGCATTGAGCAGACAGTTTCAGTGGAAGCTGCAGAGTGTTTTCTTCCCTTACTACCAATAGCAGATATTATTAAGCACTATGGAGTTTGACAAAAACAGGGATATTTAAATAGAACTTCTAAGTAAACTACTAAACAGAATGCTAGAAAGTACAACTCCTCTCTCCTCCCACCAATCCTATAAACTAGCACCAAAACAAATGTGTGGGGATTTCATGTAGCTAAATATAACATGATCTCATAAAGTATGATTGTTTTTATGATATTTTCCAACCAATGGAACTGGAATAATCCTTTAGTCATCATGTTCTAAAGACAATTTACATATTGAGATATTCTTGAGGCGAGCTTGAAAATATTTATTCCATTCAAATCAGGATAATAAAACTTCATCTAGTCTCCTAAGTGCATAGTAAGCATATTCCTTTTGAAATTAAGTTGTCCACAGAGTAATCCATTAAAAACCATGCATATATTATTAGCATTCCATAATTTTAAAGTGATAATAAATGAACATTTTCTCCTAAACAATAGTATTTATGTAAAAAAGTCTTTATTTCACTATTGATAGTAGTAGTAACCATCCAACTCAAAATTATTATTTAATAATTTAGTTATATTTAGCAATTATAATAATTCAATTATTATTAAATAATTCAGCAAAAGTTTTATGTAGGATTTTTCTTTTTACATTCTCACTTCACCCTTAGGGTAAATAGCCCAGATCCCATATATAGCATAATCAGGAAGAAACAAAAGTAGTTTTGAATTTTTGCTAAAAGGCATTGATGATATATATTCTTTTTTTTTTTTTTCTTTTTGGAGGGCAATTGGGGTTAAGTAACTTGCCCAAGGTCACCCGGCTAGGTTTTTATTTGTGTGGGTTTAGTGTCTGAGGGCGGATCCGAATTCAGGTCCTTCTGACTCCAGGGCCGGCACTCTACTCACTGTGCCACCTAGCCACCCCTGATGATATATATTCTAAATAACATCTCTATAGGACTTGAGAGTTTCTATATGTAAAACTAATGGGAATATAAAAGTAAAAAGGTGTAGACATCATTTCTTTCTTTGTTCATGCTTACTTTCTCCCAATTACTCCCTTGTAAGTCCCTTTCACTAGAAACAGTTTTGACCTAAAGCACTTCCTCCCTGATAAAAGATCACTGTCTGGAGCTTCCTTCCTTCCTCTGTCTAGCTCCTCCTTTACTCAGTCCCAACCTCCATTGAATAATAAATGATATGATGCTTAAGTGTTTTGTCTTCTTGCCACAATCTATCTCTCTGTCTTCTGTTCCCTAAATCTTGTATAAAGTCAACACTTTCTGTGTGAGTCTAAAGGACCTCTTCTTGTGCTGGTGAATAGTTTTTAAGCGTGTTATAATGTCTAAGCTAGAATGCTCAGTGTAATCTTACCAGGCTCAACCTAATCGCCAGTATATGAAGACTTTCAAATCTGTCTCCTTAAGCAAACTTGAGCTGGGGAAAGGACTCCCTGTGATCTTTTCTTGGATTTTATAGCCAGCACTGGGTCTGGCTTTTTAAAAAAATCTTTGTAGAGTAGTAGTAAGGAATGACTGGCTGTACTTTATCCTGCTACACCACCATCTTGGCTTCAATCTATTCAAACTTATCATCAGGTAAATGATGAAGTGCAGGCTCTGGGAATCCCCTTGAGCTCTCCTTGAATCTTTGAGGTATAGGCTCTGGGAACCTCCCCACCCCTCTTGAACTTTGATTAAATCATCCCATTTGATGAGGCATTTGCATGAAGCCATAAGCCTTACATTGTGGCTGGGCACAGTAACTTTATTTTATTTTATTTTTTTGCTTTTTGGAGGGCAATTGGAGTTAAGTAACTTGCCCAAGGCCACATGGCTAGTTTGTGTGTGTGTGTGTGTGTGTGTGCGCGTTAAGTGTCTGAGGCCGGAACCGAACTCAGGTCCTTCTGACTCCAGGGCCGACACTCTACTCACTGCGCCACCTAGCCACCCCTGGGCACAGTAACTTTAAACTACTAGCCTAGCCCTCCATTGTCCATCTACTTCCTACCCTTGAGTCTATCAAAATATCAATCCACCTTTGAACTGGCCTAGCCAACCATTGTCTGTAGTCTCTAAGCAGCCTCCAACAACTTCCCACCCTTAATCACTCATTGACCTCATTTGACTTCTCCTGAAGACCCTCCCCAAACTCCTCCTGTAGACCACCTCTAGACTCCTCCCACAACTTTCTGTATATAAGATCCCATCTTCCCTCCATGTAGTGTGAGAGAACCATAGAATGACCTAGCACAGACTTACTCTTTGTCTAATACACGCAAACATTTTTTCCAAATGCTTTATTAACCTCTTGTTTACATCATTCATTTCCATCAGATTTAGAGTTACAATTTTTCCCCATTTTCCCCCCTACCCACCACCCCAGAATAACAGCCATAAAGGATATCCTCTCAACTAATCTGCTCTCTCCCTTCTCTTCTCCCATACCCCTTTCAACTTTTCCAGTAGGGCGAGGTGAATCCCTATGCCCCATTGCCTGCAAATCTTATCTCCCAATTATATTCAAAATAGTATTAATCATAGTATTTATATATATGTATTTAAAATTTTGATTTTAAAAAGAAGATAAGCAACTGAGTATATGCTGTATGTGTGTAGCTATGCAAAACATTACCATAGTAGATATACTGTAAAAGACTGACTATATTTCCCTCCCTCCCATCCCACCTTCCACCTGGTCCACTCCCCACCTTGATCCTGTCCCTTTTCAAAAGTGGGTGCTTCCAATTTCTCTCCCCCCCAACCTGCCCTCCTGTCCACCACCTTCCCCCATCCTCCTCCCCACCATGGTCCTGTAGGGGGAGACATCCTATTTAGTATGCATGTCATTCTCTCCCTGGTCCAAATTCAATAAGAATAAGGTTTTGCCGTTTTGCCTTCCTGTTCCTCCCCTCCCCTGCAACCACCTTCCCCTGCCTCCTCTACAAGAAACAGATCATCCCATTGTCTCTCCCTATTCCCCCTCACAACATTACTCTCTCACCTCTTAACCTCACCTTTTAAGTATCATCCCTTCCTATTAAATTCAATCTGTGCCCTCTATGTATAACTGAAAACATATACACACACATTCACATATATATTCATATGCCCATATACCTGTCTTCAACTATTTTTATACTGAGAAATTTCATCAGTTACAGTTATTGTTTTCCCCTGTAGGAATATAAATAGTTCAACTTTGATAAGTTCTTTCATGATTTCTTTTCCCTGTTTACCTTCTCAAGCATCTCTTGCTTTTTGTATCTGAATATCAAATTTTCTATTCAACTCTGGTTTTTTCCTCAAGAATGTTTGAAAGTCCTCTGTTCCACTGAATGACCAAATTTTCCCCTGAAACATGATACTCAGTTTTGCTGTGTAGGTGATTCTTGGTTTTAATCCCAGGTCCTTTGACCTGTGGAATATCATATTCCATGCCCTTTGATCCCTCAGTGTAGAAGCTGCCAGATCCTGTGTTATCCTGATTGTGTTTCCACAATATTGAAATTGTTTCTTCCTGGCTGCTTGTAATATTCTCTCCTTGATCTGGGAATCCTGGAACCTGGCTACAATATTCCTAGGAGTTTTTTTTTTTGGTGGGGGCGGGGATCTTTCTCAGGAGGTGATCTGTGGATTCTTTCAACCTCTCTTTTGTTTTCCCTCTGGGTCTAAAACATCAGGGCAATTTTCCTTGAGAATTTCTTTTTTTTTTCTTTTTGGAGGGCAATTGGGGTTAAGTAACTTGCCCAAGGTCACATGACTAGGTTTTTGTTTGTGTGTTCTTTAAGTGTCTGAGGCTGGATCTGAACTCAGGTCCCTCTGACTCCAGGGCCAATGCTCTACTCACTGCGCCACCTAGCCACCCCTCCTTGAGAATTTCTTGAAGGATGGTTTCTGGATTCTTTCTTTGATTATGGTTTTCAGGTAGTCCAACAATTTTTAGATTGTCTCTCCTGGATCTATTTTCCAGGTCAGTGGTTTTTCCCATGAGATATTTCACATTGCCTTCTATTCTTTCATTTGTTTGGATCTGCTTAATACCATCTTGACTTTTTCATAAAGTCACTAGCTTCTATTTGCTCCAGTCTAATTCTGAAGGAATGATTGTTCTCAGTGAGCTTTTGAGATTCTTTTTCCATCTGGCAAATTTGGCTTTTTAAGGCATTTTTCTCCTCATTGGCCTTTTGAGCCTCTTTTGCCATTTGAGTTAGTCTATTTTTAAGGTGTTATTTTCCTCAGGCTGTTGACTCTCATTTCATACTTTTCTTGCATCTTTCTCTTCCCAATTTTTCCTCCACTTCTCTTATCTGCTTCTTAAGGTCCTCTGTGGCTTGTAGCCAGCTTGTATTTTCATTTGGGCCTTTTGGTGCAGGATTTATGACCTCACAGTCCTCCTCCAGTTCCATGCTTTGATCCTCTTTGCCCCCCAAATAGGAGTCTAATGTTGCATTTTTTGGTTTGTTTACTTTGCCTAAGCATGTTGCCACTCAATTACTTGACTTTTGGGATTTTTGCCACAGTAGGACTTTCCCATCAGCCAGGGGAACTTCTGTCCCAAATGTTGGGGTTTTCTCAACTTCTGGAGGTATTAGTTGGGTGGCCTCTGTGAAACCTCCACACACTCTGGCAAGCTGGTCACACACCTCAAGACCTCCACCCCAGACTACAATCCAGATCCAAGAAGGGTAAAGCAAGAATGCTTAGCCCCCAGATTGCTCACTGGATCCCCCTACAGTTCACAGGCCAAGAGCTGAAGCTGTAATTCGGCAATGTGGTGCAATCTGAGCTGGCTCCTCAGTGGCTTCTTGCCCCCAGGGGAAGAAGCTGATGCATTCTCCCAACTAGTCCCAAAGTCCATAGGGCAACTGACCTCTCACTTTGTCTGTGGTATCTATGTGTTGGCAATTCTGGAAACACCAAAGCTGCTGATGTTCTGGGGTCCCTCCAGCTGGCTGCTGATCTGGCCACTCTTGGGCTAAAACCGAGAGTTACACAGGCCTGGGCTCAGCTCCCAGAGCACTGTGCTGGCCATTCCCTGCTGGGCTGCAGGATTGTCTTTAGTGGGAGGTTAGCTTCTCTGTGTCATTTTGTGGGTTCTGGAGCTCCAGAGGTTGTTCATAGTCCCCGTTTTACATAATTTTGAAGTGGTGTTGGCTGGAGCTCCGAGGAAGACTACAAGCAAACTTTTAATAAACTTTATTTTTCTTTGTCTGAGAAGACTCGAGTCCAATTCATTTGGCAGGACCCGGCATGTTGGTATTTTGGGGTCTCCAGAGCAACCTTAACCCTCTTTATGGGTAACCTCTTCATAAAGATTATAATGATCATTATCTACTGTCTTTTCTTTTCTCAAAGAATTATCTGCCCAACTCACTGTCTTCCTTTTACACCAGAACTCCTACCCATATGCTAGGTTTCTTTACATTTATGTTGATTTTCCCTTAAAAAATTTTATTTTACAATTTCTCATCCTACTGAACTCCCATGACCTCCTCTCTACCTCAACTTCACACCAGTGGTCACATCCATGATTTTACCTTCAATTATTTAACTTCTATAATCCAAAATTACAACATTCTTTTATCTTATCATTACCTCCTATAATTACATTTTTAACTATGTATTGCTCCTCCTAGGTATATCATTTATCCAAATTTTGACCTCCAAAATCTCAGCTTGATACTTTTCTGGGTCCTTCCTATTGCTTTGGTTTCATTTTCTCTCTTTTCCAATCCTTACCTTTCAGTTAACCAATTAACTTTATACTTTCCTTTCGTCTTAAATCTCTTGGTTGCTGTCCTATTACTACTCATGCAGACCAGACCCCAAGTCAAGATTCCTCCCATAATCTTTTTCCTCCCTTTTTAGTCACATGTTACTAAACTGGAGCAAGTTATATATTGATTCTGACTGGGTCCACAAAACAACAACAACAACAATAAACTTGCTGTCTAATCTCAGTTGAGCTTTTCACTATAGCAAGGCAATCTTTTTTATTTCTTCCTAGCTTATTATCTGTCTTGTTTCCCACCCTGTTGATTCTCAACCTTCTCTTCTCAGACTTTTATTGATAAAAGAGGCCATTCACCGAGAGTTCTCCATTTTCTCCTTCTTTATACCTCACAAATACTTGTCAGTTCCCAAGAAATAAGAGAGTTTTAATGAATGATATCCCTTATATACATCTTCCTTTCCTTTACAGACATATTCTTTAATAATCACAAAGTTCATGGAAAATGGCAATGAACTCAATATCCCTCTGAGCATATTGCCTATTGACTGGAAACAAATATTATACTTTGTTCAATTTTTCTTTTTTCTTTTTCTTTTTTTCTTTTTCTTTTTTGCTTTTTGGAGGGCAATTGGGGTTAAGTAACTTGCCCAAGGTTACATGGCTAGGTTTTTGTTTGTGTGTGTTAAGTGTCTGAGGCCAAATCCGAACTCAGGTCCTTCTGACTCCAGGGCCAGTGCTCTACTGACTGCGCCACCTAGCTGCTCTTGTTCAATTTTTCTATACCTCTGTCTCTTAGAATTCTTAGCTTTCTTCAAGGCTCAATTCAAGTGCTATCTCCTATAATATGCTTTCCTTTATCCCACCACTTGAGAAGTGTTTAGCTTCTTGAGGGCAGGGATTATTTCTTTTTTGGCTATATATTCCTGACATAGTACCTTACTCAAATTTTGTGTTTAATATATATTTTTTTAAAATGTGACTCATCAAATTCCTTGGAAGAGAATATAATTCCTTGAAAAACATCACAAAATCTATTAAAATAGCTATGCTACAAATTCTGTCTCTGTTAAACCAAGAGTGAAAGTGGAGCAATGTACAAAATGTTTCTGACGTACAGCCTCAAAATTCCTATGAATTAGAAAATTCTACTTTTCAAATATTTTAAAGGGGGTGAATTATGCAATGTACTATTCCATAACCCTTTTGGCTTTGGATAATAATTAGGGCAAGATTACTTAGACTTAGAAATTGCCATATAGTTGAATTTTCTCCCAATATTTAGTTATCCATTCAATTTGTCACAATTAGCTTCATGGATTTTGTTGACTTTCACACTCTTTAGATAACACTCTTAAAATTATGAACAATTATTCACAAAATATCTAGAAAGAAGTTTCCTATACATGAATAAACTGGAATATTTTTAAAAAGACACATTATAAAGTTAAATGAACACATAACATTACCCCTTCTGTTTGCTAATTTTGTGAAAAAACAAGAAACTGCAGAAACAATTTTCCACTGACTTGCCTGGAGCAAAAACACAGTATCTTGAAAAGGAATTTTGGAGACAGAAAGGTCCTTGGAGATAATTTCTCATTTTATAAATGAAGAAACTGACGTCTAAGTGCCATAGGTATTGAGGTATACTACTTAGATCAAGGCTTGGCAATCTCCTGGTCAGAAAAGCTATTGGTTGATATGTAGGTTGTATACAACATAAGCAGATTACAGTATGTAGCAATAATGTTCTCCATGGCTGACAAAGGCAAACTTAACTCATGGATGGATATTATCATTGTACAGATGGATACAGATATAAGGACATTTTTTGTAATGTTAAGTTATTCAGAATGGAATAAACTGATTTAGGAGCTGAGTAATCTATTTTCACTGGTGATTTTTAGAAAGAGTTTGGGGAAAATCATTTTGAGGATGTTGTCCTTAGAATACATATGCTATACTTTAGTTGAAATGTACAGTTCTGAAATTCCATAAACCTTTACTTCTACCACAAAGTCTTCTCCCATCTCTAAGCTAGAAGAGACCACCCCCTCCTCTGGACTTCCATAGTCCTCTTTAATTGTATCTCTTGTACTTACTTAACATACTCTACTTTGAATTACAGTAATTTTTGTGAATGTATTTTCCCCTACTGGAATATAAAGTACTTAAGGATGGTGGATGTCTGAAGCTTTGCAATTCTCCATATTTTGGACTATGCCTTTCATTTTGGTAGTTTGCACATCATTTTTTTGCATGAGTAAATAAATGAATTTTCTTTTTTCTGATATTGAGAAGCCTTGATAAAGTAGAAACAATTAGATAAAAACATCATTCTGTGGACATTCTAATTAAAATATAGAAGAGTGTTTTATCTTCTATTAACAAAAAGAAAAAAACATAATTAATATTAAATAGCATATTTTACTTTCCTTCTGCAATTTCCTTCATTTTTCTTCTAGACTATCAAAAGTTTGTAGTAATAGAAAACAAGGAAATAATAAGTAAAGTAAACCTAGTCAATCTAATTGCATTGTGACTTTTATTTAGATCAGTTGAAATAAAGAAGTTTTGCAAAAACTTATCACAACCTTAAGTCAAAAAAGACAGTGGAAAAGATGGCAAGGAGTAGAGATAAATAAAGAGACATTTCAGGCATGAGGAATAGCTAGTGAAAAGACACAAAATTATATAGCCATTCCTCACTTGTTTATGAGGCACTGATTAAATTCTATTTTTTAAATTTTATTTCCTTTCTCTTTTTTAATTTCCCCTTTTGGCATCAGGAAGCTTGTTTTCCTTTTGATTATTGTTTCCTGATATTATCCATTCTCTTTAGCCCCTCCCTTTATCACTGATTCTTTTCCTTTGGAGTTTTATGTATTTATGTATTTCTGTACCAAATTCTTTGTGTGTGTGTGTGTGTGTGTGTGTGTGTGTGTGTGTGTGTTCAATCCTCCTATGTGCATTTAAGAGAGTGAGATTAATCTGATGCCTACTTCACTCCTCTTACTTCTTCCTCTATGTTTATCTAACCATCTTTTCATATTTTCAATGATGAAAATGTCAAATTCCACCTTTCTTTCCTGTTTCCTATGCTGGTGTATTTTTAATTTTATTCTTCCTTCTCTTTCCCCTTTTAAAATTCTTAGAAGAGAATAAAATTACCTATAGGGTCTTTGTTGTTGTTAGCTTACAATAATATCCTTTGAAGACATTAAAATTATAAATCAATACTTGTATATTTGTTTCTTCACATGTTAGACTCCTTCTTATTGCTAAAATAAATCTGCCTTTCAAGATTTCTCTGGAGTCTTGTGCTTTCATTTTAGGGTTCCTCCTCAGCTCTAGTTTTAGAAGCAGAAATACTTGAAATTCCTACATTCTATTAAAGGTACACTCTCCTCCCTCCCCCCAGTTAGGATTATATTTTTCTTTGCAAAATAACTTGGTTTTGATTATAGATCTCTCCCTTTCACATTTTGTAATACTGAAGTCCAAGATCTCATCTAGTTTTTAGTAGAAGCCTCTAGGTCTTACATCCTCCTGACTAGTGTTTTTTGGCATTTGGAATGATGATGGATATTGCCTGGTGACCATCATATTGGCCTTTCTCAAGGAAGAGGTCCTTCCCTTCCTGCCTCCAGATGCAGATACATATAGGCTACACATGTCCCAGAATTGTTTCTAATTTCTCTGATAGGCTTCTTTGCTCTTATACTGGCATTACTGGTGGGCCCTTTTTCTATTACCTTTTGAGTTCTTCCTGCCTTGTGTGCAGTTGTGGGTGGGAACTCATTAAATTTCTTGATCATCAGTCTGGTGTCATCTTCAGGCATTTTAAAATGAAAAAAATATCTTTGGCATATAGATCTAGCAATGATATTACTCTATCTAAGGTTTCATAGCATAATTTTATAGACTCTTCAGCATAGTTCTAAATTGCTCTCCAGTATGGCTGGATCAGGTCATAACTTTACAACAGTGCTTTAGTGTACCAGTTTTCCTACATCCCCTCCAGCATTTATCATTTTCCTTTTTCTGTAACACTAGCCAATTTGATAGGTATGAGGTGGTACCTCAGAGTTATTTTAATTTGCATTTTTCTAATCAATAGTGATTTAGAACATTTTTCATATGACTACATATAACCTTGATATATTCTTCTGAAAATTGCCTTTTCATATCTTTGGCCATTTGTCAACTGGAGAATGGATTGTATTCTGATGAATTTGACTCATTTCTTTAAATATTTGAGAAATGAGGCTTTTGTCAGAGAGACTGCTGCAATTTCCCACCCTCATCAATCATCCAGTTTTCTTCTATCCTTCAAATCTTGCTAGCATTGGTTTTGTTAGTGCAAAAACTTTTAAAGTTTTGATATAATCAAAACGGTCTATTTTACAATTCATAATGCTTTCTTTATCTTGTTGGTCCTAAATTCTTTCCTTATCTATTGATCAGACAGGTAAACTATTCAATGCTCTCCTAATTTGTTTATGTTATGACCCATTATATATAAATAATGTACTTATTTTGGTATGTGGTGTGAGATGTTGGTATATGCCTCCTTTATGTCAAACTCCTTTCTAATTTTCTAAGAATTTTTTGTCAAATAATGAGTTTTATCATGTACTAGATCACCATGGTCATTTACTACAAAGTATTGTGTATCTAATATATTACACTGATTCACCACTAAATATCTTAATCAGTACCAGATTGTTTTGATAATTACTTATAATTTGATAATAATAATTTATAATACAGTTTGAGATCTGGTATGGCTTGACAACCTTCACATTTTTTTCATTGATTCCCAAGATATTTTTGAACTTTTGTTCTTCCAGATAAATTTTATTATTTTTTCTAGCTTTACAAAATGATTATTTGACAGTTTGATTGTATTGCATTGAATAAATAGATTAACTTCGATAGAGGTGTTATTTTTACTGTGTTGGCTTGGCTTATCCAGGAGTAATTAATATTTTTTTCAATTTTTTAGATCTGACTTTGAGTGAAAAGTGTTTTGTAGTTATGTTCATATAGTTCCCAAGTTTTTCTTGATAGGTAGATTCTCAATAAAACCAGTTTCTAGTTTTATTAGTTCAATAGTTTTCTTACTTTCAATTTTATTAAACTCTCCTTTGAATTTCAGAATTTGTAATTTAGTGTTTAATTGGGGTTTTGAAATTCTTTTTCTGCTTTTTTTTGATGGCATGCCCAATTCATTGATCTGTTCTTTCTCTATTTAATTGATGTAAGTAATTAGAGATATAAATTTTCACTTAAGTACACCTTTGGATGCATTTTGTAAATTTTGAAATGTTGACTCATTGTTGTCTTATATGGTCTACAGTTATTTTAAACAGAATTTCTCCTTCTATGTCTTGCTGTTGGGCTTTGTTGTTAATATATAGAAATATTTATGGTTTATGTGGATTTATTTTGTATCCTGAAAATTTGCTAAAGTTGTTAATCATTTCAAGTAGTTTTTTAGTTGATCTTCTAAGTATACCATCATACCCTCTGCAAACAGTGATAGTTTTGTTTTCTTATCACCTTTTCTTCTTTTATTGCTATAGCTAGCATTTTCAGTTCAATATTCACTAATAGTAGTGATAATGGGCATTCTTACTTCATCCCTGATTATAATGGGGAGGATTCTAGCTTATCCCCATTAAAGATAAAGCTTGCTGATGTTTTTAGATAAACTTTACTTAAAATTTTAAAGTCAGCTCCATTTACTCCTATGCTCTCTAGTGATTTAAATAAGAATGGGCATTGTATTTTGTCTAAGACTTTTTCTGCATCTATTGAGATGCTCACATAATTTCTTTTGATTTTATTATTGATGTGGTCAATTATGCTGCTAGTATTCTTAATATTGAACCAGCTTTGCTTTTCTGGTCTAAACTCTACCTTGTTATTGGTGTGTGATACCTGGGACATAGTGTTATAAACTCCTTGGTAGTATTTAGTTTAAAAAAAAAATATATGTATATATATATATTTTTTTTGCCTTTTGGAGGGCAATTGGGGTTAAGTAACTTGCCCAAGGTCACACCGCTAGGTTTTTGTTTGTGTGGGTTAAGTGTCTGAGGCCAGATCTGAAAACAGGTCCTTCTGACTCCAGGGCCAACGCTCTACTCACTGCCCCACCTAGCTGCCCCCTAGTTTAAAATTTTTGCATCAATATTCATTAGTAAAATTGGTCTGGACTCTTCTGTCTCTATTTTTGATCTTTGCTTATTTTTTCAAATTGTTTACATAGTATTAGAGTTAATTGTTCTTTAAATGTTTGGTAGAATTCACTTATTAATCCATTTGACCCTGAGAATTTTTCCTAGGAAGTTCATTGATGGTTTGTTCAATTTCTTTTTCTAAGGCAGGGTTATTTAAATATTCTATTTATTCATCTTTTAATCTGGAAAATTTATATATTTTTTTAAATTTTAAATTAATTTATTAGTTTAGTTTCAGTTAACAAGATTCAATTCCATAGTTCCTTGATTTTCAAATTTCCTTTACTTCCCTCCCCCCTCCCCTCATGACAGCATATAGTACAGTATAGGGTCTGCAAATGCATTCATATTAAACATTATTCCAATTACAAAGGTATATTGTACTAGGTGGGATGAAAGATGGTAAGGAAGAAGTAAAACCAAACAATGAGAAGAACAAGATCATTTAGTTTGCTTCCATCAGGATTCTGGCTCCGTTCTTTCTAGTTATATCTCTGGATGGCACATTTCTCACTTTCTTGAGTCATTCGGGATTAACTTATATCACTGCATTGCTGAAAAGAGTCCAGTCTGTCATAGTTGGTCGTCACAGATATGGTATGTCTGTGATTGTATACAAATTTCTTCTGATTCTACTCTTCTCGCTCAGCATCAGTTTGTATAAGTCTCTCCAGGTAATTATGAAATCCGTCACCTCCTCCTTTCTTATAGCACAATAATATTCCATTACATTCATATACCACAACTTGTTTAGCCATTCCCCAATTGATGGGCACCCCTTTAGTTTCCAGTTCTTTGCAACCACAAAAAGGGCTGCTAAAAATATTTTTGTACATATGGTTCTTCCTCCCACTACTATGATCTCTTTGGGATATAACCCTAAAAGTGGTATGGCTAGGTCAAAGGGTATGAAATTATTTATAATCCTTTGGGCATAATTCCAGATTGCTCTCCAGAATGGTTGGATAAGTTCACAACTCCACCAGCAGTGTATTAGCGTTCCAATTTGCCCACATCCTCTCCAGCATTTGTCACTTTCTTGTTTTGTCATCTTAGCCAATCTGACTGGAGAGATGTGGTATCTCAGAGTTGTTTTGATTTGCATTTCTCTAATTAATAGTGATTTAGAGCATTTCTTCATATGCTTATAGATATCTTTAATTTCTTTCTCTGAAAACTTCTTATTCATATCCTTTGACCATTTCTCAATTGGGGAATGACTTGTATTCATATAGATTTGGCTCAATTCTCTATAAATTTTAGAAATGAGCCCTTTATCAGAGACACAGGTTATAAAAATTCTTTCCCAATTTCCCACCTCCCTCTTGATCTTGGTTACATTGGCTTTGTTTGTGCAGAAGCTTTTCAATTTAATGTAATCAAAATTATCCATTTTGCATTTTATAATGCTCTCTAATTCTTGTTTGGTCCTGAAATCTTCCCCTCTCCACAGATCTGTCAGGTAAACTATTCCTTGCTTTCCCAAATTGCTTACAGTATCATCCTTTACACCTAGATCATGCACCCATTTAGACTTGATTTTGGTATATGGTGTTAGATAGTGATCTATACCCAGTTTCTGCCATACTGTATTCCAGTTTTCCCAGCAGTTTTTGTCAAATAGTGCATTCTTATTCCCAAAACTGGGGTCTTTGGGTTTATCGAACAATAGATTGCTATATTCATTAACTGCTGGGTCTCCTGCACCTAATCTATTCCATTGATCCACTACTCTACACCTCTGCCAGTACCAAGCAGTTTTGATGACTGCTGCTGTATAATACAGATTAAAATCTGGCATAGCTAGTCCACCTTCCCTAGCATTTCTTTTCATTAATTCCCTTGATATTCTAGACCGTTTGTTTTTCCAAATAAAATTTGTTATTATTTTGTCTAACTCTAAAAAGTAGTTTTTTTTGTAAATTGATTGGTATGGCACTGAATATATAGTTTAGTTTGGGTAAAATTGTCATTTTTATTATATTAGCTCAACCCAGCCCCGAGCAATTGATAATTTTCCAACTATTTGGATCTGATTTTATTTGTGTGAGAAGTGTTTTGTAGTTGTGATCATATAGATTCTGGGTTTGTTTTGGCAAGTAGATTCCCAAATATTTTATAATGTCTACAGTGACTTTAAATGGGATTTCTCTTTCTATCTCTTGCTGTTGAGTTTCATTAGAGATGTACAGGAATGCTGAGGATTTATGTAGGTTTATTTTATATCCTGCAACTTTGCCAAATTTATTTATTGTCTCAAGTAATTTTTTACTTGATTCTTTAGGATTCTCTAAGTATATCATCATATCATCTGCAAAGAGTGACAGCTTGGTCACTTCTTTGCCTAATTTGATTCCTTTGATTTCTTTTTCTTCTCTAATTGCTACTGCTAACGTTTCTAGTACTAGATTGAATAAGAGGGGTGATAGTGGACACCCTTGTTTCACTCCTGATCTTATTGGAAAGGCTTCTAGTTTATCCCTATTGCATATAATACTTGCTGATGGTTTTAGATAGATGCTAGCAACTATTTTAAGGAAGGCTCCATTTATTCCTATATTTTCTAGTGTTTTTAATAGGAATGGGTGTTGTACTTTGTCAAAAGCCTTTTCTGCATCTATTGAGATGATCATGTGGTTTCTGCTAGTTTTATTGTTGATGTGCTCAATTATATTGATGGTTTTCCTAATATTAAACCATCCTTGCATTCCTGGAATGAATCCTACCTGATCAGAGTGTATTATTTTTGTGATAAGTTGTTGGAATCTTTTGGCTAATATTTTATTTAGAATTTTTGCATCTAAATTCATGAGGGAGATTGGTCTATAATTTTCTTTCTCTGTTTTATCTCTTCCTGATTTAGGAATCAGTACCATATTTGTATCATAGAAAGAGTTTGGTAGGACTCCTTCACTAATTTTCCCAAATAGTTTGTAGAGTATTGGAATCAATTGTTCTTTAAATGTTTGATAGAATTCACTAGTGAACCCATCTGGCCCTGGAGATTTTTTCCTAGGGAGTTCATGGATGGCTTGTTTGATTTCTTTTTCTGAGATGGGGTTATTTAGGTAATTCACTTCCTCTTCAGTTAATCTGGGCAATTTGTGATTTTGTAAATATTCATCCATTTCATTAAGATTGTCATATTTATGTGCATACAATTGGGAAAAATAATTCCTCATTATTTTTTTGATTTCCTCTTCATTGGAGGCAGATTCACCCTTTTTATTTTTGATACTCATAATTTGGTTTTCTTCTTTCTTTTTTTTTATCATATTGACTAAGGGTCTATCAATTTTGTTGATTTTTTCATAAAACCAGCTCTTAGTTTTATTTATTAATTCAATGGTTTTCTTAATTTCAATTTTATTAATCTCACCTTTGGTTTGCAATATTTCTAATTTAGTACTAAATTGGGGATTTTCAATTTGTTCTTTTTCTAGCTTTTTCAATTGCATGTCCAACTCATTGACCTCCCTTCTCTCTGCTTTAATTAAGTATGCACTCAGGGATATAAAACTTCCCTGAGAACTGCCTTTAGTGCATCCCACAAATTTTGGTATGTTGTTTCATTATTATCATTCTCTTGAATGAAATTATTGATTGTTTCTATAATTTCTTCTTTGACCCACCAATTTTTTAGGATTAAATTGTTTAGTTTCCAATTAGTTTTTAGTCTATCTTTCCATGGCCCTTTATTGCATATAATTTTTATTGCATCATGATCTGAGAATGATACGCTTAATATTTCTGCCTTTCTGCACTGGATTGTGAGGTTTTTATGCCCTAGTACATGGTCTATTTTGAGTATGTACCATGCACTGCTGAGAAGAAAGTAAATTCCTTTTTATCCCCATTCAGTTTTCTCCAGAGATCCATCATATCTAGTCTCTCTAAGATTCTATTCACCTCCTTAACTTCTTTCTTGTTTATTTTGAGGTTGGATTTATCGAGTTCAGAGAGCGGAGATTAAGGTCCCCCACTAGTATATTTTTGCTATCTATTTCTTCCTCTAATTCCTTTAACTTCTCCTCTAGGAATTTGGATGCTATACCACTTGGTGCATATATATTAAGTAGTGATATTGCTTCATTCTCAATGGTGCCTTTTAGTAAGATATAGTTTCCTTCCTTATCTCTTTTAATTAGATCTATTTTTGCTTTTGCTTTATCTGAGATAAGTATTGCTACCCCTACTTTTTTTACTTTAGCTGAGGCATAATAAATTTTACTCCAACCTTTTACCTTTACCCTGTGGGTATCCCTTTGTTTCAAATGTGTTTCTTGAAGACAGCATCTTGTAGGATTATGGTTTTTAATCCATTCTGCTATCCGCCTCTGTTTTATGGGAGAGTTCATCCCATTCACATTCACAGTAATGATGACTATCTGTCTCTTCCCCTCCATCCTATTCCCTCCCCTGTTTATGTTTTTGTTTCTTCCTTCTCCCTTTCCCTCCTTGAAGTTTTCCCTTTTGACCGCCCCCTCCCTCAGTGTTCCCACCCAGTGACCCCCCTTCTTAACCTACCCTCTCCCCTTACTACTAATTCCCTCCCTTATAATCCCTCCCTTTAGTCTCCTCCTTTTCACCCCCCCCTTACCCTCCCACTATCTATAGGACACAATAAATTTTTATATTTATCAGAGTAAATTACTCCCCGTTTGATTCCAAACCAATGAGAGTAAATTTCAAACAGTGCTCCTCTCCCTCCCTCCAATTCCTCTATTTAATGAATTTATATGTCTATTCACGTTAGATTCTTAAACTTCACTGATTAATTTGATCCTTCTTTGAACCAGAACCAGTGAGAATAGTGTTTGAATGATGTTCCTCTCCCTCTTACTTTCCCTTCTTCTATAGTGTGTTTTGATGCCTCTTCAGATGGCATATTTTACCTTTTCCTAGCTCATCCTTTCCTTTTCCCATTACAGTACCATTGATCCCCTTAATAGTCTTTTTTTTTTTTTTAGACTCCATGTTAGTGCATTCATACCCACACCCTCTAAGTATAACCCTTTTGCAGGTCATGATAATCATAGAGATTTCAAATATTGACAGTTATCAGCTCCACATATAGGGATGTGAACATTTTGCCCTTGTTGCATCCCAGGTAATGAGCTTGTATTTGTGGGTGTGGGTGTGTGCACTTCTGCATGTGTGAGTCTATGTTACCCTTGTTTACCTTTTTATGTTCTTCTGGAGTCTTGTAATTGGAGATCAAATTTTCCATTGAGCTCTGGCTTTTTCATTAGGAAAGTCTGGAAGTCCCTTACTTCATTAAACGTCTATCTCCTTGCCTGAAAGATTATGCTCAGTTTTGCTGGGTAGTTAATCCTTGGTTGTAGTCCTAGCTCTCTTGCCCTACGAAATATCAAATTCCAGTCCCTCCGCTCTTTTAATGTAGAAGCTGCTAGGTCCTGTGTGATCCTAACTATAGTTCCTCGATATTTGAATTGTTTCTTTTTGGCTGCTTGTAGAATTTTTTCTTTAATCTTATAATTCTGGAATTTGGCTACTATATTTCTTGGAGTTTTCAGTTTGGGATCTCTTTCAGGAGGAGTCCGGTGAATTCTATCAATAACTATTTTATCTTCTGATTCCAGGACCTCAGGACAGTTTTCTTTGACAATCTCTTGGAGGATGTTGTCTAGGCTGCTTTTTTCATCATGGCTTTCTGGTAGACCGATAATTCTTAGGTTGTCTCTCCTGGATCTGTTCTCTAGGTCAGTTATTTTTCCAGTGAGATATTTTACATTTTCTTGCAATTTTTTGATCATCTTGTTTTTTTCGATTGACTCCTGCTGCATCATAGAGTTCTGAGTTTCAATTTGATTGTATCTAATTTTTAGTGAATTATGGTCTTCAGTGAGTTTTTGAAGTTCCTTTTTTAGGGAGGTATTTTCTTTTTCCAAGTTGGTCATTGCCTCCCTGATTTGGTCTTTAAAATTTTTCTTAAGCTCCTCCAGGAATGCTATTTGGGCTTGAGACCAGATCACGTTTCCTTCTGTGGTCTCTGGTGTGGGCAGAGAGTCTATATTGTCCTGTGTGTTTTGTTGTTCTTGCCTTGCATAGTATGCTCGAATAGACTTTCTTGCCTTCCCCTTCTCCTTTTCAGCTTCCTTCCTTCCCATTGTGACTTCCTGTTTCTTAGTGTCTCAGGCTATGAGTTTGGGGCCTGATCCTTGACTTTGAATACCTCTGGGTGGCTAGTTTATGGCTGAGTCAGGGAAGTCAGTGAGGAATGTAGATGTGTAGGTGGGGATGAGTCTGACCACTTCAGATTTCTGCCTCTATACCCCTGGGCTATAAGTAGGCTTTTGTTGGTGAGGTGCGGTGGGGCTTGTTGGGTCCCCTCCCTCTCTTCTCTTCTGATTCCTGGCTGTCTCAGTTACACCCTTTCTTGGAGATTCTCAAGCCTGAGGCTATTTCCATTAACTTGGGATTTCAATCTGGGTGGGAGACTTATCTTTGGGTTTTCTGCTTCATGAAGGAAGGATGGGAGGATCTGAGCAGCTAGAATTTACTTTGCCATTCCAGCCCCTGTATTATACAGGCAGGCAGTTTCTAAACTTTCAGGCTGGGGGCTGAATGCAGCCTGAGAAGCCACTCTCTCCACTGGGGGCCCGACTCTCCTACCTGGCTCCAATGATCCGTTCCCTCTGCGAGATGACTGCGATTCGTCCTTGGTAAGTCTGCAGGCTGGGGTTTTTTCTCTCTCTGGTGTAGTCTGCTTGCCTGCTCTTAGGTCTGAGCTGTGCAGACCCCACGCGCTCTGCGCTCGACCTGTGCGGGCACTCTGGGCAACCTCCTGTGCTGGATTCTGCCACACTCTGTCTTCCACTGGGCTCCGTCACTCCGGAATCTGCTCAGATTTACCCTTTTGGACTTAGTGACAGAGGAGCTCAGCGAGGTTACTGCTTCCTTTCTGCCATCTTGGCTCCGCCCCAAGACCGAAAATTTATATTTTTGTAGATATTTATTCATTTCTTTTAGATTGCCAAAATTATTGGCATATAATTTGGTAAAAGAGTTCCTAAAGTTGTTTTAATTTCTTCTACATTGGTGGTTAATTCACCCTTTCCATTTTTCATACTCATAATTTGATTTTCTTCTTACCTTTTAAAAAATCAAATTAACAAATTGTTTGTCTATTTTATTTTTTCTCCATAAAACCAGTTTCTAGTTTTATTAGTTCAATAGTTTTCTTACTTTCAATTTTAATAAACCCTCCTTTGAATTTCAGGATTTATAATTTAGTGTTTAATTGGGGTTTTTAAATTCTTTTTCTGATTTTTTTTTTGATGGCATGCCCAATTCATTGATCTGCTTTTTCTCTATTTCGTTGATGTAAGTAATTAGAGATATAAATTTCCACTTAAGTACCTCTTTGGATGCATTTTGTATGTTTTGAAATGTTGACTCATTGTTGTCATTCTCCTTAATGAAATTATTTATTGTTTCTATGACTTGTTCTTTGGCCTACTTATTTTTTAGGGTTATTGAATTTTTGCATACATATTTCCATATTTTGTGTTTCTTTTATTAAGCTGTGAACCCTTTTTTTTCATGGCTCCCTTTCATTACTTCCATTTCTCTTTCCAATTTTTCTTCTAATTTTCTGTTTTGCTTTTTAAAATCTTTTAAAAATCTCTTCCAGGAATTCTTTTGGGACCCGAGGCCAAATTACATTTTTCTTTGGGGCTTCACATTTTGACATTGTTGTCTCCTTCTCAGTTTGTGCATTGATTTTCTCTGTCACCACAGTAACTTTCTATACTAAAGTTTTTTTTCCCTTTTTTTTTGCTCATTCTTTTCTACCTATATTGTGACTTGCTATTTTCACGTGAGAGTTGGTCTCTCTTCCTGCACTGTTCCAAGCTTCTTGTGCTGGGTCTTGGGGCCTTGTGGCTGGCTTTCATTGGGCTTCAGGGTCTAGCTGCTGGCTTGTATTGGAGGGGAGGCCTTTCTGCTAGCTTGCAGGGCCTCCCTGTTGTCCTCTCCTGGATGGGGTGTTTCACTGCCTGCCTATCCCAGGAGGAGGACTTTGTTCCCAGGTTGCGATAGAATCAAGGCCTCTTGATGGTAGGCTAGGGGGATGGGATCTGACTGTTGACTGGCCCTAGGGATTTGATCTCACTGCTGGCCATTCCCAGAGCAGAGCCTTGCTACTGGCCAGCAATGTGGGTGAGGTCTATCTGTTGACCTATGCTGGGAGTGGTTCTGGTGTGGTGGGGCCTGACTATGCTACACAGACTGCTGGCTTGCCTGATATCTTCTGTGGGGGGCGGGGGATGGGTGTTAAAGGGAAGAAGAGGGGGGAAAAGTGGGCAGTTGAGGTAGAACTTGCTAGATTTCCCAGGGACTTGGACCTTTGCTGTAGGCCTCCTGCTGTGTGGCATACCTACTGGTGCTTTGGGGCCTCTTTTCCTTTCCACCCCAGTGAAACAGACCTTTCCTACTGAGCTGGTAAGCTGCTTCTCTGCTCCTAAATCAGTTCTGAGGTGGTTTTAAAATCTTTTGGAGGTGAATTTGGGAGGGCTTCAGGGAGTTTCTGCCCCATTTATACCATCTTGGCCTCAGAGGTCACCCCTTTCATGACTTAAGGATTCTGATCAACAAAAAATTATCAAACATGTTCCTTGTGAGAGAATGGTGAAGGTTCTGTGCAGAAAGAGTTTAATTTGTAGATATGGATAGTACTGGAATTTGCTTTGATTGATTTTGTATACGTTACAAAGTTTTTTTTTTCTTTTATGGTTTTTGGGAAATTGAGGGAGACAATAAATGTTCTTTAATTTCACAACATAAGTTAAATTAAAAAAGAAAAGGCAGTGTTAGAAGCCTTTAAATGTTGCAAAAGAATTTTAATTTTAACACTGCAGAATTTTAAGCTTGATTGTAGTGTGACTAGATTTATTTATAAAAGAAATTATTTTGGTCATAGGATGAAGTTGGTGATATATATCCAGAAATTACAATTGGGTTATGATTTTAAATATTCTAAATTCTGTTTATTTTATTAATAACTCTTGAAATGTTCTTAACAACTTGAACTTGTGACATGTAGAATGATCATATCCTCTTTATATTAGTTGTGTTGGGCTTTCTTAGGTGGTACTCTTTCATTTTATGTATGTATCTATACTATATTTTGATAAATAAGTGATGATCAGAATCAGCTTCCTCTCCTTTTGTATACATATGTGCAAACCTCTCTCCCCCTCCATCCTCTTCTCTCTCTATTTATCTTTCTGGTACTAGGACTTAATTCTCTATTTTTCTGCCGGAGGTGTGAGTTTTGTCACTCACATTTAGAGTTGAAGTCACAGAGAATAGCCTTAGGATATAATCATGCTAAGTAATGTATCTATCTATACTGATGGAATAAAATCATTCACAAAAGTCTTTAATCTAATAGGTCAGTGATAGAAACTGGAATTCCATTCAGATTTTATACTTTTTTCTATTGGGGATGAGGGAGAAATATTGTTAGAGATTATAATGTGATAAAACCAATATGAAAATTCAGTAGAATGGGGAGAAAATGTCCAGAGGTAAGAGAGAGAGAGAGAGAGAGAGAGAGAGAGAGAGAGAGAGAGAGAGAGAGAGCGCAAAATATGGCATTAAGTCTGTTGTTATCACTTTCTGTATGTTAGGTAAAATAAACAATTTGTTGGTGTTCCATCTGAGATACTTGAATAGTGGGCACAAATAGAACTTGCAAATTTTCATTATCCTTCATTTTGGGGGTGTGAATTGCTTTTTGAGTCATAAAGTAATCTCATTTGAAGTGTAATATAGAAGACATAGGCTCTCCATAGTGAGCTTATCAAAAGTGACAACCTTCAGCTTGTCATAATTGACACAATGTGCAAATGCTGTAACATCAAAAGAATGGGAAGCAAACAAAGAGAGGTATTTTTCATTCTGTAACAACTTCTTCCAACAGTCCTGAAGATGTAGTTTCAGTCAATTTCTGACTATACAAACATAGATTAATTGTTAAGTGCATTAAATCTAAAACGGGAACTCATTGTTATAAGAATTTGAAGTTGAAAAAGGCCTTAGAGTTCATCTTCTCCAACTCTTTTATTTTAGAGATAAATTAATTGAGTCCCTGAGAGGTTAAGCCGACAGTAAGGATGGAATATCGGCGCTATTAAGAGACTGAGCCAGGACTTGAACCATGTGACCCAACCCTGTGTCCACTAGTGCTCTGCCCACTATCCCATTCTCTACTTATTGATAGAAAGGATTGCAGGATTTACTCCCCCCGTGTATCTCTAAGAATCATTCCTTTATCCCTTATATGCCTTCTCATATCTGACAGGCTCAGTTTACTATGATGAGCCACATTTTTATGAGGGTCACTACCAGTGATCCTAGACACGGAAGAGGGAATCACAGACTTGACTGATGAAGAGATATCAAGAAGAAAAGCCAGACCTAAGTAAAAACTGATGTTTGGAAAAAATAACTGTATCTGAATAGCCACACTAACAATTCCCTCATTATTGAAAATAACTGAGAATTAATGGTATCTATAGGTATGGTGTAAGATGAAATGTTACTCAAAAGTGACATTATATCTTACAACATAGAGAATGTTAGACATGAATGGCTCCTTGGTTTGGAGGTGGGGATTATGCAGTTGAAAATGTTGGTAACCTTAAAAGATCAATAAAACTTTGCTTTTAAAAATGAAATGCTAGGGGGCGGAGCCAAGATGGCGGAGTAGAAACAGCTCATCCAAGCCACTCTGCACCCACATTCCCCCCAAACGATGTAAAAGGGGACTCTGAACAACTTCTGGAGCCTAAGCACCCACAGAACGACACAGAGAAGCTAAACTCCCGCTGAGGACAGCCCAGCAGCCCTGCAGGAAGGACCAGTGCAGTGGACTGGGACCTGGCAGCGCGCAGAGCGCAGGAGCCGAGCCGAGCCGAGCCCAGGTCCGCGTGAGCCGAGGTTTTAGCCCCAGGGCAGCAGGGCCAGCAGCCAGCTGGAGGAACCCCAGAACACCAGGAGCTGTGGCACTCCAGAATTATCAACATAGACTTGCTCTTGGGACAAGTAAGAGGTTAGTGTCTTATGGACTTTGGGACCTGTATTTGGGGAATGCGTCAGCTCCCTCCCCTGGGGGCTAGAAGCCTCTGAGGAGACACGCCATTTTGTAGTTTTCAGAGGCAACTCCGGCTCCCAGCCTGCAAATCGTGGGGAGATCCAGCGATCAGTCTTGGGGGGTAATCGCTCTTGCTTTAACCTCCCTGGATCTGGATTGTGATCTAGGGTGGAAGTTGTGGGTGGATTTACAGCTTGCCAGAAACGGAAGTTGCCCCCCACACGTTCGGGACGAAAATTCCTCTATCTGGCCTTAAAGCCATAGTGTGGCAACAAGCCCAAAAGTCAAGTAATTAAGCGGCAACATGCCAAGGCAAAGGAAACAGAAAATTGCAACCCTAGACTCCTATTTTGGGGGCATAGAGCAGGAAAAGGACTGTGAGGTCAGAAGTCCTGCTCCAAAAGCCCCAGGGGAAAACATAAGCAGGTTTCAGGCCATAGAGGACTTAAAGAAGGACTTTAAAAATCAAATAAGAGAAGTGGAGGAAAAATTGGAAAGAGAAATGAGAAGGATGCAGGAAAAGTATGAAATGAGGGTCAACAGCCTGATTGAGGAAAACAACACCTTAAAAAACAGACTAACTCAAATGGCAAAGGAGGCCCAAAAGAGCAATGAGGAGAAGAATGCCTTAAAAAGTCGAATTTGCCAGATGGAAAAAGAATCTCAAAAGTTCACTGAGGAGATTTATTCCTTCAGAGTTAGACTGGAGCAAATGGAAGCTAATGACTTTATGAGAAATCAAGATGCTGTTAAGGAGACCCAAACAAATGAAAGATTAGAAGGCAATGTGAAATATCTCATGGGAAAAACCACTGACCTGGAAAATAGATCCAGGAGAGACAATTTCAAAATTATTGGACTACCTGAAAGCCATGATCAAAGAAAGAACCTAGAAATCACCCTTCAAGAAATTCTCAAAGAAAACTGCCCTGATGTTTTAGATCCAGAGGCAAAATAGAGGTTGAAAGAATCCACCAATCACCTCCTGAAAAAGATCCCCAAAAGAAAACTCCCAGGAATATTATAGCTAGGTTCCAGAATCCCCAGATCAAGGAGAAAATACTACAAGCAGCCAGGAAGAAACAATTTCAATATTGTGGAAACACAATCAGAATAGCCCAGGACCTGGCAGCTTCTACACTGAGGGATCCAAGGGCATGGAATATGATATTCCAGAGGGCAAAAGAACTGGGAATGAACCCACGGGTCACCTACCCAGCAAAACTGAGTATTTTGTTTCAGGAGAAAATATGGTCATTCAGTGGAATAGAGGACTTTCAAGCATTCTTGAGGAAAAAACCAGAGTTGAAGAGGAAATTTGACATCCAGACGCAAGAAGTAAGAGATGCCTGAGAAGGTAATCAGGGAAAAGAAATCAAAAGGAACTTATCAAAGTTGAACTATTTACATTCCTATATGGAAAAGCAATATCTGTGACTGATGATATCTTTCTCACTATGAAAATAATGGAAGAAGGGGTGTGGTCATACGAATACATATGTGAATGTGTGTGTATATGGTTACAGTTATATATGGATAGAAGGCATAAGTTGAATTTGTTGGGAAGGGAGAATACTCAAGGGATGAAATTATGAGGTGAGAGAGGAAAGTGGCAAGAGGAGATGGGGAGAGACAGGGTAGTGTAAACTATCCCATGCAGAAGAAGCAAGGGAAGTGGTTGCAAAAGAGGGGGAGAATAAGGAAGGCTAAAAAGGCAAAACCACATTCAAACTGAATTTGGTTCAGGGAGAAAATGACATACATAGCAAATGGGATATCTCAACCTGCAGCAGGATAGGGGGAAGGGGGATGGGAGGAGGGATGATGGATGGGAGGGCATCCTTGGGGTGAGGGGAGGTTGGAAGTACCCAGTATAAAAGAGGGACAGGATCATGTAGGGAATGGACCAGGTGGGGGGTGGGATGAGTGGGAGGGAATTATAAGCAGCCTTGTACAATTTATCTACTATGATAATGTTTTGCATAGCTAGACATGCACAACATATACTGAATTACTTATCTCCCAAGAGGGAATGGGTGACAAGGGAGGAAAGAAATGGATCTGAAATTTGAGGTCGTAACATTAAATGTTTCAAATATATATAAATACTATTATTAATACTCTTTTGCTTTTAATAGGGAAATAAGATGTGCAGGCATTGGGATACAAAGATTCACCTCCCTCTAATGGAAAAGTCGATGGGGGTATGGGAGAAGACATGGGAGAGAGCAGATTGGAGGAAGCGATATCTTGTGGGATTACTGTTCTGGGAGGTTGGGTAGGGGAATAATGGGGGGAAAAATGATTGTAACTCAAAATCTGGCAGAAATGAATGATGTAAAACAGAAGTTAATAAAGCATTTGTTTAAAAAAAAAAAAAGAAAACCCAGATGTTGATGCTTCCCTCTCTGGTAACTGTGATTTGGTATTGATATAATGGTAGGACAGTTTGGAAGCCTGTCTGTTTGATCTGTAAGTTCTGTAACTCTGAAGTTTGGGGTGCTGACCTTTTCCCCTGAACTAGGTAATGTGTGTTTGTTTGATTAAAGTAAGCTTGTTAATCCCCCCCCCAAAAAAAAAATAAATAAATGCTTGTTGGTTGATTAAGAAAAAAAAAAAAGAAATGCTATTAACAGCCATTTCTTCCTGGCAACCTTCATGTAGCCCATTTCCTAATATTCTAAAAAAATGCAAACACATTCTTTTCTCTTAGTGCTTACCTGCAATTACTGTCATTTTAAATAGTGTGATGTTATATTAAAGTTTTCCTTCAGAAATTGAACAGGAAGCTGCATGAGAATAGGCACTGTATCTGTTGTAATTTTGTACTTTATTTTCAATGGTAAATTGATTAAAAAATAAATTGCAGAGAAACTACTTGAAGTCAAATCAAAATAGGAGATGAGAAAGAAAAATTGAGATGGGGAAGAAAAGGATTGTCCTCTAACATTGCCATCCACTGTACATGTTCGTGTCTCAATGGCATTTATCTGGGACATTTTTCAGTATTATTGCCTAAGTGCTAAATGGCAAAGTTTATTTTCATCCTTTAGAATTTTATCTAGGTACATTTAAACAACATTTTAAGTTTAGAGGAATCAGTGTGATAGACATTTTGGAAATGTATTCTATTAATGATGCTTCCTGTTTACCTAGATAGCCAAACAGTGAGGGCCTTTCCCTGAGGCTTGTAATAAGAAATTGACTTCATGAACAAATTTAGGAATCTCTGTTCCAGGGAATTAATACTTTATCTTTGATTTCCTTTTTCTGCCCTGAGGCCTAGAAGACCCCCATTTATTAGATGTCAGATGGATTATGAGTATTTCATTCTGCTCAACTTATGGACCTTAAACTATAATGGGACATTTGACCTTAGTATTTTATTTGGGTTTATATTCAGCTTTTTTTTTTTTCTTTAGGACTTAGATTCAGTCACTTTCTTCTAATTCCAGTAGTTTGTCTTGGGCTTCCTCACTTGGCTTCTGAGCTATTTTTTCCTTCAAGTATCTTCAAATTGTACTTTTATTTTGTTTTTTTGTTTGTTTTATTTTGATTGTTTTTTAAGAGTGTAGCAGCCTGACTAGGTCACTGCTAGGTATTTGTGATGATGAATAATTTTCTTACTGTGTTGAGTATTCTGTTAGCTAATGTTTATTTGATGTTTTGGGATGTATGTGCAAACCCATAATATTTATATATAGTTGATACTGATTTATAAATTTTTAGTGATATCTTCACCTAATTGTAAATATCATATTTCCCTCATAAAAACACATTAGAGAGTATTCAGCCTCTCTATTTGTGAGTAATCTGTATAACATATGTATTATTTATCTTGGAGGGGAGGCATCAATACATTATAGATCTATTTGGGCTACCTTTGTGTGTTTTTTGGGACAGAAGATAATTTTTGGAAGATTTGCCTTTTTTCTTTCTCTGAGATTATGATCTTTTGGTTTATTTCTTCTAATATTGGTTTGTTTAAATGATCAATTTATTCATGAATCAGTTTTGATAATTTATATTTTTATAGAGCATCATAAATATTTTTCAATGACCTATTTTGTTAGACTAGCTATATGTCCTAATGATACAACTTATTTTGTATTTGTTATGCCATCTTTTTCATTAGTGGTTTTATTTGTGTTTTCTTTCTTCATATTAAATTTGCTAATTGTTTCTTAATCTTTTTGACATTACAACAATACCAATTATTCTATACCACCCTAAAATTCCCCAAGTAAATAATGATTAGAAAAGTGCCCATTACAAATAATTCTGAGATCCTCTCTCATACCCACCAGATTGGCAAAGATGACAAAAAGAAAAAAAAGAAAATGACAAATGTTTTAGAGGACATGGGAAAATAGGCCCATTGATCCACTGCTAGTGGACCTGGGAATGGACACTACCATTCTGTCAAGCAATTTGAAATCATATACAAAAAGTTACTAGAGAATGCATGAATTTACTCTAGTTCTACTACTGCTAGGCCAATGTTCAAAAAATATCAAAGAAAGAGGAAAAGGTCCTAAATGTACAAAATTATTTATAGTAGTTCTTTCTGTCATGGCAAATGAAGTAAACAAAACAAAACCAAATCATAAAACCAAAAAGCCCTAGAAATTTAAAGGATGCCCATTAATTCAGGAATGGCAAAATAATTTATGGAATGTGAATATAATGATATAATTTTATCAAACGAATGAAGAAATAGATTATTTCAAAGTAACATGAGACAGTTTGTATGAACTTATATAGAACAAAGTAGAAATAGAAGAAAAAATTTGTATTATCAATTTTATAAAAAATGAGGAATTTAGTCTAGACCATTCAGTCTCTGGTAAAATCAGAACCTGCTCACGAGGACACTAAAACACTAATTAGACAGGCTCAATCTTAAATGTACCATTTCCATTTGACAATAGAGTCCTGTTATGTCCCTATTCATCTTGTTGGAGAACTTGTCTTATGTCACTCAACTCACATAGCAACTAGGGCCCAGTAACAGATGAGTAACTGTTTTTCAAATGTAATATAGTGAGTAGCTGCTTTGGGAAGCTTTTGGCTCCAGAATCCTAATGGTTGCTTTGTCTGGCTTCATCTAAGTGTCTCAGAAAACAATGGTACTATCATACCCAGATTGATATAATTCAGTTCCATTGGCAATATGTCTTCTTATTGGTCATTTGATACCAGTACTGAAATTAAAATTTATTGTGGGTCTAGAAAATGCTACAGTTTTTAGACTTTCTCCCTTCATTTTCCAATAGTTAATTACCATCAATGTGAGAGCAAATGGTGATTAAACAGGATTAAGGGTCAACACAAATATTTTTTTTCCTTTGTTTCATGGGTTATGACCAAAAAAAAAAAATCAATAGGTAACCAGCCTACTGAACATGTGACTCTTTTTTTTTTTTTTTGAGGACCCAATGAAAACAAGGATTTCTTTTCTCCCTTATAGTTTGCCTAAAACCAAAACTGGCTACAGCGAGGGTCTTTTGTCCACTCATCAGACCCTCAATAAATTAACATTACAATTTAAAGAAATTCTCCTTGGCACAGGAATGGACATGACTATACGGTCACAAGTCACAAGTTCTTCCGTTGACTTATGCAAAAGCCCATGCCAATGCACACAGGTGGCTCAAGCAGAATTACTCTACAGAGACATCTTTTGGATACGACATGCCGTGAGCAGGTGGATTTGCATGGTATACAAAAGCCTATACACCCCATCCCCAAGCCAAAGTCAGTTTACTGGCAAAATGGGTCCCCTGGAATGCTTCAAATGGTCAAATACTTTCATTTCCTTTATATACTGACTGCAGAAGTGAATCAGCTCTGCCTGGACCTCTGGATTAGAAACCTCATCTTTGCCCAAAACAGAGAGCCAGCATGGTCATTCAGTGGGGACAGGGTGGTGGAAAGAGGCTGATCCCGTCCTTTGTCTTTCCATTCTCTCAGGACTTCAGACCCATCTTAGACATCATCTCTTCATAGACTGTCCATGCCATCACTGCCATCAGAGTTCGTCTAAGGGCACGAGAAACACCACCATGGAAGAAGCCGACCAGCCCATAATCTTTGAAGATGACTGTGACAGTCTGGTTTATCCTCTGAAATTTCTCCGGTGATGGCTGCATGTATGTTTTGACAACATCTGCAGGCTGAGTTGCCAGTGATGCCAAGATGCCAGCAAAGGTCCCACAACTGAAGTTCATAAAGGGAACAATGGTGGTATACAATTCATCTTTCATCACCACCTTTTTGGTCTGATTGTAAACATCAGGTAGATCCCCGAAAAGGGCGCATCTCGGAGGAGCGTGGCTGTCAATCCCCGGAACAAGCCCCTGTGCCCTTCTTTGCGATAGATATTCTTCAGGGCGCCATGGATGCTCTCATAGTCATACTTTCCACTCTCATACCTTGCACTGACCACAGTGAAGGGCAACAAGCAGACCCCTGCAACAGCCCGGGAGCCAATCCCCAGCATGACAGGCTGAAGGGCTGTAGGGGGATGCCCCAGGAGAAAGCGCTGCTTCATGTAGTAGAGAGTCCCAAAGTAGATCCCAACTCCAGGGACACATCTTGCAATGGATGGAGACATTCCTTTCCAAAGTCCAAGCCGACTCTCTGTGCAAACAACCTTGTATAATAAAGACACTATTCCAATGGGTTTTGACCCATGGTGTACTGGTTGGAGTGTCTGCAGTCGGGTTTTAAGCAGATCCAGAAGTTGAAAAAGAAGAGTGGAACAGGTCCCACTGATGGAACCACAGAGAAAAGCCTTTATGGCAGGATGCAACATAAGCGTCTCCACTCCGTCTCCAACATCTTGAGTTTTGAGTATCGAGGCCTGGGACTTCTGGATCATTGAAGAGGATTCGCTGGGCTCCTTAGAAAGGCAAGGTCCAGAGGCAGCCCTTCGGCCGGCCCAGGGCAGGAGGAGCTCTGCGGGCCAGTGTCCCAGGGGTGGGGGCTTTGCTGGGGGAAGCTGTCTTCACGGAAGCCGCTGCTCCTCTCTCCCCATCTTCCGGGCCTCTCCAACCTCCTCGGGGGCTTCGGCTGCCTGGAGGTCCCAGGCCACTCCCCCACCAAAGAGCAGCACCTGCTGCCTCTCCTCTCCGGTCTGTAGCCTCGGGGCCCAGGCCCGGCTCTGAGCCCTGGTCCCTCCGCAACCCCTCCCCGCCCCAGCGCAAACCCCTGGGAGCTGTGCTGCGCAGGTTACCAGCCCGGGGCCCGGGTCAGGCAACGGCCTACTTCTGTATTATAATGAAACATGAAAGTAGAATTTTGTGGGGAATTCTACACCCCTTTGAGTTAAATATAATTACTATATTTTGGTCCCAATTAGTTTTTTTATAGTATATGATAATGATTATAAACCCTACTTTAACACAATGCAATATTAGTATGTATGTGAAACCTCAGCTCTAAGTCTTCTGTTGATTTCTTATCACTGAGTCTGAATTTCTTCTTCTATTAGCAACAATTTCGTTAATTATGGAGTTTTGTTGATAAATTCTTTCAGGTTGCAGTTTTCTTTTCTTTTTTTTTAAGCATAGTTTTTCTTTAATTTCTTCTCCTCCTCCTCCTCCTCCTCCTCCTCCTCCTCCTCCCCCTCCTCCTCCTCCTCCTCCTCCCCTCCTCTCCTCCTCCTCCTCCTCCTCCTCCTCCTCCTCCTCCTCCTCCTCCTCCTCCTCCTCCTCCTCCTCCTCCTCCTTCTTCTTCTTCTTCTTCTTCTTCTTCTTCTTCTTCACAAATGCTTTATTAACTTCTGGTTTACATCATTCATTTCCGCCAGATTTTGAGTTACAATTTTTTCCCCATTTTTCCCCTACCCACCATCCCAGAACAGCAGTCCCACAAGATATACCCTCATCCAACCTGCTCTCTCCCATATCTTCTCCCATACCCCCTTTGACTTTTCCATTAGAGGAAGGTGAATCTCTGTGCCCCAATGCCTGCACATCTTATCTCCCAATCACATGCAAAATAGTATTAATAATAGTATTTATATATTTGAAACATTTAATTTTAAGACCTCGAATTTCAGATCCATTCCCTTCCTCCCTTGTCACCCATTCCCTCTGGGAAGATAAGTAATTCAGTATGTGTTGTACGTGTATAGCTATGCAAAACATTACCATAGTAGATATATTGTAAAAGGCTGCTTATAATTCCCTCCCACCCATCCTACCCCCGACCTGGTCCATTCCCTACTTTGATCCTGCCCCTCTTCTATAGTGGGTACTTCCAACCTCCCCTCCCCTCAGAATGCCTTCCCCTCCATCATCCGCATTTTCATCCCCCTTCCCCCTACTCTCCTGCAGGGTGAGATATCCCATTTAGTATGTATGACATTCTCTCCCTGAGCCAAATTCAATGAGAATATGGTTTTGCCTTTTTGCTTTCCTGTTTTTCTACCCCTGAAGCCACTCCCCCTTGTTTCTTCTACATGAAATAGTTTATCCTACCCTGTCTCTCCTCATCTCCTCTTGCCACTTTCCTCACTCTCCTCATAATTTCACCCCTTAAGTATCATCCCTTCCCAACAAATTCAACCTATGGCCTCTATCCATGTATAACTGTAAACATGTATACACATATTCACATATGTATACATTTGCCTATATACCCTTCTTCCATTATTTTCATACTGAGAAAAGTTTCATCAGTCACAATTATTGTTTTTTCATGTAGGAGTGTAAATAGGTCATCTTTGATAAGTTCCTTTTGATTTCTTTTCCCTGATTACCTTCTCAGGAATCTCTTGCTTCTTGTATCTGGATGTCAAATTTTCTATTTAACTGTGGTTTTTTCTTCAAGAATGCTTGAAAGTCCTCTATTCCACTGAATGCCCATATTTTCCCCTGAAACAAAATATTCAGTTTTGCTGGGTAGGTGACCCTTGGGTTCAATCCCAGCTCTTTTGCCCTTTGGAATATCATATTTCATGCCCTTCAGTCCCTCAGTGTAGAAGCTTCCAGGTACTGTACTATTCTGATTGTGTTTCCACAATATTGGAATTGTTTCTTCCTGGCTGCTTGGAGTATTTTCTCCTTGAACTGGGGATTCTGGAACCTGATTGTAATGTTCCTGGGAGTTTTCTTTTTGGGATCTTTTTCAGGAGGTGATTGGTGGATTCTTTCAACCTCTATTTCCCCGAATGGGTCTAATACATCAGGGCAATTTTCCTTGAGAATTTCTTGAAGGATGATTTCTAGGTTCTTTCTTTGATCATGGCTTTCAGGTAGTCCAATAATTTTTAAATTATCTCTCCTGGATCTATTTTTCAGGTCAATTGTTTTTCCCATGAGATATTTCACATTACCTTCTATTCTTTCATATTTTTGGAACTGTTTAATAGTATCTTGATTTCTCATAAAGTCACTAGCTTCCATTTGCTCCAGTCTAACTCTGAAGGAATGAATCTCCTCAGTGAGCTTTTGAGATTCTTTTTCCATCTGGCAAATTTGACTTTTTAAGGCATTCTTCTCCTCATTGCCTTTCTGAGCCTCTTTTGCCATTTGAGTTAGTCTATTTTTTAAGGTGTTATTTTCCTCAGTCAGGCTGTTGACTGTCATTTCATACTTTTCTTGCATCTTTTTCATTTCTCTTCCCAAATTTTCCCCCACTTCTCTTATCTGCTTCTTAAGGTCCTCTGTGGCCTGTAGCCAGTTTGTATTTTCATTTGGGGCTTTTGGTGCAGGAGTTCTGACCTCACAGTCCTCCTCCATGCTTTGAGCCTCTTTGCCCCTAAAATAGGAGTCCAATGTTGAACTTTTCTGTTTATTTTGTTTCATTTGCCTAGGCATGTTGCCACTTAATTACTTGATTTTTGGGCTTGTTGCCACAGTAGGACTCTGCCACCAGACAGGGGAGCTTCTGCCCAAATGTGGGGTCTTCACAACTTCCGCCAGTTGGGTGGCCTCTGTAAAGCCTCCACCCACTCTGGCAAGTTGGATACCCACCCCAAACTTCCCCCCCAGACCACAATCCAGATCCAGGCAGTTTAAAGCAAGAGTGATTAACCCCCAGACTGATTGCTGGATCTCCCTACAGTTCGAAGACCAGAAGCTAGAGCCACTGCTGATGCTGCAAAATGGCTTCCGTGTCGCTGTTTCTTCAGCAGCTTTTCGCCCCCAGGGGAGGAAACCATGCATTCCCCAAATACTGGTCCCAAAGTCCATAGGGCACTAGCCTCTCACTTTGTCCTAGGCATATCTGTGGTGATAATTCTGGAATTGCCACAATTGCTGGTGTTCTGGAGTCCCTCCTGCCTGCTGAAGGCCCAGCCACCCTGGGGCTAAAACTGAGGACCTGGGCTCAGCTCCCAGCAGGCTGCCCTGTCTGTTCCCAGTGCGCTGTGCTGCCTGCTCTCAGAGCGCTGCACTGGCTGGTCCCTGCAGGGCTGCTAGGCTGTCCTCAGCAGGAGGTTAGCTTCTCTGTGCCGTTCTGTGGGTGCTGTGGCTCCAGAAGTTGTTCGGAGTCCCCTTTCACATTGTTTGAATTTTGTGTGGGGCAGAGCACATTGGAAATGCTGTTTCTACTCTGCCATCTTGCCTCCGCCCCCCTATTCTATTTTTTAAGGTGTTATTTTCCTCAGTCAAGCTGCTGACTCTCATTTCATACTTTTCCTGCATCCTCCTCATTTCTCTTCCCAATTTTTCCTCCACTTCTCTTATTTGATTTAAGAGGACCTTCTTAAGGACCTCTATGACCTGTTAACCCATTCATATTTTCCTTTGGGGCTTTTGAAGCAGGATTTCTGACCTTACAGTCCTCCTCTTGTTCTATGGTTCGATCCTCTTTGCCCCCAAAATAGGAGTCTAATGTTGCATTTTTCTGTTTATTTTGTTTCCTTTGCCTCAGCATGTTGCCACTTAATTACTTGACTTTTGGGCTTGTTGCCATGGTAGAACTCTTCCACCAGACAGGGGAGCTTCTGTCCCAAAGCTGGGGTCTTCACAACTTCCGGTTCTGGCAAGCTAGATACCCACCCCATGACCTCCACCCCAGACCACAATCCAGATCCAGGGAGGTTAAAGCAAGAGAGATTACCCCCCAAGAATGATCGCTGGATCTCCCTACAGTTTACAGGCCAGGAGCTGGATCTGCCACTGAAACTGCAAAATGGCTGTCTCTTCAGCACCTTCTAGCCCCCAGGGGAGGAAGCCGAAGAGTTTCCCAAATACTGGTCCCAAAGTCCATAGGGCACTAACCTCTCGCTTTGTCTTAGGAATGTCTGTGTTGATAATTCTGGAATCTCCACAGCTGCTGGGGTTCTGAGGTCCCTCCAGCCAGCTGATGGCGCGGCCACACTGGGGCTAAAATCCCGGTTCATGTGGACCTGGCCTCGGCTCTCTGTGCACTGGGCTGTCGGCTCCCAGAGTGCTGTGCTGGCCCTTCCTGCAGGGCTGCTGGGCTGTCCTCAGCAGGAGGTTAGCTTCCCTGTGTTGTTCTGTGGGTGCTGGGGCTCCGGAAGTTGTTCAGAGTCCCCTTTTACATGGTTTGGAGGTGATCTGGGGGAAGAGCACCTTGGAAATGCTCTTTCTACTCTGCCATCTTGCCTCCACCCCCCACAGTTTTCTTTTAAGTGAATTTAAGTAATATTTGTAGGACATATAATTGAAGTCACTAATGGATGGGGTAGGCTTTTGTATCTATAAAACTTGGAAGTTTTTTCTTTGTTATTTTTAAAAAGTCTGCTCCTTTTCAAATAAGTAATTTTAAAGTATATATTTTTTTGTTTTTCTTTATTTTGGGGGGAAATGTTTAAATGTTAAAAATTTAAAATAATATGTTTTTATAATATTGTGCCCAAATGAAACTTATTTAGATGTTTTTGTGCTAATACTTTGCATATATTATTCACTTTAGAGGTATTTCTCACTCTTTGGAAATTTTTCTTTAATTAGGTCTTTAAATGCAGTACATGTATATAATTTTTCTTTTAATATTTTTCTGGAATTACAATTAGTCTAATGGCTATATTTCCTTTTTTGTTTCTTTTCTTTTTGGCTACATTACCTTGAATCATCAATTAGGAGTTTTCAAATCTGTCACAATCTTAGTATGCTCTTAAATGTTATTTTTGGTTTCTTTGGATCTTCATTCAATTTCAATTATCTTGTTATTTTACACTTCCCTTGATAATTTTATTCCTTGGACACATTTTACTATTTCTCTAATTGCCTCATTTCTTCATACATGTTGTATGTGGGTGTGTTTTAAACTATAGTCCTCTTTTAATTTCTTCAATATATTTATGACCCAAATTGATTCATCTGTTGACACGTCTGTCCTTCCAATCGATACATTAGTTATGGAAATCTCAGCAAAGAAACAGATCTTCCATATGTGTCCTTGTATAATTTAAATTTTTCATTTCAATAGACTAGGTAGCTTTGTTAAGAATCAGGGATTGGGGACAACTATGTGGTACAATAAATAGAGCACCAGTCCTGCAATCAGGAGGACCTGAGTTCAAATCTGGCCTTATACACTTAACACTTAGTAGCTCTGTGACCTTGGCAAATCAACTCAACCTTGACTACCTCTCCTCTTCCCTCCAAAGGAAAAAAAAAGAACCAGGGACTGAAGTAGAGTCAGAGACTCAGTGATATTTTTAATAATAAGCAGTAGAAAAAGGAAATGGGAAGATAGAATATACTTAGGTGAGAACACACAAATGAGTTTTCTCAGTAGCAGAGGAAGATATGTGAGGCCTGGAGATTGAAGAAGAAGAAGAATACATATAATTCAACCGTCTCCACTATCTTTTCCTAGGTCAAATGACCTGTTTTGAGACTCTTTAGTTCATGATATTGGGGGAAGCACTTGAAATTACAATGCTTCAGCCTTCTTAGGTTTTGAAAAACTTTCTTGGGGGATTGGAGATATGGAAAAATGTGCCAAATGTATCCCTGTTGATTAGCAGAAGATAGCAAGTATTTAATCAGGGGAAATTGACCTGAGGCTGAATGAGTCTATAGTGGTCATCCAAGGGAGCAGATACAGAAGTCCACTGAAAGTTTCTGGTGATTAAAGACATGGTAACTTATTGTTTAGGCTTTTTGCTGTTTTTTTTTTTTTGAGGGCAGTTGGGGTTCAGTAACTTGCCCATGGTCACCCGGCTAGGTTTTTTTGTTTATGTTTGTTAAGTGTCTGAGGCTGGATCTGAACTCAGGTCCTTCTGACTACAGGGCCGATGCTCTACTAACCGAGCCACCTAGCCACCCCCTTTTTGCTGTTTCTGTCCAATACTGAAAAGGCTAGGCAGTTTAGAATAAGATGAAAAATTTTGAGTGATTTCTTGGTCCTTCTACTATTTCAGGACAACAACAAAGTAGATGAGAACAGCATTTCTTTTCTTTTCTTCTTCTTCTTCTTTTTTTTTTTTTGCTTTTTTTTGGGAGTGCAATTGGGGCTCCGTGACTTGCCCAAGATCACACAGCTATTAAGTGTGTCAAGCATCTGAGGCCAGATTTAATCTCAGGATATTGCCAAGATTATATGAAACATTAGATGATTGATTAGATGGCTTACAAAATTGCTTTATGTTTGGACGAGGCTTAATTATTGACCTCCCATCCAGTTGTTAAAATGCTATTAAATTGCTGAACCTGGATGATCTTCTTAATTCTGTTAATGTATGTAATGACTTCTTAATATTTGTCATTCCTTGTGTGCATGCTTGCACATGTGTATATGTGTGTGCTCACACACACAAGAATAAATACCTATTAAATACTAAATTAATGTTCCATACTCAATTTATATCATACATCAAGCACTTCTTTTTGCACAACCCCCTTAGCCCCAGCTGAAGATGTAAAAATTGAAAAAAAAATAATTCCCAGAGGTTATTAATGAGCCAATAAGTGTGAAAGAGGGAAACCCTTTTCACCAGAGGTAAGCTTCCCAGTAAGAACCCAGTCCAACTGCATAGCTAGTTAGAAAACTGGGAAGATCAGTGGCTTCAGTCCCAATTAACTCAGCTGAAGATCTCTTGATGTTTTAAGGCTAGACTGGTATTATGCAAGATGACATTGTACAAGATAGTATTTTTGCTCTGTTTTATTTTGAATGAAAGTAAAAAAAAAGGCTGTGAATGATAATGTAAATTTGACTGTGTATTTGCTTCTTCCTTAGCTCAAGCAAAATAAGGGGAGAAAAAATTTCAATTTCCCCTTCCTTTCTTAATTGCCCTTAATAGTATCATTAAGCAAACCACCTTTATTTCTTTGAATTTGAAGAATGAATAGAATGTGGTTAATATGTGACAACAATAAAGCTCTCCTTTTTTATCAGCAAAATGTTCTGTTTTATCAGATTTACTTGTTCTTTTAAAACGTCAAGATGAGTGTCTCCCTGTTCCATTTTAATTATTTATTACATTCAGGATATTTGAAGTACGGTTTTTAAAAATATTTTTGTAGGATATATTACTTGAGCAATCTATACCTACTGGACAATGAAAATTTCCTTTTATGGCTCACATACTATACCCTGCATCCAAAAAGAATTTAAATATAGTTTTACTCGAAATTCTGATTTTTGCAGATAAGGGGTTGCACAATCCCCAAAGGGGATGCAGAGGCAGATGTTTAAACTATTTTTTACTATAAAGTTCAATTCCACGTTCTGCCATTATTTACTTTCTGTTCCATATGTCATCACCAAAAAATAAATAAGATAATGCAAAACATATATTTATTCTAGAATGATTTCACTTGATTATGATGATGAATTCAAACAGCATAGGCAGCTTGATTTTACTAATTTAAATTGAAGTTGTAGTGCCATGTTCAACAACAAAAAACAGGACTGGAAAATGAAACTAACAAGGAAAAATATAAGGTCTATGTGCAAATATAGTGATAACCAATGGGGGTAAAAGAGCCCTATAAGAAAGTGTAGGATGGCATCCCTAATGCTTTGCTTGTTGTTAGAACTAGGAAAAGGTAGCAATTTTAAGAAAATCATCCCAAAGACAGCTGTAGCCCTTTTACATTTCTAAAGGCATAATATGTGTAGAGTAAAGGGTTAAGAAGTCTAAACCTACTTGTTCCAAAGGCCAAGTTTTTGTCCCAGCCATTGTATTTCTTATTTTTAATTACCCAATTTCTTAAATCATAAATGGTTGTCATTATTTTGGGGTGCTTTAAATTCAGTACCTACTTCTTCTTTGTCTTTTACCTTTATCAAAAAATTCTGGACCTCTAAAATATTTATTAAAATGGGGATGATTCATAACAGAATTAAAAAGTAATATGAGAAAGCAAATGTACAAAGTCATTCTCTGATTTTATATGCAACAATAATAATCAAGAACAATATGGGGGCAGCTAGGTGGCACAGTGAATAGAGCAACAGCCGTGGAGTCAGGAGGACCTGAGTTCAAATTCGGTCTCAGACACTTAACACAAAAAACTAGCTGTGTGACCTTGGGCAAGTCGCTCAACCCCAGTTGCCCTACCTTCCCCCTCTAAAAAAAAAAACAAACAAAAAAACCAAATAAAAAGAACAATATGAATGAGTCTAAATTTTTTTTCAATTCTATAATAGTTTTCAAATAATAAATATTTGGTAAAGGTCTTTGGCTGCAGAATAGTCATTTATGTGTATGTGGTCATCCTTCTACCAACCTCATACCATGCTGGTGAATTCTTCCCAACAATTCTTCTATCTTGGGATGACCCTGTCTCACTTCCAGTCTTTAAGGTTTATTGTTTGTTATTATTCTTTTATTTTACTTGGCTTATCTCTTTGCATTTTGAGGTGATGAAAGCATGCTAGGATTAGACCCAATCTCTCACTCATTCCTCTTCCTATTATTTTTGGAGTGATCTATTTTTTACTTTTTGGAGGTGGAAGGAAGGGCAATTAGGGTTAAGTGACTTGTCCAAGGTCACACAGATAATAAGTGTTAAGTGTCTGAGTCCTAATTTGAACTCAGGTCCTCATGACTCACTGTGCCACCTAGCCACCCCTGTAGTGATCTTTATGGAACAAAGCTTAATCATTTGAACTGAAGAATCAAGAGATGAGCAGGGCAATTGACATACAAATTGTTCAGGCATTATAAACTTAAGAAAGGCAAATAAGGTCACATAGAATGAGAAGATCATGCAGATGAATTAATTACTTTAAAAGTCAGGCAAAGCTGAGCCATTGCTTGACCTTGAGAAGGTAAGTCAGAAAAGTTTGGATTTACCTCTTATACTTACTTACAAAGGAAATCTGAACAAGTTATTTATAATCCTGAACTTCTACATTTATATCTATAAAATGGAGAAGAGAATATTTTCAGTATCAATTTCATAGGGTTCTCATGATAAAATGGCATTGTGAAATACTATAAGCTTTTAAGTATTATATATTGTTGCTGTTATTATAATTATTTTAATTCTTTCATCTTGTGGAACAGCCACTGATAGAATAAAAGGGATGCATTTATAATGAAAGATCAAGTAAAAGAACCCAAGGGTAAAGAAGGAAGGAGGAGAGAAGAAATAAATTAATAGTATTTGGAAGAAGAGGTCTCAATTGAAGATCATTCAACCAATCATTCTATCAAGAAATATTCATTAAGTTCCTATTATGTGCCAGGCATGATATAGAGAATTAAAACACAATAGTGAGACATATTTTATCCTTAAGGAGTTTAAATTCTAGTTCAGGGTGGGGAACCTATGGCCTTTAAGTGACATGTGGCCATCTATGTCCTCAAACACGACCCTTTGACTGAATCCAAATTTCACAGAACAAATCCTTTTAATAAAAAGATTTGTTCTGTTAAACTTGGACTCAATCAAAAAGCCACACCCAAGCACCTAGAAGTCCAAGGCCACAGGTTCTCCACCCCTGTGTGGGATACATGCTAACAGATGAGTAAATGCAAGTTACACATCAAACACATACAAAGAGATTTAAGTTGTTTTTTTAGTCATGTCTAAAACTCTTTGTGACCTCATTTGGGGATTTCTTGGCAGACATACTAAAGTGGTTTGCTGTTTCCTTTTCCAGCTAATTTTATAAATGAGGAAACTGAAGCAAACAGGATTAAATCACTTGTCCAGGGTCACACAGCTAGAAAGTATCTGAGGCTAGATTTCAATCACTTGAAATTTGAAATCATTTGAAATCATTTGAAAATCATTTCTGCCTCCAGGTCTGGTGTTTTACACACTGCAGTACCTAGCTATCTATAAAGAGATCTGAGGGATACACTAGACTTGGACCTCAAGGAGGTCTGGGAATTCTAAAAAGCAGATGTGAGGTGAGAGGTATGGGGGATGGCCCAAGCCAAGGCAAGAAAACAGGATACCGAATGTCATAAACACAGAGCCCCAAGTAGATCTGTTTTCCTTGGGTACAGAATGGTTATTGGATGTAATTGTATAGTAATACTAGAAAGATAGGCTGAAGCAAAATTGGAAAGACTTTAAATGTTAAAGAGAGGAGCAAGGATCAAACCTGGGTGACTAGAAGAATATTTAATTCATTCTTTGTCAGAATCAAGCATTTATACATAATCTATAAATATATAGGATAAATGAGATTGAAGAATTAAAGATGACTGGATAGCATACTACTACTATTCTTTCAAATGCTTGCTGTATTTAAAATTTTCTAATATTTTATTTCAATTCTCTCACTTTTCCTTATCAAGTATGTTTTCCAGTTAAGTTAGGGTGTGCTTCTACCACTTTTGTTCTTATCATCTCAAAAGGCTTTTATACAATTTTTTATCCATCAATTCTCTGAGATCATTATTATTTTAATTTAACAAATTTGTCAAGCATCCTTAACATCTTTGTATTATACATTTGAGAAGTTAATGAAAGAAGTGGCCCTCTTTTATTAATAAAAGAATTAGAGGGGTGGCTAGGTGGCATCGCGAGTAAGAGTGCTGGCCCTGGAGTCAGGAAGACCCGGGATCGGTTCCAGCCTCAGAAAACTAGCACCCACACATAAAAATAACTAGCCGTGTAACCTTGAACAAGTTACTTAACCCCAATTGCTTTAAAAAAATGAAAAAAAAAAGAATTAGAGCCTTCTGTAAAGTTGGGGCTTCACTGATTATTTTGCCCCTTAAAAATAATTACCTTCTTTTGGTGAGATTTTACGTCTGAATCAGTAAGTCAGAATACAAGGTGAACAGGACCTATATAACTTTAAATAAATAAAAAAAAATTTGTGAGAGACTTGGTAATGTCCTAAATAATTTGTATAAAAAGGAGGAACAACTTCACAGTCAGAGACAAAGGTTCCGAGGATGACAAATAGAGAGAAAAGAATGAATCATATTGAGACAAGAACCTGACACCCGGGCGTCTAGGTGGCCCAGCGAATATAGCACCAGCCCTGGAGTCAGAAGGACTTGAGTTAAAAAATATGGCCTCAGACATTTAACACAAAACCTAGCTGTGTGATCTTGGGAAAGTCACTTAACCCCAATTGCTCCTCCAAAAAGGAAAAAAAAAGACCCTGACACCCTGGGCCAAGTAGAAGAAGGAAGAGAAGGTAGAATTGAGCTGTGACAGAGAAAGGAGATATTAAGGAGGTCTGTGTTTCCCCCAGTTTTATCTCTCAGACCCAGTATATTTAGATATATTATACCTTAATCTGATGTTTCATACTCAAACGTATTCAATAAATCTGAGTTTTCCTCAACCATAAAGAGGCCAGAAGTTAACCAGGGATAGATATAAATGAAAATTTAGACCAAGAGACCAACAACTGCAGAAGTTTTAGAAATTTTCCTCACTGGGGTCTTAGAAAAATTATAACTGAACTCATAACCTTTTGTTTAAAATATGCTACCTAGAGTTAATAAGGAGGAAATAACTTGGACTTTAGGGGCCATTATATTGACTTATGCATAAAATGAAACTGATTATTGTAACTTTATGTTACTGTAGCATGACTGATTAAGTAAACAACCTATAGAAACTTATTGTCAACTCTAAAACCAAAACTAAAAGCTATTCTGTGAAACACACCTTTTCTATACCACTATGTCACATAATAGTTTCAGAGATGCACTTGCATTGCTAATCTTTATGATATCTCAAAAAGCATTTTTCTTATATCTCTGATCCTTTATTTTGTGGTAAATCATACATGGAAAAATAAATAGAAGCACTTTTGTCTTGAGTCAAGACTTTGTGATATTTGTTTAATGGCACTATTAAATGTTGGTTTCAGGGAATTCAAACAACATTTCCAATATCATAATTTCCCTTTGTATTTCAGATTTACTAAAGCTTAATGAAATGAAAGAGTAAATTAAAATACTCTGTAAATAGCTATCAAGTGGCACTGATTGGCCTTTGTCCCCTAGCTTCTGTTTGTTAGTCTTTTTCAAGCCTCAACAACTCTATCTAAAATTGTCCAAGTTTTAGTAAGATTATTTGAGTTAAATATAAAATATTTGGGATTAAATACCTGGCAAAACAAAGTACTGAATAAAGCTATGGTTTCTGGGATTCTGAAGGTTGTATGTGAAGAGGTTACCCACTAAGAGGGTTAGGGTTGCTCTGGAGACCCCAGAATAACAACATGTCAGGCCCTGCCAAATAAATTCGACTCAAGTCTTCTCTCAGCCAAAGAAAAGTAAAGTTTATTAAAAGTTTGCTTATGTTAGACACAGAGTAAGTCTGTGCTAAGTCATTCTATGGCGCTCTCACTATTCTATGGCTCTCTCACAAACATGAAGACAGGATGGGTTCTTATATACAGAAGGTTGTGGGAGGAATCTAGGGCTGCTCTAGGGGAGGAGTTTGGGGAGGGTCTTCAGGAGGAATTAATGAGGTCAATGAGTGATTAAGGGTGGGGAGTTGCTGAAGGCCACCTGGATACCACAAACAATGGTGGGCTAGGACAGTTTGGGTGGGAAGTAGATGAACAATGGAGGGCTAGACTAGCAATTAGGCTAGAGTTAGTAGTAAGTAGTTAGTAACTAGGCTAGAGGTCTGGGCCCAGCCACAATGTAAGGCTTATTGCCTCATGCAAATGCCTCATCAAATGGGATGATTTAATCAAGAGTCCAAGGGAGATTCCTGGAACCTGTACTTCAAGGACTCAAGGAGAGGTCAAGGGGGCTCCCAGAGCTCATACTTCATCAGTATGCATCCCATTTATTTAATGTGGGAATACTTTCTCTAGAGGGTAAGGAAAGGTTAGTGGGTCTATAATTTTATTTTTTAAATGATTAATTAATAAGAATTTATTTTCTGTCATTTCAACATGGCTCCATTAAAGAAAAATGAAAACACCCTAAAATCACAACTCTTACAACACATATGTATAGCCAAGCAACACAAATTCCAACACTCAACATGTTCAGGTGGAGCCAAGATGGCAGAATGAAAGCAGTAACTTTTCTAAGCTCCTCTGTGAATCCTGTCAATAAACTTTAAAAAGTGTATCTTAACAGATTTTGGAGTGACAGACTCCACTGGGAGACGGATTGTGGCAGAATCCAGCCCAGAAAAGTGCCTACATGTGTTGGGGCAGGGGTAGCTCAGAGTATTTGGGGGCTGCAGCAGCTCGGACTAGACAGTGGACTACAGTAGAGTGAGAAGGAGCCCCAGCCATCAGACTCACCCACCCCAAGGGCAATTCAACGCCTTCTCACAAGCATCCCACCACAGGACAGGAGGATCCCTTGGAACCGGGTAAGAGAAAGCTCAGTGCCCAAAGTAGAGACAGCAGTTTCTCCTGGGGCTATCAGCCAACAGCCTGGAAATTTGAAAATCACCTGCCCGATTTTCCAGGGGCCAGCTCTTACCATTCCCCCCTCTGACCTAGAAAACCCAGAGATAAATGTCCCACCCAGAGATAAATGTCCCACACAGAGGAAAATCCTGAAATAGCAGAAATAGCCTCAGGCTTAGGAGTCATGGAGAAAGGGTATAACTGAGGCAGTAAGGAGTCTGAAGAGAAGGGTGGGAGGGGTCCCAAGAAGCTTTACCTCACCTGACCAGCAAGAGCCTGCCTGACCTGTAGCCCAGGGGCATAGAGGCAAAAATCTGAAGTGGCCAGACCACCCCTCCCTCACAGATTACTCTGTGAGCTTCAGGGTAACTCGGGGAAACACTGAGAATCCTGACCTTCACCTCAATCTAGACACCCAGAGGCTACAGCACATAGAGCCAACAACCAGGCACCTAACTCCCAGCCTGAGAAGCTTGGGTCAGAAATCTTTGTGCTCCAGGAGCAGAATTACACTTTAAAGGACAGGAAATGGGCAATTGCAGTGGGCCAGAAGCAACTTGCAAAGGCAAGACCAAGGTCAATAGAATCTTATTATTCTGAATGAGAAGAATCACTTTCAGGAGACACCATGGACTCTGTGTCCATACCTGAGACTCCAGATGGAAATATGAACTGATCTTAAGCCCCAAAAGCATTCTTGGAGGAAAGATTTTAAAAGCCAAATTAGGGAGGTAGAAGATAAATTTAAAGCTACAATGACTAAATTGGACAAAAGTCTCACTGAAGAAAACAAACCCTTAAAAAATAAAATTTGTGAACTAATCAGAGAAAATACCTCTCTAAAAAAGGACCTTCAAAAACTAACTGAAGAAAATAATTTACTGAAAATTAGAATCAGTCAAATTGAAGCTCAGGGCTCTATGATGCACCAAGAATCAATAAAACAAAACACAAAGACTGAAAAAATGGAAAAAAGTGCAAAATGTCTCACTGGAAAAACAACTGACCTGGAGAACAGATCCAGGAGATATACTTTAAGAATTATTGGTCTACTGGAAAGCCATGATGAAGACAGCAGCCTGGACAACATCCTCCAAGATATTGTCAAAGAAAACTGTCCTGAAATCCTAGAATCAGAAGATAAAATAGTTATTGAAAGAATTCACCTATCTCCTCCTCAAAGAGATCCCTAATTGAAAACTTCAAGAAATATAGTAGCCAAATTCCAGAATTACAAGATTAAGGAGAAAATATTGCAGGCAGCCAAAAAGAAGCAATTCAAATATCATGGAACTATAGTCAGGATTACACAGCACCTAGCAGCTTCTACATTAAAATATCAGAGGGTTTGGAGTTTGATATTCTGTAAGGCAAAAGAGCTAGGACTGCAACCAAGGATTCATTACCTGGCAAAACTGAACATAATCTTTCAGACAAGGAGATGGTCATTTAATGAAATAAGGGATTTGCAGACTTTCCTGATGAAAAAGCCAGAGATCAGTGGAAAATCTGATCTCCAGTTACAAGACTCAAGAAAGACATAAAAAGGTAAACAAGGAAACCACATACTCACACATACACACGTGTACATAACTTGGGATGCAATAAGAACAAACTGTTTATATCCCTATATGAGAAACTAATAACTATCAACATTGAAATATATATGATTATTATGACCCTTAAAAGGGATATACATAGATAGAGGGTTTGGGTATAAATGAACTAATATGATGACAAAAAATTTATAAAGGGGTTAAAAGGGATTATAATGGGATAAAAGGAAAGGATGAGGCAGAAAAAGGTAAATTATGCCATATGAAGAGGCATAAAAACATACTATAGTAGAGGGGAAGGAAAGAGGGAGAGGTACATCATTTGAACATTATTCTCACTGGTTCTGGGCCAAAGAGGGATCAACATAATCAGTTAAGTTTAAGATTTTAATGTGAAAAGACACAAAAACTCATTAAATAGAGGGAAAGGAGGGAGGGAGAGGAGTACTGTATGAAATTTGCTCTCCTTTGTTTGGGGTCAAAGGAGAAATAATATATTCTGATATGTATAACAATGTGTTGTGTCCTATAGGCAGTTGGAGGGTAAGGGAGGAACAGAAGGGGGTACTAGAAGAGGGGGAAATATTAGTAAGGGGAGAGGATAGGTAAAGAAAGGGGGGTCACAGGGAGGGAACACTGGGGGAGGCAGTGGTCAGAAGGAAAACCTTTAAGGAGGGAAAGGGAGAAGGAAGAAACAAAAACATAATCAGGGGAGGGAATAGGATGGAAGGAAAGAGAGAGATAGTAATCATTAGTGTGAATGTGAATGGGATTAGCTCTCCCATAAAACAGAGGTGGATAGGAGAATGGATTAAAAACCATAATCCTACAATATGCTGTCTACAAGAAACACATTTGAAACAGAGGGATACACACAGGGTAAAGGTAAAAGGCTGGGGTAGAATATATTATGCTTCAGCTAAAGTAAAAAAAAAACAGGGGTAGTGATCCTTATCTCAGATAAAGCAAAAGCAAAAATAGATCTAATTAAAAGAGATAAGGAAGGAAACTATATCCTGCTAAAAGGCACAATCAAGAATGAAGCAATATTATTAATTAACATATATGCACCAAGTGGTATAGTGTTGAAATTCCTAGAGGAGAAGTTAAGGGAGTTAGAGGAAGAAATAGATAGCAAAACTATACTAGTGGGAGTATAATCTCTCCCTATCTGAATTTGATAAGTCTAACCTCAAAATAAAGAAGAAAGAAGTTAAGGAGGTGAATAGGATTTTAGCGAGGCTAGATATGATAGCTCTCTGCAGAAAACTGAATGGGGATAAATAGGGATATACTTTTTTTCTCAGTGGTTCATGGCACATACTCAAAAATTGACCATGTACTAGAGCATAAAAACCTCACAATCCAGTGCAAAAAGGCAGAAATATTAAATGCATCCTTCTCACATCATGATGCAATAAAAATCATATGCAATAAATGACCATGGAAAGAAAGATTAAAAACTAATTGGAAATTAAACAATTTAGTCCTAAAGTATGAGTGGGTCAAACAAGAAATTTCAGAAACAATCAGTAACTTCATCCAAGAGAATGACAATAATGAGACAACATATGAAAATTTTTGCGATGCAGCAAAGGCAGTTCTTAGGGGAAGTTTTATATGCTTGAGTGCATACATAAATAAATTAGAGAAAATGGAGGTCAATGAATTGGGCATGCAATTGAAAAATCTAGAAAAAGAACAAATTGAAACCCCCCCAATTAAATACTAACTTAGAAATACTGAAAACTAAAAGAAATATTAATAAAATTTAAATTAAGAAAACTATTGAATTAATAAACAAAACTAAGAGCTGGTTTTATGAAAAAAACAATAAAATTGATACACACTTAGTCAACATGATAAAAAAAAGGAAAGAAGAAAACCAAATTACGAGTGTTAAAAACAAAAAGGGTGAATTTACCTCTAATAAAGAGGAAATTAAAACAATAATTAGGGATTATTTTACCAAGTTGTATGCACATAAATTTAACAGTCTTAGTGAAATGAATGAATATTTACAAAATATAAGTTGCCCAGATAAACTCAAGTGGAAGTAAATTACTTAAATAACCCTATATCAGAAAAAGAAATCAAAGAAGCCAGCAGTGAGCTCCCTAAGAAAAAATCTCCAGGGCCAGATGGATTTACTAGTGAATTCTATTTAATATTTGAAGAACAATTGATTCCAATACTCTACAAACTATTTGGGAAAATTAGTGAACAAGGAATCATACCTATTTTTTATGACACAAATATGGTACTGATACCTAAATCAGGAAGAGATAAAACAAAGAAACAAAATTATAGACCAATTACCCTCATGAATATAGATGCAAAGTTTTTAAATAAAATATTAGCAAAAAGACTGTAGCAACTTATCACAAGAATAATACACTTTGATCAGGTAGGATTTATTCCAGGAATGCAAAGATGGTTTAATATTAGGAAAACCATCAGTATAATTGATCATATCATCAATAAAACCAGTAGAAGCCACATGATTATCTCTATAGATACAGAAAAGACTTTTCACAAAATACAACATCCATTCCTATTAAAAACACTAGAAAGTATAGGAATAAATGGAGCCTTCCTTAAAATAATAGGTAGCATCTATTTAAAGCCATCAGCAAGTATTACATGTAATGGGGATAAAGTAGAAGCATTTCCAATAAGATCAGGGGTTAAACAAAGGTTTTCACTATCACCCCTCTTATTCAATCTGGTACCAGAAATCTTAGCAGTGTCAATTAGAGAAGAAAAAGGAATCAAAGGAATCAAATTAGTCAAAGAAGAGACAAAGCTATCACTTTTTGCAGATGATATGATGATATACTCAGAGAATCCTAGAGAATCAATTAAAAAACTACTTGAGACAATAAATGAATTTGGCAAAGTTGCAGGATATAAAATAAACCCACATAAATCCTCAGCATTCCTGTATACTTCTAATGAAATTCAACAGTGAGAGAGAGAAAGAGAAATCCCATTTAAAGTTATTGTAGACATAAAATATTTGGGAATCTACCTGCCAAAACAAACCCAAGACTTATATGAACACAGGTACAAAACACTTTTCACACAAATAAAGGCAAATCTAACTATGGAAACACATCAATTGCTCATGGCTGTGTCAAGTTAATATAATAAAAATAACAATTTTACCTAAATTAAATTATATATTTAGTGCATATCAATCAATTTACCAAAAAACAACTTTATAGAGTTAGAAAAAATAGTAGCCAAATTCATTTGGAAGAACAAAAGGTCCAGAATATCAAGGAAATTAATGAAAAGAAATGCTAGGGAAGGTGGACTACCTATACCAGATTTTTATCTGTATTATAAAGCAGCAGTCATCAAAACTACTTGGTACTTGGGGCGGCTAGGTGGCACAGTGAGTAGAGCACTGGCCCTGGAGTCAGAAGTACCTGAGTTCGGATCCAGCCTCAGACACTTAACATACACAAACAAAAAAACCTAGCCATGTGACCATGGGCAAGTTATTTAACCCCAGTTGCCCTCCAAAAAGCAAAACAAAACAAAACAAAACAAAACCCCAAAAAACAAAACAAAAATAAGCAAACAAACAAACAAAAAACCCAACCAACCAAACAAAAAAAAAACTACTTGGTACTGGCTGAGGAATAGAGTAGTGGATTAATGGAATAGATTGGGTACACAAGATTCAACAGTCAATGACTATAATAATATATTGTTTGATAAACCCAAAGACCCCAGGTTTTGGGATAAGAACTCATTATTTGACAAAAATTGCTGGGAAAACTGGGATATAGTATGGGAGAAACTGGGCATAGACCATTATATAATACCATATACAAAAATCAAGTCTAAATGGGTGCATGATCTAGGTGTAAAGGCTGATACTGTAAGCAATCTGGGAAAGCAAGGAAAAGTTTACCTGTCAGATTTGTGGAGAGAGGAAGACTTTATGACCAAACAAGAATTAGAGAGCATTATAAAATGCAAAATGGATAATTTTGATTACATTAAATTGAAAAGCTTCTGTACAAACAAAGGCAATGTAACCAATATTAGGAGGGAAGTGGAAAATTGGGAAAGAATTTTTACAACCTATGTCTCTGATAATGGACTCATTTCTAAAATATACAGAGAATTGAGCCAAATCTGTAAGAATACAAGTCTTTTGTTAATTGATAAATGGTCAAAGGATATGAACAGGCAGTTTTCAGAGGAAGAAATTAATGATATCTATAAGCTTATGAAAAAATTCTCTAAATGACTATTGATTAGAGAAATAAAAATCAAAACAACTTTGGGGTACCACATCTCACTAGTCAGATTGGCTAAGATGACAAAACAGCAAAATGAGAAATACTGGAGAGTATGTGGACAAATTGGAACACTAATGCATTGCTGGTGGAGTTGTGAACTGATCCAACCATTCTGGAGAGCAATTTGGAATTATGCCCAAAGGGCTAGAAATAATTTCATACCCTTTGACCCAGCAATACCACTTCTAGGGTTGTACCCCAAAGAGATCATAGACGTGGGAGAAAGACCCATATGTACAAAAATGTTTATAGCAGCTCTTTTTGTGTTGGCAAAGAATAGGAAATTGAGGGGGTTCCCATCAATTGGGGAATGGCTGAACAAGCTGTTGTATGTGAATGTAATGGAATACTATTTTGCTATAAGAAATGAGGGGCAGTTGGACTTCATATTTACCTGGAGAGGCTTATACAAACTGATGCTGAGTGAGAAGAGTAGAATCAGGAGAAATTTGTATATAATCACAGACACAACATATGCAACATATGTGTGATGACCAACTATTACAGACTGGATTCTTCTCAGCAATGCAGCGATATAAGTCAACCCCAAAAAACTCATGATGGAGAAAGATGTCTACATCCAGAGAAAGAACTAGAAAGAACTGAGTTTGAATCCATATTGAAGCAAAACACCTGCTCTTTTTATTTTTCTTGTTTGGTTTTGTTTCCTCTTTCCAATTGTTCATTCCATCTGATACAATCCTTCTTTATAACCTGACTGTCTAATGTGAAAGTATTTGCAGTTCCTATACTTGATTGTATGCTGCCATGGTGGGGAGGGGGGAGTAAGGATGGGAGGGATAGAAAATTTGAAACTCACACAATTGTGGAACTGAATCATGTAAACTAAAAGTAAAGAAACAAATTAATAAAGACCAAAAAATAAAAAAAAAATTCTGAAGAGAAAAAAAAACCATTCAAATATTTGCGTCTCATTCTTCATCTTCAGATCATTATTTCTCTGTCAGAATGTGATTAACCTGCAGTCCCCTGGTTATTATTAATAGTTATTTCTTTGATCAGTTTTTCAGTCTTTCAAAATTTGTCTTTACAATGTTATTGCTTTTATGTAAATCATCCTTCTGATTTTACTCAATTTAATTCATAAAAGTTAATAGAATTCTTCCTATATTTCTCTGAAAATGTCCCTGTCATCATTGCTTATGGAAAAAATATTACATTATATTCACATATAATAACATTTCATAATATCCATATATTTCTTCAACCATTCCCAATTGATATGTACTCCTTTAGTTCAGTTCTTTGCCACAACATAAAAAGCTACTATAGCTATTTTTGTATATATGTGTCCTTTTCCTCCTTCTGTGATCTTCTTGGAATGTATATTTACTTATAATTTACTTAATTATTATTTCATTTCCATTTACATCTTTATTTATATGCTCTATTATATATTTTCTCTAATATCTATGTTATCTGTCTGCTTATTTTTTTTTCTCTTTTGTCCCTTTCTGCCCCCCCACGCCTCACTTAAGTGGTTAGTCAAAATCTCTCCATCAAACTTACGTTTTTTGGGTTTTTTTAGATTTCTCTTTACTTACCTTTCTATACGAGGTTTTTCTTTGCATTATTCTCTTCATTTATTCACTTCCCTTCCAGGATATTTTGTAATTTTATCCTCTGATTCATGGGCTCTATATTTATTCCTTCTTTAGTCTTTGTGTTCCTCTCAGGCTTAAAGCTTTCAGAGTACCAGGTTTGAGCTCTTTCTTCTAGCCAATTTCTATGTCATTGCCTTTATGGGACAGGCAGCTCTTCCTAGTTGAAACAGTGAAGTACCCTGAAGGAGAGACAGGAAGCAGTATGTAGCAGGCAAGTCAAACCACCACCACCACCACCTTCTCACCACCCCCCTCAGATTCTGTTGGAGATCCTGAACCTAGAAGCTCTGGGGCTAGTAATATTCCTCTTCCACAAACCACCAGATCTTTTTTTTTGGTCCAGAATCCATAGCCTCATTGAGGGGAGAAATCACTGAGGAGATGCGGATTACTTTCCTCATTAGTATCAGCAACAATGGCTGACTGTCACCAAGGCAGAGAGGCACAGGAGCCCTGAGAGTGGTAGAAATCCTAGATCAGCACTCCTGCTTCCAGCCTAGCCCTCACAGCCATCATCTGGGCAAATGAATCCTGTGAAGAATAGAGGAAAGGCATCCTCACTGATTACCAATCAACTACTATGTGAAAGGCCAGCCTAGATGAAAAGGTACGCAGACAGAAGCTAGTATGTGCAAAGTAAGATTGCTATCATCTTGGCCACCATCTCTCCTGACATCCTGATGAAGACAGTTGAGGAACCTGAGCCCAGCAGCCTTAGGAATAGAAAAGGTCAATCATGAGCCTGGGAAGTAAAGTCTTTATAGGTGCCTCCTGGTAAACACTACTACAGGTGCTGTAAACCACAGGTCCTTAAGACTCAGAAAATAAATTTCTTGCCACCAAAGACATTGACAAGTTCAGAAATTAATCATTTTATCAATGGAAATTACATTAAAGAAAAAGCATTAAGATCTACTTTGACACTGAACCCTAAGTACCATAGATAAATAGGGAGGCAATTTTTGATGGCATAGCATTACATGGTAGGAATTACCGTTTCTCAGATCATGCTATCCATTCCCATCAATTTGCTTCCTCGTGATCATTTTCATTTCAAAATCCTTCTCTACTCTTCTATCTGTTCACAACTGTTACTTTCATGTCTTCTCTGTGTGGCCTGATCTTAGGAACTCATATATTTCTTCTAGGCCAGACTATTGCCCATGAAGAAAATAATTTGTTCTTTCTTGTTTTTGTTGCTATTATTTTTATAGCACAATATTTCCTCAGAAAAGATAGCATCCCAATATAAAAGCCCACAGCTCCAAATCAAACCTTTTCTAATATCCTTAACTATAATTATAAACACATACGTCATCCCCCACATGAGTATTCATCATGATCCTCTCCTCTTCTCTGGTTTAAGACTTCTACTTTTAGTCTTCTAGATTTAGTTCCCCTCATCTTCCTCCTTTCCCATCCTTCTGTAGTTCCTTTCCTTTTTTTCTGAGAGACTGTAGGAATTATAATCCCTTCACTGTTCATATAGGCACTTAATTGACATTCCTTCCTCATTTATAGTCTCTCCCATTTTTTATTCTGTTCTGTAAAATATATATTTTATAGGGGGTTCTTTTTTAAGTATGACTTTAAATAGATGGGCTTTTCAGTTTCTTCCAACTTTCATATACAGAGAAGCTGTGTTTTCTGAGGTTCCAAATTCTGGTACTATGGAACATTGCAATGTAGGTTCCCAAATGCAATGTGTTCTAAATATACCAAATGCTTAGATAGTATATAATTGCTTTCCAACTTGCTTTCCTAAATGTTGTTTTGTTGTATTAATATTTCCTATCATGTGCATGGTTTTAATTGAGCCACTAGTGTTGCATTAAGAAGGCATGCTGGGTTGACATAAGGTGTCTTCCAAGTATAGTGTAGATTGAAGTTCTGAAGTTTTGCAAGAATGTTAACATGCTGGTTTAGGGCTCCAAAACTTTCATTCCTCCAGATGGAACATTGTTAATATTCTGGATTTGTGGCGTTGCACTATTTTGAAACAAATAAAATGAAGCAGTAAAGAGTAAGATTTTTTTTGGGGGGCCATATGGCTGTTTATTTCTCTGTGTTGAGTCTAACTGTGAAATAAATGGTTTCTCAATATGGGACAGCCACACATTCACACCAGGTGCACCTGGTTAGCACAAGAAAACCTTCTTTTAGATGGCTTAAAATTTGCAATATTGTAATTTGAGAAATTTTCCTCTTCATTTACAAAGCTATAGGGATAAGTCTGACTCCCAGGACAAGTGAGAAGAGGGTTATGTGCCAAAAGATTAAGCTCAAAAAATAGCAACAACGATGTTAATAAAACACAATAACAAAATACCATTTAAAATGGGAAATAACAACTTTATACAACAACTGGAAATGAGATTAAAAATCGGGAATGAACTTCAAAATTAAATAGTAATAATATTTAAGTAAAATTAGGAGTAATTCCTGGATTTGAGCCAGGTAAGTGCTATAGGCAAAGAGATTTTAGTCTGACAAAAATTCCTGATCACTATGGGTAATATTCAATATTTCTTTACTTTAGCCTTATGATTGAAGTGTAAATAATTGAGTTCTTGAAATAAGAGTTTTAAGTGTTAGTTTTTCTTTTACTACATAGCATAAGGCTGCCATAAGGACTGCATTCATAGAACAAGAACACTTGTTCATAATCCTATGAGATCAGAAGATCAGAAATGAACCCCTTTTTTTGACCATATATCAAACTTTGTCACACTGAACACTTTGGAGAAACTTGATATCTTCTCCCTGTAGAGTTTTTCAAAGCCTCTTTTTTAGACTTTCCTTGCTGGGTCATAGTTGCTTATACTAGATCAGAAGAATTCCCCCACTTCCCTGATCCTTTCCAAATGAAACCATTTAGGTATACTGGGGTGAGTTTATATCATGGGACTGTAAATATCTTTTATAGACTTTCCCTCAGACTTAACAATGGTAGGTTTCCCACAAAGTTTACCCCTCATTACAAGAACATTGACCTCCTCACAAGAATACAATTATTTGTGAGTGAGATCAAATAGTACAAGCCAACAATTATTTATTCTTTAAAATGCATTATTTATATTACCAAGGCCTTAAATTATTCATTGAATGAGTGAATTCATTGAGTGCCAATTAATCATCATTCCTTATATATAAAGGTGTACAAGAAAGACATGACTGATCCTCCACAAAAGTCTTACTCTGAAAACTTGTTGTACTATGAAGGTGACCTTATTATGTTTTGAAGGTGACTCTAGATCATAAATGGCCATGCCAGAAAAGTGCAACTTCTGTAAAGCTCTACCAGGAATGGACATGAATTTCTCTAATCAATAGTGATTTAGAGCACTTTTTCATGTCTATAGATAGCTTTAATTTAATTTAATTTAATTATCTGAAAACTGTCTGTTCATATCCCTTACAAGTTAAGACATCATCACACTGATGTCATTGATCCTCTTCAAGAATGAAGGATGAATAATATAGGATCACAACTTTTATTTATTCCTATTTATCAACTGGGGAATGACTTGTATTTTTATAAATTTGACTCAGTTCTCTATATATTTTAGAAATGAACCCTCTATCAGAGATACCGGTTGTAAAAGTTCTTTCCCAGTTTTCTGCTTCCCTCCTTATCTTGATTACTTTGGCTTTATTTGCGCAAAATTTTTCAATTTAATATAGTCAAATTATCCATTTTGCATTTCATAATGTTTTCTATCCCTTATTTGATCATAAAATCCTCCATTCTCCATTAATCTGACAGATAAACTATTCTTTGCTCTCCCAGTTTGCTTATAAATAAGCCTTAACATATCTAAGTCATATCCCCATTTTGACTTTATTTTGGTATACAGTGTAAGAAATTGTCTATGCCTATTTCTGTCATACTATATTCCAGTTTACCTAGAAGTTTTTGTCAGATAGTAAGCTCTTATCCCAGAATCTTGGGTCTTTGGGTTTATCAAACAGTAGATTATGTTTATACTGACCAACTACTATGGCTTATGTACCTAAACTATTCCACTGATCCACCATTATTTTTCTTAGCCAGTAGGAAGTAGTTTTGATGATTGCTACTTTACAACACAATTTAAGAGCTGGTATGGCTTGGTGACTTTCCCTAGCATTTTTAAAATTAATTCCCTTGATATTCTGGACCTTTTGTTCTTCCAGATGAATTTTGTTATTTTTTTCTAGTTCTATAAAATAACTTTTTGGTTATTTGATTGTTATGACACTGAATAAATAAATTAATTTAGGTAGAATTGTCATGTTTATTATGTTAGCTCAGCCTACCCATGAGCAACTGATGTTTTTTTCCAATTATTGAAATCTGACTTTGTGTGAAAAGTGTTTTGTAATTTTGTTCATATAGTTCCTGGGTTTGTTTTGGCAGGTAGACTCCCAAATGTTTTATAATGTCTACCATAACTTTAAATGGAATTTCTCTTTTTATCTCTTGTTGTTGGGCTTTGTTAGTATTTTATATCCTGCAGCTTTGCTAAAGGTATTTATTCACAAATGCTATTTTAACTGCAAATATTCTAGAATGATATGACTTGTTTGCATTTTTACTTCTGGGAACTTTTGACCTAGTAGATAGAAAATGAAGGGAAAACAAGATAAACAAACTAGAAATAACTAGGCTCAACTCAAAGTCATTTGCCTTTTTACTTCTATGGAGATGGCTGCAGAATGAGGAACAGGAGCAAGAGAAGGACATGAGCTGAACATTTGCCTAGGTTACAGATCAAGATTTTCTTTGCAAATGTTTAAAATGTTGTTAGTTTCTAATGGTTTGGATTCATCTATATGTCACACAGTGGAGTTTCACAAAGAGAAATATTTACTTCAGAAGCTATATCACAAATATAAAAATGTACTCCCCCCAGCATGTGGGAGCCACAGTCCCCCTCCTCACTCTGTACCACCTTGGTCTCTGGGGAGGGGATGGGATTAGTTTTATATTTGAGCTTAGTTTCATTTCCAAATTTAACACCCACCTTGGACTTGGTCCCAAGTAATCCTTCTTTTCTCACTGGTTCAGTTCATGTCACACTAATAGGAATCACTGAGAAGAGTTCTGCTGAGAAGATGGCAGAGAGAGCCATTACTCACTAATATTAGAGATATGAGTAGCCAATGAAAGACAGCTATCCCACTTATGTGCTCAAAATGCAGTGGGTTCCATGTTAGGCAAACTGAGCATGCTCAAAGTCAGATTGCATTGACTTAATGATTTTCTTACAAGAATTTCATAAACTGGCAGGAAACTGCTGAGATCATCTAGTTCACTTATCTCATTGTCACAATGAAGAAACTTAGAACTAGAAAAGTAATCTCTCTTTCTCTCCATATATATCTTTATCTCTCTCTCTCTCTCTGTATATGCATATATATATATATATATATATGTGTGTGTGTGTGTGTGTGTGTGTGTGTGTGTGTGTGTGTGTGTGTATGTGTGTGCGTGTATATATATATGTGTGTGTAGGTATATGTATGTATATGTATATACATATACACACACACGTATACATATATTTATACACACATTCAGAGTCTATATATACCAACTTCTCTATCTATTAGGTCAACTGCAAAAGACTCAACTCAATCACATGGATAAAAGACCAGAACCAGTTAAAAAATATCTGCACATATTCCATAGTCTTTCCAAGACACTTCTATTCATCTCCATGGCTCTTCCAAAAGCTGTCTTCATAGCCTCCTTACACAGGAATGTTTTCTTTAGGCATTTTATATACACAGCAGACTCCCATTGCAAGCTTCTGTCTTAAGATGTGAGTATCTTAATAATTAGGTTGGAATTTACCAGTGTTAAGAGGAGTCCTCAGAAATTACTCTAGCACTCTGTTTTTTTTCATCAGACACAGTTATTGTTTTTCCATGTAGGAATGTAAATAGTTCAACTTTGATAAGTTCCTTTTGATTTCTTTTCCCTGATTACCTTCTCAAGTATCTCTTGCTTCTTGTGTCTGAATGTCAAATTTTTTATTCAACTCTGGTTTATTCCTCAAGAATGCTTGAAAGTCCTCTATTCCACTGAATGACCATATTTTCCCCTGAAACAAGATATTCAGTTTTGCTGGGTAAGTGACCCTTAGCTTCAATCCCAGATCTTTTGCCCTGTGGAATATCATATTCCATGCCCTTCGATCCCTCAGTGTAGAAGCTGCCAGGTCCTGGGCTATTCTGATTGTGTTTCCACAGTATTGGAATTGTTTCTTCCTGGCTGCTTGTAGTATTTTCTCCTTGATCTGGGAGTTCTGGAACCTGGCTATAATATTCCTAGGAGTTTTCTTTTTGGGATCCTTTTCAGAAGGCAATCAGTGGATTCTTTCAACCTGTCTCTCCCCCTCTGGGTCTAAAACATCAGGGCAATTTTCCTTGAGAATTTCTTGAAGGATGATTTCCATGTTCTTTCTTTGATCATGACTTTCAGGTAGTCCAATAATTTTGAAATTATCTCTCCTGGATCTATTTTCCAGGTCAGTGGTTTTTCCCATGAGATATTTCACATTGCCTTCTATTCTTTCATTTGTTTGGATCTGCTTAACAGCATCTTGATTTCTCATAAAGTCATTAGCTTCCATTTGTTCCAGTCTAACTCTGAAGGAATGATTCTCCTCAGTAAGCTTTTGAAATTCTTTTTCCTTCTGGAAAATTTGGCTTTTTAAGGCATTCTTCTCCTCATTGCCTTTCTGAGCCTCTTTTGCCATTTGAGTTAGTCTTTTTTTAAGGTGTTATTTTCCTCAGTCAGGCTTTTGACTGTCATTTCATACTTTTCTTGCATCTTTCTCATTTCTCTTCCCAATTTTCCCCCCACTTCTCTTATCTGCTTCTTAAGGTCCTCTATGGCCTATAGCCAGCTTGTATTTTCATTTGGGGCTTTTGGTGCAAGAGTTCAGACCTCACAGTCCTCTTCCTGTTCCATGCTTTGATCTTCTTTGCCCCCAAAACAGGAGTCTAAAGTTGCATTTTTCTGTTTATTTTGTTTCCCTTCCCTAGGCATATTACCACTTAATTACTTGATTTTTGTGCTTGTTGCCACAGTAGGACTCTGCGACCAGATAGGAGAGCTTCCGTCCCAAACATTGGGGTCTTCACAACTTCTGGAGGTTGGGTGGCCTCTGTAAAGCCTCCACCCGCTCTGGCAAATTGGATACCCACTCCAGGTCTCCCCCCAAGACCACAATCCAGATCCAAGCAGGTTAAAGCAAGAGCGATTAACCTCCAGACTGATTGCTGGATCTCTCTACAGTTTGCAGACCAGGAGCGGGAGCTGCCACTGATGCTGCAAAATGGCCTCTGTGCTGCGTTTCTTCAGCAGCTTTTTGCCCCCAGGGGAGGAAGCTGATGTTTTCCCCAAAGACTGATCCCAAAGTCCATAGGGCACTAACCTCTCACTTTGTCCTAGGCATATCTGTGCTGATAATTCTGGAATCGCCACAGTTGCTGGTGTTCTGGGGTCCCTCCAGCCGGCTGCTGGCCCAGCCGTCCTGGGGCTAAAACTGAGGCTCATGTGGGCCTGGGCTCAGCTCCCAGCAGGCTGTGCTGTAGGTTCCCAGTGTGCTGTGCTGCCTGCTCTCAGAATGATGTGCTGGCCGCTCCCTGCAGGGCTGCTGGGCTGTCCTCAGCAGGAGGTTAGCTTCTCTATGTCATTCTGTGGGTGCTGCGGCCCCAGAAGTTGTTCAGATTCCCCTTTTACATTGTTTGGAAGTGGTGTGGGGCAGAGCACCTTGGAAGTGTTGTTTCTACTCTGCCATCTTCTCTAGCACTCTTGAAGATCACAAACAAGAGAATTGTCCCAAGCCTGACCTCTTTTATCAGAAGAGATGAACTGAGAATTGTTTGGATAGTGCAGAGCAAAGGTGAACTGATAATTAATCAGCAGTCCTACAAACTGTTTTATGTTCTTATGGAATTTATGTATAAAACAGCTAAAAGTATAAAATAGTCATAATTTTAACTGCTTAATTTTTCTTCATACCATTTTACACATGTGTTGTGTTATTTAGTACTTTTTTGTGTGTATTAGAAATAAATGTGTCTGATACCTGACTAAAACAGTATATTGAATATGTTTTTACTTCTCCCTTTGATGATATCAAGACAAAAACCTATCTTTAAGTAATTCTTCTATGTGCCTTAGAAATTTAACAATCAATGTCATTGGGAAACGTAGGTAGAAAAATATTCTTGGATTTGCCATAGAAAAATGTAGAGAACAATACTTGACGTCAGAAAATGGCATAAAAATAATAATTTTAGATTAAAGTCTGTCTACATTTGTAGGGGCAGCTAGATGGCACAGTGGAGAGAGTATTGGGCTTGGAATCAGGAAGATTCCTCTATCTGAGTTAAAACCCACCCTTACATACTTACTAGTTCTCTAACTCTAGGCAAGTCATTTAATCCTGTTTGCCTCAGTTTCCTCATGTGTAAAATGAGCTGGAGAAGGAAATGTCAAACCACTCCATATCTTTGCCAAGAAAATCCAAAATGGGGTCATAAGGAGTTAGACTTGACTGTAATGACTAGATTTCCTTTCAGTAAATTATCTACTATTTCTGTTATCATGGGAAACTGGATGTCTCATTGGATAGAGTGCTAAGCTTGGAGTCTAGAGCACATGAGTTCAAATCTAGACTCAGACACTTATTAGCTGTGTGTCCCTGGGCAAATCAATCAGTCCTTTGCTTTAGTTTCCTCATCTGTAAAATGAGTTGGAGAAGGAATTGGCAAACCATGCCAGTATCTTTGCCAAGAAAACTTCAAATGGGGTCACTGAGAGTCAGACATAACTGAAAGAGCTCAACAACAGTATTAACACAGACTCCACAAGCATTGATTCTGAAAATACAAAATATTCAAGGCAAGTGACATTAGCTCCATGTTCATTAAAAGTGGAAAACCTAGCCTTATTTAGACAGCTAAATCAACTTGACTTTTGCTGGTATTGGCCAGAGGTTTTCTGAAAAATATATTTGAAATCAAAATGATAGCTAATTTCCTACAGATAGCTCCAGTGAAATTTTATAGATATTGTCCTAGGCTATTTAGAAGTAAATATTTTTGCCATCTTTTACTACAAATGACAGTGTAAATTCTAAACTAAGGAATAGGTCAGTATTCTCATTGAAATATTTTTCTATTACTCAGATATTATTGTGTAACTAAGAATATAAAAGTTGAATGTAAAGACATTTGCAAAGTATTTTCCTGTGTATTTTTTACTCTCCCTACTCCAAAACAAACAACAAACTACTCTGAAGTATGTTCAAAGGAAACATTTCCTGACATTCTAACCTATTCTGAACTTTAAAAACAATAACCTTGTATCTTATAAGGTGATAAAAATATTTTTTCAGCATAAGATTGTATTAAAAAAAAGAAAGACATATAGAATTAGCAAGGAGAGTAATTCTGTATTTTGTCTTTACATAAACATTTTATAAATAAAAGAGGATAACAAGATTTATGCTCAACTAATTATTACTCCCAACACAAACATAAGTTTCTTAGGTCTTCCCAAGCTATAGCCCAGGACTAAGAAGTTCATAAATGTTAAATTAGAAAGCTTTGCTTTATGATGCAAACCATGGCTGTGACCTAAAGCAAGAATATACAATATTTTTTCTGTTATTCTGTCACTTTTATTCCCTTTGATGCTCTTTCTTCACTTTCAGGAAAGGAGCATTGGGAGTTCAGATTTGTGGCCTACTCCCCTGTTGTCCTTCATTCTACAGGCACTGAAAACCAGATAAAACCTTTGAGTGCACACTGGTGCACACAAACAAAATTTTCTCCCTTTCATCAATAACTTTTCCTCCTTTATGAAAGTATCTTTCAGAAAGCAGTAAAGTTTATTATTCATTCCATCCAGTTCTAGCCACCACATCCTTGTACAAGATGAGAAATTACAAAAACCCCTAGTTTTTTTTCTTTATGTGTATGGATCTTCAGTAAGCTCTTTATTCCTTAGAGTTTGAGAAGCTCATGAGCTGAGTGAATCTCCACAGACACACTGTCTCCAGCAGAGCATAAGGGCTTCTTTGACCCTTATAACCTTTTTGGTTCTATTTTTTATAGCAGCACTTCTACTGTAGAGTTGATTCATCATCTCCATGATCAAAACTCACGCTTGTAACTTGGTCAAAAGTATTTTGTATTGCTCAAGGATTATGGAGGAGAATCAGGCAGAGAAGATGAATTGATTTTTTCCCTTTTTCCCTCTTTCTTAATTAAAATTTATACTGAATTTTTCTTGAGAATAATACAGACATAAAATCCATGCATAATTACAGTATAGCTTTAGCAAAATATTTTGGGTCCCATTATGTTACTATAAGTCACAAGTTTGGACAGAGCCCTCAGAAGACAAAATGAAATAAATCCACCCCTGCCTTCAGGAAGAATGTAAATATATAAAGTCATATTTAAAATGTCTAGGGAAGAATTAAATTTTAATTTCACCATCTTGAGATTAGTTCATAGAGGCTATAGCACGTGCCTAATGATCACAGATGTCATTTATTGCCACTGTTTTCTCAGAAATATAAAAGCTTAGGAAGCCAAAGGTAGACAAGTACCTGTACTAAAGGGGACTCATTTTGAAGTAAAGTCATAAGCACCTTAATACAAAATTCCAAGTCCTAGTATTCTAAAATTATTAGAAAGATTGTATTCTATTTAAGAGACTCAGAAAATACATCAGGTATTTGTTCTACATCTGAGGAAGAGGCTATAAAACTCGTGTTGAGTGTGAAATTACTGTAACCTAGAAGACTTGTTATGTTCTGACTACTTCTGTCTCAAGTTCCTCTGAGTTTGGAATGATGAACAGTTGAAGCTAATGCCATAGTTCTTGCTTTGGATCCATGCTCAATCATCAAAGGAGCCTGTAGGGCCAGGGACCTGAATAACTGTTTATTCCTCTGTCCTGTGTCAGGAAAACAATGAGATCTAATATCACTTCTCTCCATGAGTCAAAGGCATCATCATTCTTCCAGTCACCCAATCTCACAACCTTGACTCCTCAATATCACTTATCCTAAATATCCAATCTATTGGCAAATCTTATCATTTCTTTCTCATGTATATCCCCTATTCTCTATATTGCCATCATTCTGGTTCAGGAATTAGTCCTAGTCTCTCACTTGGATTATTCTAATAGCTTCCTAATTATTTTTCTCCTCCAGTCTCATCCTACTCCCAACTACCAAAGTGTTTTTCCCAATACGTATGGGAGATCATTTTATTCTTTCATTGAAGAAACTCCAGTGATTCCTTATTACCTCCAGGATCAGATATAAAACTATCAGATTGAAGTTTAAAAATTTTCAGAAACTGATTCCTTCCTAGTTTTATTGTCCCATACTCAATAATTCACTAAAATAGAAGTGTCATGATGGAGCACCAAAGTTGGGAGGGATAAAGAAAGATGAGCATACCAGGAAACCATGAAATTAAGGATAGAAGAAAACTATAGAAAAAAAAAACTTTGAAGTACAACATGTACTTTACATGTCTTAAGCAGATTGGTAGGGGGAGCTGGGTCATTCATATAGGGTGACACTTTAAGATGGAAGGGCTTGGTAGAAGAGAGGGAAAGCTTTTTTTTTATTTGCCAGGTACAAGTCCTTACTACATTTTTGACTGTAAAAATAAAACCTTTGCTATGTTAATATACCAACAATACTTTTCTCTCTTGCATGTATTTTATGAACCAGGTTTACTTGCTGTTCTTTATATGGGATTCCTCATACCTGGTCTCTATGCTTTTTTTTTCTGCAATGCTTCTCCTTAATTCTTCCTCTAAGTTTTCTTGATTTCCTTCAGAACTCAATTCAAATATCACCTTCTTCATGAGACCTTTTCAGACACCCACCAGTTGCTAGACCCTTGTTCCCTAAGATTATATTCCATCTGCTCCTTCCATGCATACCTTTCAGGTACTTAGTTTTTACATGCTGTCTCTCCAATTAGAATGTGAGCTCCTTGAAGAGAGGAGCTATTTTTGCCTTTTTGGTATCCCCACAGTTTAACACAGTTAACACAGTTTAACACAGTTCCTGGCACATAGGAAGTGCTCAATATAAATGCTTATCGACTGGCTGATCACCACAATTATCATCAAATATTTAAGTGAAGAGGTACCCTATGGCTTCATTTGTTTTTGAATCAAAAAAGTGCAGCTTCAATAAGTTCTTGAAGTTCCTCTATAATAGTGGAAAATATATGACTAATATTTCATAACAATGCATAAATACCAAGCAGAATGGTATAACTTCTAAACCTAATGGAAACTGGCCACCTTTTCCTGTAATCTTTGGTCTTGCCTTAAAATATACTCATAAAAATAAATATGGGGCAGATATTGATTACTTTGTATGATATGAAAACATCACAATACAGCACAGTGCAATGTCTCATTGTAATCTTTCTAACTATTTGGCATTCCCCAAAGGAAAAAAATGATAAATATCTGAAATTAAAACATGCATCAGTATTATTCATTAGAGGTGATATTTCTATTCAAATTTATTTTAGAAATAAAATAATCTACCAATAGGGATCATATTTAAAGCTCATTTCTAACATCAACCTTATATAACATACCATTTCACACATAACTCCTTAAAAGAAGTCATAATTTTCATCTGTTTTACAATAAAGATATAATTTACTGTTAAGCCCATTGCTTCACTTTGACAAAGAGAGAACTGATGTTTCATCTATGAACTTCACCAAAAACGTATGGTTCAATGTGGTTACACAGAGTGCTATAGCTGTGTAAGCCACTGGGTGGAGATTCAGCCTTGAGTTGTTTTAGTTCACTCATTCCAGTTGCAAAAGAAACCAGTCATTCTGGTGGGTTGCATTATACAATTAGGCCACTAGATGGCATTAAAGGCTTTAATTATACTATCTCACTACAGGTGCATGCACAAAATACCAACTTTTCATCAGCCTCAATTTATTCCAAAGATTTTCAGGGCTTTTAAACTAAAAATGAGAGTAACTCCAGTGATAACCCATATGCCTGTCACAATCTCATCCCATTGAGATTCTAACCTATTTTTAACTTCACACTATAATGAAAACTATTTCTCAAACACATATAAATTAGAGAATATCTATTCAAGAAGAAGGAAAATTAACAATGCACAGAGTTTGGGAACAGTGGTAACCACTCCTTGGAAGCAACTGAAATCTCCCTCTCATCTTGAGCCTATCTCAAAGGCAGTCTGGAATCATATGGGTCTTTCTCAAAGAAGGAACTAAGAATGTCTCTCCCTAAATGCTCATTGCCAGCTCCTCTCCTCACTTAATTAAATAAGATCATTCTCTTCACAAATTATTAATAACATCTCAGCAGCACCATGCAAAACATCCTGGGGTTGAAAGCCCCAGGTATTTTCATATTAGCAAGGAATGTGTTATTAACATTTTAATAACCAATGTCTACTTGAAAATATTTACTGTCATATATAAATATACATTAGAGCATAATATTAACAAATATATAGTTTTGGTTCAAATTATACAACTAGTTATGTCTACATTCTTATATTCACACACATAGATAAATTGCTAATGTCTTATCTACGCATATGAAGATACAAGCATTCTGAAAAAAATTGGCCCAAATTTCAGGTAAATATGTCCCAGACTACTGTATCTAGATAAGATTGACAAGGTTTTTATTCTGCTTATCATTCTAGCATATAAATATAACTAAAATAATTAAGTCAAGTAAAATTTACACTAAAATAATTCTAAAACCATCCTCTTTCACTCACATAAATGGAATCTAAGGTATTTTAAAGACAAATAATACATATAATATTTCAGAAGGCAATGAGCACAGCAGAAGTTAAACTCCATATCTCCCCATTTGTTAACTTACCTGTTTGTTTTTTCTTAAGCCACATATTAACACTTCATTTCTTAAATGATGTATGTCTTCTAACAACATCCCCACTCAGTTCTCTTCCCCACAAATGTGGCCCCCTTTCAGTATTATCTACTGATCCACTTCATTTGCTTCTACCACATTTCTACTCTTCTGGAAATTTCTTCATTATCTCAACCATAAACATTGTTAATTAAGTACCTATTGTGATTGTGAAATTACATAGTAATTATGAAATTATCATAGCAAATTAAGAAATGCTAATTTGTAAAGGGAATTTGATACATTGGACTTTTAAAATGAAGCATTATTTTGAACTAAATAAAATAACATTCTTAATTGGAAAAATCCAAGCAATTTTAGGAATTATGGCTTGAAATATACAATATTTTTGTCTCAGACTTCAAAAGAGAATTTTGAGATGTCAATTTCATCAGTGTGACCCCAATGTGGATAGAAGACCTTGAGTTTAATTACTGTCTCTAATATGTATTAGTTATGTGGTATTGGAAAGTCACTTAACCTTTCAGTACTGACAGTTAACTCTATAAGCCTCAAATTATAGACACATTGGTAATCTGCAATGGTAAAGGGATAAGCCAAAGAGGATGTTGCAAACACCCATAAAAATCACCTCTTCCCAAATAGGCAAGTACCAAAGGCAATTCTCACAGTTATTAAAATATTCTCTGTTCTCCATCAGTTAAACTAATGAACTCAACTCACAGAAAGTACTCAAAAAATTTAAAGCTTTTACATAGTACTCAAACAAATGTTGAATGACTTCTAAGTTAGAAGAAAATAATTATCTTTTCCAATATTCAGAATGATATTCAATTTCAGGATTTTTTTCTCAAAGAATGGATTCACTTAAGGTGTTTATTGTCATGGAAAGCTATTACTGACCGAATTTTAAGTGAGTAGAGATTAAAATCATCTCAGTGGTTTACATTAATAACTTAGTGTAGGTGGTTAAGAAAGGAGAAGAAAGGTCCAACATATCAAGTGCATATTAAGGAATATAAAATTTTGCAAAGAATATTAGAATAAAGAAACTATCCAGCCGAAAGTTATATTCTTTATGCCCTTTATTGTATTAATTCTATTATAAAAACTGGTAAACTCACAAATGTATTAGTAACATTTAATTTTGTATATCTTTCTATATATTTAATTATATAGAATTATAATTTTCAACATGATAAAACACCTACAAGAGAGGTTTCCTCATTAGGACAGCTTCATATTAAGAAAAGTGGAACAAGTAGGATTTCATCATGGTTTTAGAACCAATATAAATAAATGAAGAGGAGTGTGGCATAGTAATTAGAATCTTGAACAGCAAATTAGGAAGACCTGGGCCCATAACCTACCTCATTCCTTTGCTAGTTGTGTGGCCTGGGAAAATTGCTCAGACTCTCCAAGCCTCCATATCTTCAATTTTAAAATTGGAATAATAATTATCTATATTTCCTGCTTTAAAGCATTATAATCACCAAATGCAATATATGTAAAATATTTCATAGACTTTAAGACACTATGTAAATGTTAGCTATTACAAGTCATGAAGTATTATAATAAGTAATGGAACTGAAAATCTTAAGACAAAGAGAAAAAAGTTAAACTCACAGGCTCCACTGAAACTTGGTGAAATTAGATCCGTGATTGGTAATTCACTCTTGTAGGCCATATCTATTCAAAAGGACTAAGTTGAAATTGGATCTCATACACTTAATAGTTATGTGATCCTGGGCAAGACACTAAGATCTCTGGACCACAGCTTACTATATTTTAGAATTATTATGAGGAAAGTGATACATTTGTAAAGAACTTGGTAAATATTAGAGTTCTATATTAATTCCATATTATTATTATTATTATTATTATTATTATTATTATTATTACCTATAGAGTGAGAGAATACATGGTTTCCTGAGGTAGCCCAATAATCTCATGGAAAGCATTAAGAAAAGTTTTTCCTTATTTCGAATCTAAATCTGCTGTTTGAAATTAATACCAATTGTTCATAGTTCTGTTCTCTGAGGTTAAACAGAACAAGTCTTATGCTTCTTACATATGATAGCCATTCATATACTTAAAGATAGTAATTGATAATTCAGTCTAGGGATTCTCTTCTCCAGGTAAAATATTTTTAGTTCTTTCAATGGAGAGACATATAACAAAACCTCAATTCCATTTGCCATCATGGTGGCCCTCCTTTGGGCCATTTTGTTTCCCCTTTGGCCATCTCAACAAACTTGAGCTTTGGACTTAGTCGAAGCAAATTAAATTTAGTAGGGATAAATATAAAGTCATATAAGTGCAAAAAACGTCATTCCACAATCCAATCACTGTTATCAGTTTGTTTTTTTTAGCAGATTCATTATGAGTTAGAAATGGGATATTGAAACCAAAAAAAAGTTGCTACAATCTTAGACTGCTCCTCTTAGGAGGACATAATAACTATCTTTAAGTATTAGAAGAACTACTGTGGGGATTGGGGAGAAATTAGATTCTTTGTTTGGACCCTGTACCAGAAGCAGAGGGCTGATGCTTTTTTATTTATTTTTTATTTTTTTAAATCTTATTTTTAGTTTTCAGCATTCATTTCCATAAGATTTTGAGTTACAAAATTTTCTCCCTGTCTTTCCTGTACCCCCACCCCAAAATACCGAGCCTACTGAATACCCCTTCCCCCAATCTGCCCTCTCTTATATCCTCCCCCAGAACCCCCCCCACTAATTTTCTGGTAGGGCAAGATGGATTTCTATACCCCAGTGCCTGTATATATTATTTCTCAGTTGCATGTAAAATAAACGTTTTTTTTTTTTTAAACAAATACTTTATTAACTTCTGTTTTACATCATTCATTTCCGCCAGGTTTTGAGTTACAATCATTTTCCCCCCATTATTCCCCTACCCAACCTCCCAGAATAGCAGTCCCACAAGATATCACTTCCTCCAATCTGCTCTCTCCCATACCTTCTCCCATACCCCCATCGACTTTTCCATTAGAGGAAGATGAATCTTTGTGTCCCAATGCCTGCACATCTTATCTCCCAATTATAGGCAAAAGAGTATTAATAATAGTATTTATATATATATTTGAAACATTTAATGTTACGACCTCGAATTTCAGATCCATTTCCTTCCTCCCTTGTCACCCATTCCTTCTTGGGAGATAAGTAATTCAGTATATGTTGTACATGTCTAGCTATGCAAAACATTATCATAGTAGATATATTGTACAAGGCTGCTTATAATTCCCTCCCACTCATCCCACCCCCCACCTGGTCCATTCCCTACATGATCCTGTCCCTCTTCTATAGTGGGTACTTCCAACCTCCCCTCACCCCAAGGATGCCCTCCCATCCATCATCCCTCCTCTCATCCCCCTTCCCCCTATCCTGCTGCAGGTTGAGATATCCCATTTAGTATGTATGTCATTTTCTCCCTGAACCAAATTCAATGTGAATGTGGTTTTGCCTTTTTAGCCTTCCTTATTCTCCCCCTCCTTTGCAACCACTTCCCCTTGCTTCTTCTACATGAGATAGTTTACCCTACCCTGTCTCTCCCCATCTCCTCTTGCCACTTTCCTCTCTCACCTCATAATTTCATCCCTTGAGTATTCTCCCTTCCCAACAAATTCAACCTATGCCCTCTATCCATATATAACTGTAACCATATACACACACATTCACATATGTATTCATATGACCACACACCCTTCTTCCATTATTTTCATAGTGATAAAGATATCATCAGTCACAGTTATTACTTTTCCATATAGGAATGTAAATAGTTCAACTTTGATAAGTTCCTTTTGATTTCTTTTCCCTGATTACCTTCTCAGGCATCTCTTCCTTCTTGTGTCTGGATGTCAAATTTTCTATTCAATTCTGGTTTTTTCCTCAAGAATGCTTGAAAGTCCTCTATTCCACTGAATGACCATATTTTCCCCTGAAACAAAATACTCAGTTTTGCTGGGTAGGTGACCCTTGGGTTCATTCCCAGTTCTTTTGCCCTCTGGAATATCATATTCCATGCCCTTCGATCCCTCAGTGTAGAAGCTGCCAGGTCCTGGGCTATTCTGATTGTGTTTCCACAATATTGAAATTGTTTCTTCCTGGCTGCTTGTAGTATTTTCTCCTTGATCTGGGGATTCTGGAACCTGGCTATAATATTCCTGGGAGTTTTCTTTTTGGGATCTTTTTCAGGAGGTGATCGGTGGATTCTTTCAACCTCTATTTTGCCCTCTGGATCTAAAACATCAGGGCAGTTTTCCTTGAGAATTCTTGAAGGGTGATTTCTAGGTTCTTTCTTTGATCATGGCTTTCAGGTAGTCCAATAATTTTTAAATTGTCTCTCCTGGATCTATTTTCCAGGTCAGTGGTTTTTCCCATGAGATATTTCACATTGCCTTCTAATCTTTCGTTTGTTTGGATCTGCTTAACAGCATCTTGATTTCTCATAAAGTCATTAGCTTCCATTTGCTCCAGTCTAACTCTGAAGGAATGAATCTCCTCAGTGAACTTTTGAGATTCTTTTTCCATCTGGCAAATTCGACTTTTTAAGGCATTCTTCTCCTCATTGCCCTTTTGGGCCTCCTTTGCCATTTGAGTTAGTCTATTTTTTAAGGTGTTGTTTTCCTCAGTCAGGCTGTTGACCCTCATTTCATACTTTTCCTGCATCCTTCTCATTTCTCTTTCTAATTTTTCCTCCACTTCTCTTATTTGATTTTTAAAGTCCTTCTTAAGGTCCTCTATGGCCTGCAACCCACTCATGTTTTCCCTGGGGCTTTTGGAGCAGGACTTCTGACCTCACAGTCCTTTTCCCGCTCTATGCCCCCAAAATAGGAGTCTAGGGTTGCATTTTTCTGTTTCCTTTGCCTTGGCATGTTGCCACTTAATTGCTTGACTTTTGGGCTTGTTGCCACACTATGGCTTTAAGGCCAGATAGAGGAATTTTCGTCCCAAACGTGTGGGGGGCAACTTCCGTTTCTGGCAAGCTGTAAACCCACCCACAACTTCCACCCTAGATCACAATCCAGATCCAGGGAGGTTAAAGCAAGAGCGATTACCCCCCAAGACTGATCGCTGGATCTCCCCACGATTTGTAGGCTGGGAGCCGGAAATGCCTATGAAAACTACACAATGGCGTGTCTCCTCAGCGGCTTCTAGCCCCCAGGGGAGGGAGCTGACGCATTCCCCAAATACAGGTCCCAAAGTCCATAGGACACTAACCTCTTACTTTGTCCTAGGCAAGTCTATGTTGATAATTCTGGGGTCACCACAGTTCCTGGTGTTCTGGGGTTCCTCCAGCCGGCCGCTGGCCCTGCCGCCCTGGGGCTAAAACCTCGGCTCACATGGACCTGGGCTCAGCTCGGCTCAGCTCCTGCGCTCTGCGCTCTGGGCTCTGCGCGCTGCTGGCTCCCAGACCGCTGCGCTGGTCCTTCCTGCAGGGTGCTGGGCTGTCCTCAGCGGGAGGTTAGCTTCTCTGTGTCGTTCTGTGGGTGCTGGGGCTCCAGAAGTTTTTCAGAGTCCTTTTTTACATAGTTTGTGGAGAATCTGGGGGCAGAGAGGCTTGGACTAGCTGTTTCTACTCCGCCATCTTGGCTCCGCCCCGTCTCTTCCTAAACGTTTTTTTAAACATTTGTTTTTAAAACTTTGAGTTCTAGAATTTTTCCCTTCTTCCCTCCTCACCCACCCCCACTGGGAAAATAAGCAATTCAATATAGATTGCAAATGTGTAGTTACCTGAAACATTTCCATAATAGTTATATTGTGAAAAACTAACTATATTTTCCTCCATCCCATGATGCCCCCCACTTATTATATTTTCTCCTTTGACCCTATCCCTTTTCAAGAATGTTTGCTTCTAAGTATCCTCTCCCCCAATCTGCCCTCCCTTTTATCATACCCCCCATCTCCTACCCCAATATTTTCCTATAGGGTAAGATACCCAAACTGAGTGTGTATGTTATTCCCTCCTTAAGCCAAATTCAGTGAGAGTAAGGTTGACCCATTCCCTTTTGCTTTCCTGCTCTTCCCCTCCATTTTAACAGTTTTCTCTTGCCTCTTTTATATGAGATAATTTACCCTAATCTATCTCTCCCTTTCTCCTCCCAATAAATTCCTCTCTCATCCCTTAATTTTATTGTTTTAGATATCATCCCTTCATATTCAACTCATCCTATGGTCTCTATGTATACATGTAGATACATATGCACACACTCACATATATATTTATATACACATACACCCTCCTATACATATGTATGAATACATATATATGTATACACACATATATATTCCCTTCAACTATCCTCATACTGAGAAAAGTCTTATGAGTTACAATTATTGTTTTGCCATGTAGTAATGTAAATAGTTTAATTTTAATAAATTCCTTATGATTTCTTTTTCCTGTTTGCTTTCTCATGCTACTCTTGCTTCTTTCATTTGAAGGTCAAATTTTCTGTTCATCTCTGGTTTTTTTTATCAAGAATGCTTGAAAATCCTCTATTTCATTGAATGACCATATTTTCCCTTGAAGCATTATACTCAGTTTTTCTGGGTAGGTGATTTTTGGTTTTAATACTAGTTGCTTTCACCTCCAGAATATCATATTCCTAGCCCTTTGATCTCTTAGTGTTGAAGCTGCGTATTCTTGTGTTATACTGATTGTGTTTCCACAATACTCAAATTATTTCTTCCTGATGGCTTGTAGTATTTTCTCCTTGACCTGGGAACTCTGGAATTTGGCAATCATATTCCTAGGGGTTTTCTTTTTGGGATCTTTTTCAAGAGACAATAGGTGAATTCTTTCAATTTCTATTATGCTCTCTGGTTCTAGAATATCAGGGCAATTTTGGTCAAGAATTTCTTGAAAGATGGCTCTTTTTTATCATGGCTTTCAAGTAGTCCATCATTTTTTTTAAATTATCTCTCCTGGACCTATTTTCCAGGTCAGTGATTTTTCCAATGAGATGTTTCACATTGCCTTCTATTTTTTTTTTTCATTTGTTTGGATCTGTTTTATATTATCTTAATTTCTCATAAAGCCATTAGCTTCCATTTGCTCCAATCTAATTTTGGAGGAATTATTCTCTTCAGTGAGTTTTTGAAATTCCTTTTCCATCTGGCAGATTCAACTTTTTGAAGCATTCTTCTCTTCATTGGTTTTTTAGGCCTCTTTTGCCATTTGAGTTAGTCTTATTTTTTAAGGTATAAAAATTTTTTTAGGTATGTATTTTTTTAGGTCTCAAACATCTCAAACTCAACATGTTGAATATGGAAATTATTTTCTTTTGCCACAAACTTACCTCTGTTCCAAACTTTGTTATTTCTGATGAAAATACCACCATTCTGGGGTGGCTAGGTGGTACAGTGAATAGAGCACTGGCTCTGGAGTCAGGAGGATCTGAGTTCAAATTTGACCTCAGACACTTAACACTTACTAGCCATGTGACCTTGGGCAAGTCACTTAACCCTAATTGCCCTGCCTCCCCCCCCCCCAAAAAAAAAACCAAACAAGAACAAAAAAAGATACCACCATTATTCTAGTCTTCTGTATTTGTATTCTTAATGTTATCTTTAACTTCTCTCTCACCTTCACCTCACATGTTAAATCAGTTGCTTAATCTTGTTGATTCTTGTAATGGTAATGGGAATTCGAAGATCTTCTCTGCCCCTTGATAGGCTTAAGTGAATTTGAGGACCTTTTCTGATTTGTAAATATACTCTGCCCCCTAATAGGTTGAATGTGTTCACAGGGAGCCTGTGGTGGGGGGCTTGTTTTTCAGGAATGTCCACATTGTTGCTTTGTGATTAGGCAGAGGGTCCCAAGGGTTGTGATGTCCTCTGACCCTGGAGAAGGCTATATATATCCTGATGTGAAGTTTTGCTTTGGTGCTCACTTATGGGAAGAGTTGTGTGATTTGGCCAGATGAGACTGGGCAGCCATTGAGCCCAGTTTTGAAAACCCAGATGTTGGTGCTTCTCTCTCTGGTGATGAACTAGGTATGGATGTAATGGTCAGACAGTTAGAAGCCTGGTCTGCTGGTCTGTTTTCTCTGAAGTTCCAGGTGCTGACTTTCCCCCCTGAACTAGGTAAATGATATATGTTTGATTAAAATAAGATTGTTAACTCCTTTTTAAAAGTTCATTTCCTTTAGAAAAGCAGATCAAAGAACCTGTGCTAGTAGCCATCCTTGGTATGCTAGGGTACTGCTGCTGACCATTTCCAACTAGATATCCCAGAGACATCTCAAACTCAACATGTTTAGTATAGAACTTATTTGCCTTTGCCACAAATCTACCACCATTCCAAACTCTTTTTATTTCTGATTACGATACCAGCATTCTTCTAGTCTTCTGTGTTTGTATTCTTGTTGTTATCCTTAACTTCTCTCTCACCTTCACCTCACATGTTAAATCATTTGTGTAATCTTGTTGATTCTACATCCACAAAGTCCCTTGCATTTGATTCTTTCTTTGTGCTCAGACAGACACGGTCCTATTTTAGGTCCTCATCATCCATCATCTAGGTTATATTTTTAATTTAGATTTAATATTTTATTTTTTTACTCAATTACATGCAAAAAATTTTAGCATTCATTTAAAAAATTGAGTTCCCAACTCTCTTTCTCCTCTCTTGCCCCCAGCACCCAAATTAGAAGGCAAGCAATTTGGTGCAAGTTATGTATATGAAGTAATGCAAAACTTATTTCCATGTTAGCCATGTTGTGAAAGAAAATGCAGACAAAAAATACCAAAGAAAAATAAACGAAATAAAGAAAAAGTATGCTTCAATCTGTATTCTGATTGCACCAGTTCTTTCTCTGGAGGTGGTTAGCATTTTTCATCATATGTCCTTCAGAATTATATTGGATCATTGTATTGATCAGAATAGCTAAGTCGTTCACAGTTGATCATCATACAATATTGCTGTTACTCTATAAAGTGCTCTCCTGGTCCTCTTCCTTTTACTTTGCATCAGTTCACAATAAGTCTTTCCAGATCACAGAGATCATTGGAGTGGTTTCCTAGTTAGTACCCCTGACTAAAATCTTTCCAAAGTTCAAATAATCCTCACTGCTACTGAAGAGATTTACCTTCAGCACAGATCCAACTACATCATTCCCTTATTCTATAATATATTCCTCTTACTTTTAGGATTATACATATATACATGTGTATATTCATGTATACATACACATACATATATACACATACACACATATACATATACATGTATATACACATATGTATAGATAGATAGATAGATAGATAGATAGATAGATAGATAGATGGATAGATATTTCTCTTTACTTTTTTATGTCTTGCCTCAACATATCACTCCAGTTTTGTTGGACATGATTTCTCTTCAAATATTTTAAAATCTAGTCAAATTGGCATTCTCTTTTTCCTCACACATTATAAAAATCTCTTCTGTGCTTTCTTGCTTTCTGTTGTATTTAGTTATGAGAGAGGAATAATAATATCTCAAACTAATTTTATCATAAGAGGCTCACTTGTGTTTTTCATTTAAATAACCTCATTTTGGAGGTTATTATGTGCTTACTATGAGTCAGGCAGCATGTTAACCCTGAGGATAAAAATTCAAGAAAACATGTTCTACTTTGCCTTCAACAAGCTTGCATTATAATAGGAATAGATAATACACATGGGGGAGTGGTGGTCATGGAGAAGTGTTTTGGCAATATTGATTTGACTACTCTTCTTATAGTTAGAATAGGAAGGCAGAGAGATATGGTAGTTGTGTAAAAAAAAAAAAAAAAGCATTGTATGGAGATGTCCACTGTTGGTTGGTTGTTGCCCTCCATTCTCAAAAAGGACCAAAATGACATTAATATATTGGAAGTACAGTATGTCTGACAATAGCTGATCAGACCAATATGAACTCAGAATACTCTGACACAGGCTGAGTCCAATTAGTCTACATGAATATTTGGAGTGGAGATGTTTCTAAATTTGCACATTTCATGTTTCATCTGAGCTACTGCAATTCTGCTTCACTAATAGAGCACAGTGCCTTCTTTGATGTGGACAAGCCATGCTATGCAGTCATTTGCCATTATTTCCCATGTCAAGTAATCAATTCCAAAGTTCTTCAGAGAGCCCTTGAAAGTATCCTTATATTGCTTTTTTTTTAACACCATGTAAGTCCCTACCTTGTATGAGTTCACCCTAAACTAGTCTTTTATTCAAGTGAATGTTTTTTTGGCATTCCAACAATGTGGAAAAGCCCATTGGAGTTGTGCTCTCTCCAATATAGTTTGAATGTTTGGCATTTGAGCCTGAGAAAGGACCTCAGTTTCTGGTGTCTTACCTTTCCAGGGATCTTCTGAATCTTCCTAAGGCAATTCAAATCTAAGTTATTCAGTTACCTGGCATGGTGCTTGTGTATGGTCCAGTTTTTACAGACATGCAATGATAAGGTCAACAAGTTGCTGTGAGAATGCATCCATGAAATTTGATTACATTTAGGTAAATGGAAGACAATGTTGGAAATGAGAAGGCCATGAGATTCACAAGTCTTCAGTAATAAGTGACCCTTGTTCTTGCTGTTGCCAACTCCATGCCTCCCAAGGACACCCTGTCATGTGTGTTAGTCTGTGCCTACTCATGCATTAAAGTTACCTAGAATTATAAGCTTGCCTTCTTTGAGCACATTGATAATGAATATCTCCAGGTCTTTGACCTCATCAGGGTTCCTCATGGTGGGAACATAAACACTGATGATGGTGGCATGACACTTTCCTGCAAGTGGCAATCACATTGTCATGAGGCTGTCCTTCACTCCTTTTGGTAGGTATACAAGCTTGTTGAGTAGATTAGTTTTGTTTGCAAAATCTATACCTGTTTCACAGCACTCCCCTTCACTATGACCATTCCAGAAAAATGTGTATGCAACTTTGCCAACCTTATTTCACTCATGGTGCTATTTGTATGCAATAACTGCTGAATTCTTTCATAAGAAGAGTTTTTCTTCTTTCAGGTCTACTAGATTTTGTGTTGTCCATAAACGTGCGTGTATCCCAAGCACCAATGGTGAGTGGAATTATCTTTGCAGAAGATTTTGTACATTTGTTCTTGTGTTTTGACTGCAGGATAGGATCCCTGCCTGCTGTAATAAGCAGACCTGGGTTGGGGAAAGATGACAATTTTTAGGGCAGCTTTTTTCTAGCCCCTTCCTCATATCAGGAAGTGAGTAGTTCAGTCCTTAAAACATTGCTCAAACACCCCATGGGGCTGTTGAATCCCACTGAAGCAATGTAACAACAATGCAATATTCACAAAATCTATGGTGCCTATAAATATGCTGGTGTAGTTATGAATCACAAAATGTAACAGGCTCTCCAGGACATAAGACAGAGCCAAAGCATTTATTCAAATATCAGAAAGCCGAGTCCCAAAACCAGAAAGTCAAAGTCATTACAGTAGCCACAAAGTTGATACACATAGGTAATGCAGTGAACACCCATATTCCTAAGCCTTCAAAACAAAACAGGCTTCCTCAGGCAAAGATCCTCCTCTCCTCGCTAACAGTAGCCTCTACACTGCTAGCTCCCAGCAGTTCTCATTTCTGGCAGTTCTCAGCAGAAGTCCTCAGCAGAAGTTCTGTCTGGCTGTCAGAAGAAGTTCTGCTACCACCAGTTTTGTTCTCAAAATATTTTCCCTGCCCCACCCCTTCCTGCCACATCAGCAAGTTCATCCCACTGCGGGATTCACAAGTTCTGGGTCTCACTGTATGAAACAATTATGAATTTGAAACCAAGCTCCAAGTACCTGCTAGCTTGCCAGTACGAGGGACATGGAAGATCTTCAAATCCCATTACCATTACATGCTCCATGTGAGAAGATTACTCTATGACCTGGGCTACAGGTTTGTGACTACAGCTTCCAGTGTATCTGCACTTGCTGCTTTGTTATTTGCCTGTTCCCATAGGACTTTGAAAGAGATGAAAATGATAAAATGGTATGGCCTTTTGATTCATGTGTAAATTGGATTTAAATGAGGCAGAGTTGCCTGAAGTTGTCAGTCTTACTTTCTCTTCCAGAATCATCACAGTCCAGTGGCAAGACAAAGAAAAAGTTAGGATAACTGGTGATGGTTCAAGATACAGTGGATGGCCTTGATGTCTTTGATGTCTTACAAAACTCTAAGTACTTCACAGTGTTTTCAGGGCCATTGGAACAAATTGTTCTTGGAAGTCTTCACATGCTTGGTGTAGACACCCCCTTAACTCACAGAAGGGGGTTTGCCCTCAATGTGGTTTAGCCCTTTTATTGAAATGATTTACTGGGGTTTGACTGCTATACATCATACAGCTTCTTGGAGCTACAGGTGAGAGTTGGGTGGATCAGGTAGACATCAAAACAGCCCTCACAGCAGAGGTACTAGCCTTCCCTAAATACATCCTATACTCCAGATATCCAGGGAGTCATGAAGTGGGTCTCTTTATATGTTGAATGCTTAGCAACATGACTTCCCAGAAGTCCAGGTTCCCGGGACAGGAGTTTGGAGGGAATGGTTGGAGGTCAAAGTTAGATCACAAGTGCATGACAACATGATGATGTCTCAGAGTACTGTATACACTTGGAGCATACATATTCAATAATTATAAATGTTTATATCTCTTTCGAGCCCAAACTATTTATCTGATTTATATGTCTTGGTAAAAATCAGTCAACAAATATTCAATACTTATTATGTTTCAGGTCCAAGGTTACAAATACAATGAATGAAACAATCCCAAGCAATTTACATTCTAAAAGGGGAGACAACAAATACATATATAAGACTATTTTAAATAAATATAAATAGAATAAATACAAGGTCATTAAATTTGTCAGTGAGAAAGGACACTAGCAGTGTGTGTGTGTGTGTGTGTGTGTGTGTGTGTGTGTGATTACTGAAGGCTTCCTGTATAAGAAATTGCTTGATCTGTCTCCTAAAGGAAATAAAGTGTTTATAAAGTGGAGATGAGGAGGGGGACCATTCCTCACATAGTGGATAGCCATGCAAAAGCTCACACATGGAAAATGGATGGTCAAGGGAGAGGAATAGCGAAAAAAAGGCCAATTGGTTAGATTAGAGATTATGGAAGGGAAGTACAGAACATAAGTTGAAGACAGCTTCTGAAGGGCTTTTGAAGCTAAGCAATAGAGTTCAAAATTGATGCTAGATGAATAGCTAACCACTGGAATTTATTGAGTAGAAGAATGATGTCAGATCCATCTTTAAAGTAATCACTTTGGAATTTCATGGAGAATGGAATGGAGTGGAGAGATGTGTCATCCAAGGGAATCAATTAGGACTTTGTTGAAATAATTTACATTCAAATAACATCACATGATAAAATGGTGGCTTTGTGAGTAGAAAAGGAGTCAGATGTGAGAGATATGTAGAAAGAATATGATCTGGAAATGAATTGACTATGTGAAATGAGGGAGGCCAAGGAACAGAAAAGAACCATAGATAGAAGACTGGATAGAACATTGAGCTTGGAATCAGGAAAAGTCACCTTCCTGAGTTGAAATCTGGCATTAGACATTTACTAGCTGTGTGACTCTGGACAAGTCACTTAACCCTCTTTCCTCAGTCTCTTATTTGTAAAATAAGCTGCAGAAGGAAATGGCAAACCACTCTAGTATCTTTGACAAGAAAATGTCTAATGAGCTCAAGTCAAACCCAACTGAAAAGGACTGAACTACAACAACCATGAATAAAAACAGGAGACAATGGAAATGTGATGGTGCCTTCAAACAAAGAGAGAAGTTTGGGAAAAGGATGGAGGGGGTAAGTAGAAAATAAGCTATGTTATGGATATATTTAATCTGAGATGGCTTTGTGCTATCTAGTTTGAATTATCCAATAGGCAGATGATGCTGTAGGAGCAAAAGTAAGGAGAGAGATTATGGCTGGATGTAAAGATATGAAAATAGGATAATTAAATCATTGTGAGATGACAAGAATAGGAAGGTAGAGACTATATTTAGGAAGAAATCCCAGGTCAGAGCCTTAGGGAACACATAGGGTTAAAGGACATAAATGAAAGATGAATCCAAAAAAGAGACTGAGGATGGGAGACAGATAGGAGAGAGCGACATCACAAAATCCTAGGGACAAAAAAGTATCCTGGAGAAAACTTTAGCAAAGAGCAAAGATACTTTGAGGGTATGATGTAGTCTGAGTAATTTTTTTTGTGAAGGCTGTCTATTAAAATGTATGACAAAATTCATGGGCCCATGTTGGGCATACTGATTTCTTGATGAAGATTTAGAAGAAAATAGCTTACAAAAATCATCTTTTCATAAGAAGCATTGTGGATTAATGTGCTGAATTCTACACAGCCAAAACAACTGTCTATGACCACTGGTTACAATGTTTTTTCAGTGTGCATGACCACTGACTGTTAAAGAGAAAATAACCCTATCCATCCCCTTGGCTATTTGCAACACTATACATCAGGTATTCTAGGAAAATAGTTTATACCAGGACAGCTCACTTCACTTCTATGTTGCCCATAGTCCCTCAAATATACACAGCTCCAATTTGAGAAAGTGTGTTTTTATTACCATTCAGTAATTGAAGCATGGAAGTTAAAATACATTAAACATCCCTCTGACCCTTTTGAATAATACACATTTCAATAAAACTGAAAATGTTGCCTTTTTTGTAATAGTATTTTTCAAAAACTTACCAAAAAAACCACCCTAATGAATTTAAAATTTATTATCAGAACTCGGTTTCAACATGTTTCACACGAAAAGGAATCATTCACAGAAGTATTCTCCAATCACCATAATGAGAATTATTACAGGGAATTATTACTTATTGTTGTCTAAAGGACATCTCTTCATGGACTATGAGCATGTCCATTTGTAGTATGCTGTTTCAGAGACTGGGCTACCTCTTCTTGATTATGGGTTGACTGAGAATCAGCCACCCTTTCCAGAGTAATACCGTCTTGAGGAATAATTGATTAGTTGATTTCACTGCATCCACAACTTCTTTGCCCTTTTTGCCTTGTGTCTTCACGAATAGAGAAATTCATTTTAATACCCCCTCTTTCAGGAGCAGTTGATGTTAAATTGTGGCAAAAACATAAGGCATGTGTTTGTACATGGTCCTACTTGAAAAAAGCTGAGAGTAGTAATTTCCAGCTTGGCATTGAGAATTTTTCAGCCAAAAAAAGGTGTATTCCCATTCAACTTGAGAAGAGAATTATGACTTAGAGAGTTGTTTCATGGGTAATCCTGGAAAGAAAGAAACCCTATTAGAGTCTGGTCCCCAAGAACGAAACAGATCCATATAAACCCAGAGACTTAATAGGTCCTTCACTATGGGGGATCAACCATGTTATTCCTTTGCTTAATATTTTTTTTTTGACTTGTTATTGCCTTTTGAATAAAATACAAATTATTTTATTTGACATTTAAAAGCATGTATAATCAATCATAAGCTTTCCTTTCCAGACATTTCATATCATTTGTCTTCCTTCTCTGTCTTTTATATCCTGGCCTATTTTCTGTTCACCAAATTTACAGTTTATTCTTTCACCTCTACAAGCTAGTTCTTGTACTTGGAATGACCTTCCTGCTCAACTCTACCTCATAGTGTGCTTAATTTCTTTCATGATATAGTTCAGATCTCACCTTCTAAATAAAGCCTTTCCTGATTCCCCGTGTGTGTGTGTGTGTGTGTGTGTGTGTGTTTGTATGAGAGACAGAGACAGAAAGACAGAGCGAGAGAGAGAGACAGAGGGACAGAGAGAGACAGAGACAGAGAGAGAAAGAGAGAGACAAAGACACACACACACACACACACACACACACACACAGAGAGAGAGAGAGAGAGAGAGAGAGAGAGAGAGAGAGAGAGAAAGAGAGAGAGTCATCTGTTTATATGTTGTGTTCCACACTACAAAGCCAGGTTGTGGAAAGCAGGTACTCTTCTCCCCCACTTTTATCAGCATATCATTAGTGTCCTAACAGTATTTATACAAAGCAGATGCTGAATGAATCCTTGCTGAATTGTCAAACTGAAATGATAACTGCATAGATATTGATTACCTCTAGCAATTAACTTCCCTGGGCCTCAGTTTCCTAAATTATTAATTCAGAGGGTTAGAACAGATGACTTCTAAGGTCCCTTCCACCTCGAAATTTATAATGCTATGGTCCTAGATAATTCTTGTAAATTTTGTATGGGGATGAGAAAGTAGCTATATAAGCATGTACTAATTACTGATTTCTTCTTAGTAGCCATTTTTGTTGTAATAATACTATCTATAACTTTTTCCTATTGTTGACATTTCTTGAAAATTAATCCCAGAAGTCATACAAAACTGTTGTATACTTAGCCTGGTCCAAACATCTCTCACTTCCACCTTATATTTACTTTTTCTATATTCTCATTTAGAAATGGAGTGGCATAGTCAAAATGTGATGGTTCAACTACCATTAATCATGAGAATAGGGTACTATAGTAATACTAATAACTCTTCTATTTTTCATTTAATTGTACTTTTGTTTTATTTATAAGTGTTTTGGGGTTATTCCTTTAAAATAACAACAAAAACAACAACATACTTAGCTGATGACAAAATCATAGACTCACAAAGTGAAAGGAAACAAACATATCTCTAATTGTTTAAAAATATAGTGTTACTGGCCCTGAAGTCAGGAGGACCTGAATTCAAATCTGGTTTCAGACACTTGACACTTAACTAGCTGTATGACCTTGGGCAAGTCACTTAACCCCAATTGCCTTGCCTTCTTCCCTCCAAAAAGAAAAAAAAAGGAAAGAAATACAATATTACAACGAACTTAAGTTTGCAAAGAAGTGCAAATTTCATTTTCCTCATCCTTGATAACCATTAAAATACTTTGATACAGCTTAATGCCATACCTCAAGTCTCTTGTCTGGTTGAATCATCTTGCAGTTCTTTAATAAATTGCCATAAGACAGAAGCTCAAGGCACTTCTCAATCATTGATGACCTTCTCTGGCATGAAATTTTTGTCTTTTTCAGATGAACTGTTGCATGGCCTGTGTCTTATAAGTATGTTGTATCTGAAGTATATTCAATTTGTCATATACTTTTTTTTAAAAAAAGGATGCCAAATGTACCAGAGATTTGTAGTTTCATATAAAATCAATGTTTTCATTTTTATTTTGAAATGGTTTTTTATTAGGGGTGGAGGCAGAAGTATTTGTTAATTTCAGAAGAATAATAAAGAGAAATATCTGGCTAGAAAGATAGGTTAGAGGAATACTGTGATGGGTTTTCAATGCCAAACAGAAGAGCTTCTCCTAAAGACAATAGGGATCTATTGAAGCTTATTGGGCAAGAGAAAATTATAATCAGGGCCTGTGCTGTAGTGGTATAGATTTGACAACTGTGTGGAGAATTCAGTAGAGAGAAGAGAGACTGGATGAAGTGAGAGTAGTTACTGCAATGTTCTAGGTGAGTGTCTGAACTTTTATGATGAAGGATGAAGTCTGAACTTTTATGTTTGTTAGTGGAGAGATGGAACCAGATACAAAAGCTGGAAAACTACAACAAACAAGACAAAGTAGTAATAAGATATGGAGGTGTGTGTCTAAAAGAATAATAATTTGAGGGTTTCTCTAAAATTGCCAATCTGGGTGAATGGAAGAATGGTGATTATTTTTCTAGAAATGAAGACGTTAGTTTCTGTTGGGGGAGAAAGCTAAAGGGTTTCACTTTGAAAATGAGCAGGTTGAGAGGCCTCTGGAGCTTACTGGTGAAAATATCCAGCAGGGATTTGGTGATATGGGACTGATATAAGGCAAGATGAGTAGATTTAGGATTCATCTACTAACAAATGGTATTCAAAATTGGTATGTAATCCATTGGGGTTCATAATATCACCAAGAGGGAAGATGTACAGAGAGAGGATAAGAGAGCTCAGGTCAAAACCCTGGGAAATATCAAACGTATAGGTGGGACATTGATTGTAATATAGCAAAGGACTAAGAAGGGACAGGCAGGTAGGTGAGAGGTTAAAGGGTATGCAGGAGTTAGTAGCCATGAGGAGAGTAGTCAGCTATTTCAAAGATATCCCTCTATGCCTTGTTTCAGTTGTGGATTTCATAATCTTTCTCCTTATATTTTTAGACAAGAAACTGAAAAAATACTAAGCATTAGAGTACTAACTACCAATCTCTGCTCCATCCAGCCTGACACAAATTTATTAATGACTGCTTACTGGGCAAAGTCATTCAACTATTTCCAAATATTTGACCTTATGGGGGAAGGACATTCCAACCATGAGGAATGTATTTACCTTAGAGAAGATGGGGGTACTGTGCCTTGAAGCTGATAGGCACTAAATGTTTGTTGAATTGAATTGAAAAGAGAGCTATTTTTGAGGTTTTGAAGGGCTGTCATGTGGATTTGTTCAGTTTGTCCCCAATGAAGGACAGAGGGAAAGTAGGTATACACACACACACACACACACACAAACACACATACAGACACACAACTCTTTCTATTAATTAATTAATGCTATATAAGTAATTAATCCTATATTATTATTATTATTATTTTGTAATTAATGTCATATAACAGGACTGCAGTCTGGCTATATAAAATGGAATCTACTGCCTTGAGAAATAGTGTGTTCCTCCTCTCCAGAGGCCTTCAAGAAAAGAGGATTAATTGTCAGTGATGTTGTAAAGAGGACTATTGTTCAGATAAAGAGTGGTATGGCTGGGGCAGCTAGGTGGCACAGTGAATAGAGCACCAGTCCTGGAGTCAGGAGGACATGAGTTCAAATCCGACAATCAGACACTTAACACTTAACTAGCCTTGTGGCCTTGGGCAAGTCACTTAACGCCAATTGCCCTCCCCCAAAAAAGCAAAAAAAAAAAAATGAATGATATAGCCTATGATTTCCCTTTCAACCAAGGAAGTCTATGAAATTCATCTAACTTCTTGATTGACTAGTCCCTATCGCTCATCTTTTTCACCAGAAATGTTAGCAGATGGAAATATTAAATGTTTTGCTAAAAACCTATGTCAGGTATATTTCCCTGATCTACCAGGCTAGTCATTCCCTAGGAAGAGGAAATCTTTTACATTGTTCTGTTTATATAACTTTACTTCCTCATCATAATTACTTCTGTGCCTTCACAATTTTGTTCTTTACTGCATCACATGCCTTTTTAGATGACGTTTTCTTATAGAATTTTAGTTTATTACATTTTATTTTTTCATAGAATCATAGCTTTAGAATAGGGAGGGATCTTAAAGGACCTTCAGATATTTCATTTTATAGGACTCCTCATTTTATAGATAAAAAAACTGAACCCAAAAGAATTTCAGTGACTTGCCCAGGGTCAGACACTTAGGAATTTGAACCCAGGTCTTCCTGATATTAAATTCATTGTCTTATCTGAAATAGTAATAATAAATATTATTATATATTTATTTTATTTCATTATTTATTTAATTATATTTATAATATGTTTATTTATATTTAAGTATTTATTTTCTATACTGTGTATTAAATAATAATAAATGGTAAAAAAAATACATGTCAGTCTATACCCCACTTTCACCACTTCTACTGAAAATTCTAAGATGGGTTGATTGGTATTTTTGTTTCCAATCATTTATACTTCTACTTCAGTTCTTCTTTTGTGGATAGACTCATGTCTAAGACTTCAGAGGTTTTTTTTAATTGTCTACAAGATAATGGCATAATTCAGTTCTTAACAACAGATCGTATTTTCCAACATATGGTTTGTTTTCTTCCCTTGGTCTTCCCTTCATATTAGACCTATTTAGTATCAAGGAATACTAAGTTTGGAGATTCCTGGAATTTCTCCATTTTTTCATTCTCTGTAAAAGATGTTGATGTAGAAATTGCAGTTATTTTAATAGCAATATTTTTGCTTATGCACATCATGAAACTTGAAGGTGAGATCAACAAATGTCCCATGAAATAGTATTTCTTGATGACTGAGTATATGTGTAGCAGCAAGCACCCCAATATCCCCAGGGTGACTGCCAACACAGGTTCTTAGATCTGCTTTTCAAAAGGAAAGCAACTCAAAATGGGTTAACAAGCTTACTTTAATCAAACAAACACACATTACCTAGTTCAGGGGAAAAAGGTCAGCACCCCAAACTTCAGAGTTACAGAACTTACAGATCAAACAGACAGGCTTCCAAACTGTCCAACCATTATATCAATACCAAATCACAGTTACCAGAGAGGGAAGCATCAACATCTGGGTTTTCAAAGCCGGGGGGCTCTCAACAACGGCTTCCCAGAGTCTCATCTGGTCAAATCACACAACACTTCTCAAAGTGAGCCCCAAAGCAAAGCCTCTCCTAAGGGTTTATATAGCCTTCTCCTGGCTCAGAGAATGTAACAACCTTCTGGACCCACTGCCCAATCACAAAGTATCAAGGTGTGGGCTTTCCTGAAAAACAAGCCTCCCACCATAGGCTCCAGGTGCCCTTAAGCTAGGGGCAGGGAAGATCTTTAAATTTGCATTTCCATTACAATATGATAAACCAAATTCTATCAAATCCTTTATTTGCCTTTCTGATGAGAACCTTTGAATAGTCCTTCCATTTATTTACATTTTTAAGTTTCCTCAATTTTCATTTGTTGTGAGAATGTCAATATTAATAAGATTCATTTCCTCCATTGTTACTTGTTAAATAGAGACCAATTTTTTAACACATCAAATTAAGAGGTCCAAAAAAGTAAACCTTCCCTAGCAACATGCCTAGTCCCATCCCTGTCACCACTGAAGCAGAAGGAAGAGAACTATTTTATATTTTTTAAAATTTTATTTTCTAAGGCCAACCCTTAGAGAAGACTTTGATTATTTAAATAGAAATTGGTGAATTCCTTCATTTAAAAGAGATGGAGATGAGTTTTTCCAGTTGGACCATTTTCTGAATTGGATGCATTACTTTAAGAACATAATATTTCATACTAGGCTTGGTACTGACTAGTAAACAAAGATACATGTTAGGTGTACTTACAAATGAACTACTACAATAGTGATCAAAGAAGATAAAGATTGATCTTGTGATTTCATTGGCATAGAGAATAGCAAAATCAGAAAGCTGCACCTTCTAATTCAAATCAGCAACTCCCATGCAACCAGTAGTCTTATTATTTCCCTTCTCAAGTCCTCCTCTCTTTCTAATTTTCCAATTGCAGTTGAGGGCACCACCATCCTTCCAGTCATCCAGGGTTGAACCTTTAAATCTTCACTTTCTATAGCACTCATACAAAATCTGTTGCCAAGTCCTGTCAGTTCTGCCTTGATAACATCTCTCATTTATGTCTTCTTCTCCCTTTTGTTACTGCTACCATCCTGGTGCAAATGATCATAACCCAATGCTTGGACTATTGCATGAGCCTTATGGTTGTTCCACCTTTCTCAACTCTCTCCCCACTTCAAAGTGATCATCTGATCATGTCGCCTCCAATTTCTCCCCCTTTAAGAAAATCAAATGGCCCTCCTATTACCTCCAAGATTAAATATAAAATTCTCTTCTTGGCATTTAATATTCTTCATAATCTGGTTCCCTCCTACCTTTTCAATCTTCTTACACCTTACCCCCTTCTCTGCCCCCTACATTTTCTGTGATTTAATGACATTGTCTTCCTTGATGTTCCTTGCACATGACAACCTATTTCCTAACTCTAGGCACATTAACTAACTGTCTCCCAAGTTTAGAATTCTCTTCTCGCACATCTCTAATTCCTGGACACTCTGGCTTTCTTCAAGTCCCAGCCAAAATCTCACCTTTACAAGAACCTTTTCCCAGCCCCGCCTTAATGTAGTACCTTCCCTTATTGTCTTCTCCATTGGACCGTGAGCTCCTTGAGAATAAAGACTATTTTAAAAAATTTATTTGTATCCTCACAATACTTGTTGACTAGATTGCTGACTGATTTGAGAGTTGCTTATAGCAGCGTCTTTCTCTTTTTCCTTCTTTTCCTCCATTTCATTCTCTTTTTTTGTCTTCTTCATTGAATTAATGATGCAGCATTTACCTCTCTGGATGTGACAGAGCAATCTGTCTCTGTGGGAAGATTCCTTAGGGATTGTGTAAGGAAAGCTAACTAGTAAGAATGCCTCTATTTTACAAGATCCTTTCTTAGCCTCATTGTTGTCTTACTGTCCTCAATCAATTCAATTTTGTACAATTACACTATGCCTACAAGAATTCCCTTTGAGATTTCAGTTTAACACAAAATATTTTCCTTATTTCCAGTCATAAACCATCCTATAATATGGTTCCACAGCTTTAAACACCTTGATTATTTTTTTTTCAGCTCCAAAGCATGGATAGAATTGTTAACTTGTTTGTATTTACTTTATCTCAGGATCTGGTTCTTTCTTGTGTTGTTACTGTTACTACTTTTTAGTTTGAAAACCCAAAGAGGGACTCTTTTCTTTGTTGTTGACCAAAAGCATCACAAATTTTTGAGTACATAACATATAGACTATAACTCATCACAAGTTTTCCAAACAATAAATGGTTTTCCAAGATTCTTTATCTCACATAAAGATCACTTAAAAATCAGCACATATATGTCTTTTGTTGCATGAAATCTTCCCCTCCCCCTTCTCAGTTGTTTATTATAATTTAACTGAGATTTCAGAAGAACTTGGCTGCTGTGTCTAGTCTCATTTAGATTTGAAAGTAGGCAGGAAAACTAGGTTTGCTCTTCAATACACAGGATGAGGGCTGGGTAGGCACAATTCAAAATTGTATGATCAGGTCTAATCTTTCAGTTTATGAATCTGAAGATCCTTGGTCAGGCATTGAGAAAATGCAAATCAAGAACTGGCTTCACTGCTAAAGAGGTTTCATAATAGCCAGTGCATGAGAATTGATTAAGCACCTTTTATGCACCTATGCTAAGCTCTTGGTATATAAAGAGAGTTAAAAGACCGTCCATACTTTCAAGGAGCTCAGAGTCTAATGAGGGGAAACAATATATGAAAATAACAATCTACAAACAAAATATATACAGGGTAAATTGGAGATAATCAACACAGGGAAGGTACTACTAGCATTAAAAGGAATGAGGAAGGAAAGGCTTATCATAGAAGATGTGATTCTAGCCGGGTTTTGAAAGGAATCCAGGGAAACCAGAAGACACAAATGTGGAGGGAAAATATTCTAGGCATGGGAAACAGCCAGGTAAAATGTCCTGAGTCTGAAAATGGCACGTCACTTCTAAGATATTTTAATAACTATTTAGGTCAGCTAGGTAATATAGTTGAAATAGTACTGGACCTGAAGTCAGGAAAACTCGTATTTCTGAGTTTAAATATGGCTTCAGATATTTACTAGCTGTGTGACCCTGGACAAGTCACTTAACTCTGTTTGCCTTAGTTCCTCATCTATAAAATGAGTTGGAGAAAGAGTGGTAAACCACTCCAGTATTTTTGCCAAGAAAATGCCAAATGGGGTCCCAAAGGGTTGGACACAACTGAAATGATTGAACACACAGGGTTATCTTGTTGAATGTAACTGATTTGTTGTTATATTTATAGGATGAAAAATTTCACTTTAAAATAAATCTATTGGTTGGGAATAGTTTGATAAGATAATTAATGACTTCAGAGTCTCCAGAACCTATTATTATTCAAAAAGAGATAGTTTATTATAATGCCAAATATTGATTTAGCCAAAAAGAAACAAAACAATAGTAGTCTGAATCATATTCTGAGATGTGGTCTTGGGTAAGAAACATAACATTAAATTTGGCCTTAGGAAAGATCTGGGTTCAAATTCAACTTTCGACACTAGCCATATATCCATGGTGTGTTAGGGTCAGTTAAATTGTGACTCTCTATATAGTTTGTAGTTGGTATTTGCTTTTCAATATATGTAAGAATATGTTTGTTATTTATGATTTTTTGCACCTAGCAAAAACTATCCTGTTAATGAATTCATAAGATCAGAAGATCATAGATATAGAACTGGAAAGGACCTCAGAGACCATCTAGTCCAATGTATTTTACAGATGAGGAAAATGAGGCCTAGAGAGGCTAAGTGTCTTGCCCAAAGTCACAAAGATAGTAAGCATCAGTAACTTGATTTATCAAGGGAAAGCTGTAAACTCCTCAAGCAAAGGCCTTTTGTCTCTCCACCAAAGAACATGCCTCAAGGTCATTTCTCTTGACAGTGGTCAAGTTGCTTAAATATTAAAAAAGAATTCCATTAGCATACTTGAGTTCATAATGATTGTTTATCTCCCTGCTTACCTATGCATTATTTCTCCCTATTTTGTTTTACAATCCTTAAACTCCTGCTTTTTTCTAAAAATGATAATTCTGCCATCCTATCTAGCCAGTCACTGCCTTAAAATATCAAGTAATTGTAAAACTGAAACATCATTCATATGTCACTCAAGTATTATTTGTATTAAAAAAGGAGATTTGGAGAGAAATATTTGGCACTGCTTCTCAATTTGGGGTGACACCAGCCCTCACCCATTAGTCATCTGGGGAGATGCCATTCTTTCCTGCCTTCACCACAAGCTAATCTGAGCTTGAAGTGACTTCCCAGATACCTGCTGGAGACCCACCTTCAGAGGCATACCCTCTATCTCTGACCTACCTAAGACCTCTGCTGGTTTTTAAACAATTATCCCTAAATAAACTTTATTAGGACACATAAGTTCTGTGTATGACTAGTTTTCCACAAAATCAATAATTTAGAAAGAATAGAAATATTATATAGATATGGATATGAAATACAGACAATAATTTGGACAAAAGAATTTTATCAATTGCCCTCTTTAAGTATTCCTGCTGAGTGCTACCCCACAACTAACACAAATTAGCATGAGGAGGTTAATGACCTCAGTTTGTAGGCCTCAGTTTACTTCTCTATAAACTAATATCCTCATTATCTACTTCCCAAGGATGGTATGGGAACATATGAGATAACAAGGTATTTATTGCTTTGCAAACCTTATGGCATTGTATGTGTCAGCTACTATTATCTGTGTATAGAGACCACCAAAGACCCCACTGAACCAATAACTAACCGCTCTTCAGTCTCCCTTGCTTATTCTTTATCCATTTCAACTTACTAAATGTGGGACCACCCAAAATTTCTGTACAGGAATCTCCTATTTTTTTTGATAGGTAGATAGAAAAAGAAATTTATAACACTCATTAAACACTTACTTTGTGCCATGTACTGGGCTAAATACTGAGGATGTAAATATAAGCAAGGCATATAATCCTTGTTCTCCAAAGCTTATATTCTATACTATCTCATCAGCTTCAATAGATTCAATTATTATCCTCATGTAGATGATTCCTATATCTACATATATAGTTCAGTTTTCTATCCTGTATCACCAAATGCCTTTTGGTTATCTCTGACTGTCCTACAGAAATCTTAAAATTCAGCATATTCAACACAGAATATGAAAGTGATTGTCCTCAAATGTAGTTCTGGTTTTACCACCCCAACCCTCATAAACCCCATTGGTTTCCTATTTTCTCTAAGATCAAATGCCAATTCTTCCATTTTTCATTTAAAGCTAATCAAAACTTAGACCTTTCCTAGCTTTCTGGTTCTCCTACATTTCATTCTTCACACTTCCTCCCTGTTGGCCAATTCACAATCAAGGTAGTTTCCATTTCCTTCAGTGGAATGCTATCCCTCTATCCCACCCAGTTACCCTGGCTTCATTCACTACTCAGTTTAAATCTCACCTTCTGCAGAAGACTTTCCCCATTCCTCCTAGCTGCTAATTCCTCCTCTCTGAGATTATCATCCATCTACTCTGTATATATTTTATATGTACCCAGTAATTTTCATGTTGTTTATGTATCACCCAATACTTAGAACAGTGCCTGACACATAGTAATATAACTTAACAAATGCTTGTTGACTGACTAACAGCTCTCTCTAGTACTGCAAGCTTGTGTTGATCCATGTGTAAAACCCAATATGCATTCTCCTCTGTTTAACTAATTGCAAAATCTCACTTAGAAGTGGCCAGAGAACTTTTCTTGAAGTTATAATAGATAACAAAAGGTTTGCTGGAACTACTACGTCTGCTGAAATAATGTGGATGTTATGGAAATAATTCCTGTTGAGTTAAGTAAGGATGGTGTCTGGGATCATTATAATTCTTCCTAGGTTTCCATGGTTTTCTGAACTGTAAATATGAATAAGTTAGAGAATAACTTTATAAAATTATTCATTAGGCTATAGAAGGCAGAAAATAAGATTCAGGATGAATCTTTGGAAGATTTCTCTGGGACAGTTGAGAAAATCAGATGAAATATCTAGTATCTGGTTAAACTTTAACTGATCTTGATCTCCATTCTGATGAAAATATCAAAATGATCACAGTGCTTCCCATCTTTTCGGAAAACATATGTTAAACAGAGTAGGCAAAGTTAAACTCTAAAAGGATCCGTTTGTCCTTTCAGCCCATCTGTTTCCTGCTCCCCACAGAGCACATCTCTTTCCTGGGTTCCCTTTTCAGGTGCGCTTTTACCTTATGTAACACTCTTTTTATTGAGGGTTCATGCTGTGACCCTGTCAGAATTGCTACAGTAGGGGTGACCTCAGTAATGACCATCCACAGCCTGCCAAGCTAACTTGGTCAGTGTTAGCTGATTAAACTTTTAACAACATCCCCTGTGCGATAAAGGGCAAAATGACAACTTTGCCCATCGTCAAGGTGTCTGTATAATAAACTAATTAGTAAACCACACAGTCTGTGGAGCTTTTAATGAGTGCTATCGGCTGGCCTCTGTAATAAAAACCCAGTCTGCCCCCTTTTGGGATTCAATTAAGGCACAGACTGTCATATGCTTGGTCTAGCTGATCAATGAATCCATTCCGACCTTTGTCAGAGCTGTTTGCAAGGTCAGTGGCAGTAGTACAGAAAGGCAGCTTGGTAAAGGAAATATAACCAACAACAGCCAATAGGCACGAGGACCAGTTGTTAATATCCTCATGTTCATTTGACATGAGCAGAAGTTTCTCTCACTCAAAGGTTAGTTGAAAGAAAAGGAAGTAATGCATATATATATATATATATGTACATATTCATACACACATATATACACATATACACACATTTTATATATGCGTTTATGTAAATATGTACTGTGTATATCTATATTGGTTTCACAGATCATTTTTTCTGTTATTAAAAAAAATTCATGAGAATTTTAACATCCATGTTTATTCTTTGGCACCTCTTTTTCACCTAATAAAATTATTATTAATCATTTATTCTTCCAAATCAACTTATTGATGTAATTCTGCTCTAAATGTGAAAACAAATATAACCTTTATGAAATGGTACCTTTATTTTTATGATGCAAGATTTGTGAGTTTGAAAAAAAAAAAGAATGGGGCTGCAGATTTTTTTTTCTTGTTAAATGGTCACTTTCAACTCTAGGATACGTCAGTTAAAATGAATCATCATAGTGTAATATGGATGGGTATGATGTTTGCCATTAATTTAGATTTTTTGGCATAACTTCTGCAATCCACATTTCTAACACAGGAATTGCTGTTGTTCATCAGAGTAGACTCTAGGACCTTAGACTTCTTCAGGTCTATTTTGATGTCAGTTGGGTGGTGGATTAGGAAGGTTATAGCAATTATGTGAAAGAGCCACCACTAGGTGACAGGGATTAGTAAAAGGGCAGAGCAGTCATGTGGACCAGAACTAGAATGTAATAGAATGAATATAGAACAATAGAAATTTAGAGAGCAGTAATGTGCTTAAACAAACAAAACAAACAAAATGAAAGTGAACTGGAGAGTGTGCTAGGGGTAGAAGTTAGAAGCAGGGGGGGTGGGGGGGGGCTGGAGGATCACAGGGAAGAGAGTAGGAGGCCATATAATGTGACCTAACCATAAGGTAATAATGGCTCTAGGCCCAAAGCGAAATGTAATTTAACCACTGAGGAGATCATGTCAACTAACCTGCTTCCTTGAAGTTCAAGTAAAAGAAACTCAAGAGGCAGATGGCATTGGTCCCAACTGCATCACCACTGGTTGAACTCACTGTGTCCTGTTGCTGATGATAGAGAATTGGAGAGATTAATAAGGAATTTGATGATGGCTATTTTAGGTGGAGTTACAGAGAATTATTAAATGCCTGATTCAGTTTTATTTTATCTGACATGTCTAACTTAAGTACTTTTCATATTTCATAGGTCTTTTGCATGAATTGAAAGAGATGGGTATTTGGGCTTTGGTTTTCACATAGATGACCCCAAATAGCACACCAAACCTAGAAGTACAAAGGGTTGCCAATATAATGAAAATCTATGTTTGTATGGGAAGGCTCCAGGGAGAGTGGGGTGGGACTTATCCTATGTTGAGGCTCAAATAGGGGTGTATATGCATGTGTGCACATGTATGTGTATATATGTATATGTGTGTGCATGCATATCTGTATATGTGTATATATAACACATATAAACATATGTCCTGAATACATATTCATTGGACATAAATATGCATATTTGCATGCATGTATGTATAAATGCATTATGTAAATATTAATGTACATAGGGCATTGGCAGCTCTATTATATGAATGATCTAAAACTTTAATAGACTTCAACAACCTCCAAAAGATAAGCAATGAAGATTCATGGGTAAATAGTTATTCATATGCCAGTGGCTAACCATTTCCTACATGCATATGTGTGAATATTGATTTGTTAAGCTATTTTGATTATTTGTTTGATATCTCATTTAAACTTCACAATAAGACTTTGAAGTAATTAGTATAGTTATTATTCCTATTTCAGTGGCATGAAAACTAAGGCTCAGATATATGAAATGACTTATCCATGTTCAGTCATACAGGTAGTATCAAAGAAATGATGAGAACCCAGCTCTTCCTGACTCCATGTCCAGCACTCTATTCATTGTACCATGTTGCCTCTCCACATAGCTAGGTAATGGGCAGCTCTTCATTATTCAGAATCACTTGTTATTGAGGAATGTGTGAGCACTTGGTCATTGGCTTTTGAGCATGGTGTTGAGGTGCTATAAAAGGTTGCTATGTGAAATCAGAGAGATACATTTCGTATTTTTATAGTTCTGTTAGTATTTCAAAGTGTACATCTCTTATATCTGTAGCCTTACTACTTACTTAAAGTAGTGGCATACCCTGAAAATTTTACCTTTATTATACTATAATTTGATAGAGAAATTCTCCAATGCAACTCTATTGCAAGTCAGACAACCTGAATTGAATAATTATTTTACGGCATTATATGTCAAAATGTCACTGAGATTTGGGCATTGTTTACTGTCGAGGTGATATTGTCGTGCTTTGCACATTGCTTCCTAGAATATTAGGCTTAATAGTTACTATGGCTATTCAGTTTTTGGAAAATTATTGCACAGGGAACAGGAATTGACTGATATAAATGTCTACTAATTTGGGGATTACCTATTGATAGATGATAATGATGATACTATAAAGATTTGTTTACTTCACTCTTGAATATTTGGAGGGATGTCAGGTACTGCCTAAGGTATTAAAACAGGAAAGAGAATTGGCAGCTATATTATATGAACAATCTAAAACTTTAATAGATTTCTACAACCCCCAAAAGATAAGCAAAGAATATTCATAGGAAATTGTTATTAATATGGCAGTGGCTAACCATTTCCCACATTGTGAGCAAGGTTAAAACCTTCCTGGTGAAAAAAAAACAAAAACAAACAAACAAACAAAACCAAACATGAATTGGGGACAATTAATAATACTAAAGGGGGTCAGCACTGTTCTTAGCTGCCAGCAACCACCTCACCCTCAAAATCCAGTAACCAAGTGCTTACATCTTCAGCAATATGTGACCCCAATTATCACTAGTATGAAAAGACAGATTATTAGTTTACCATGGGGAAAGGAGTCATAGTACAGTAGAGAAATGCTGAGCTTGGAATCAGGAAGACCTTGGCTCAAATATTTTTTTGACATTACCTGAATGACCAAACATGGGGTAGCCCATTTTATGTTCCCAAGCCTCAGTTTTCACATCACTGAAATGGAGATAATGACACTTTCACTACACATTTTACAATGTTTAGTAAAGGCTTAAGCAAGATATTTCTATTTTAACAGAATTATTTTGCTGTTGTTCAGTCATTTTAGGTCTCTGTTTGTGACTGCCTTTGGGGTTTTCTTGGCAAAGATACTGGAGTGGCATAGCACTAATATGAAATTCACAGCTCCTACGATGGCCATGACTATGCCAGCATAATTCTGAATCACAAAATATAACAGACTCTCCACATGAAAGGCAGAACCAAAACATTTAGTCAAACACCAGAAAGCTGAATTCCAATGATAGAAAGCCAAATCTATCATAGGAACAAAGAAATCTATACAAAATAACAATATAGAGGGCACCACTATCCAAAATTCCCCCTGTGAAAGCCTTCCCACAGATGAACACTCACAACATGTAGCCTGCTTCCTCTCTTCTCCTCATCTCTAACTGCTCTGACCAATTTCCTCCGGGCTCTGCTCCACCCATTCTGCAAGCTCTTCTCACCACAGACTCATGTGACCCAGGCTTCCATGTGACTCAAGGAGATCACATGGGCTTATTAATGGATGGGAAAGATCTCCCCATTAAGCAAAAACACATTAACAATATAAGTGGTTGACCATTTTCTTCTCCAGACTATTTTACAGATGAGGAAACTGAGGTGAATATGGTTAAGTAACCTGCTCAGAGTCACACAGTTAGTGTATGAATTATTATAAGAGATTAAATATGGAAAGATAGTCATTTCCATGGAGGCTTCCCTGACTTTCATCAGGAGAAGAATACTCCATTTCTAGGTAATACATGGCACAAGTGTCATTCCAAGAACAGCAAAGGACTGATCCAGGAAAATGGAGGGTGTCTGATGAAGGATAACAGAGGAACTAATTTTGACTTCACAAACTGTTTTAAAATTCAATATTTTGAAGATATTGTGCTTAATTTATTTCTTTCAGAGACTAGATGTTCTATTTGATGGTGAGGACAACACATAAGGGGTCTTTGTACATTTCCTCAAAATCTCTCTAGGAAGTAGAAAAGCTTCTGACTATATGTTAAATGGAAAAGTTGCTCCAGAAGGTAATTATCCAAGGAGCAGTTTCTATGGCATGGATGGACAATTTCAAATTTATCCAAGGGGCTCATCTTCCTGAGGGCTGCACCTATCAATGAGTGAATACCAAAGACAATCTCTTACTCATTTAGAACTGTTATTCCTGGTCAAGAAAATGAAAATAATTATAGTGAGACAGAGACAGAGAGACAGAGACAGAGACAGAGAGACATAGACAGAGACACACACACACAGAAAGAGAAAGAGAGAGAGAGAGAGAGAGAGAGAGAGAGAGAGAGAGAGAGAGAAAGAGAGAGAGTTTATCATATATTTTTAAAAGTTTTTCTATGATTATATCTTAGAGTTTTTTAAAGTTTGATAAATATTGTACTTTGTCAAAGTCTGTTTTTCAAGCTTGATTGATATAATCATGTGGTTCAAAACTTAAAAAAAAAGATTAACGGTGTTAATTATTTTTCCTAACATTGAACCATGCCTGCATAGTTGGTATACATTGACTTTAATTAAAATGATTTTTTTAGCTATGCTTTAATCTTTTTGTGAGGATTATATTTCCCTTTTGAAATTCATCTGCATTGATTATATTGGTCTCTGTTTGTCTTTCTTTGTTTTGTCTTTTTCTGGTTTAGGCAGCAGTACTATATCCCAGCAAAGGCTTTTGAAATAATTTCCTTTCTTTCTAAGGTTTTAGGAATGATTTCTATAGTTTAGATTTTAATTGTTCTGTAAAGGCTTTATAGGTTTCTCTTAAAAGTTCATTTAGGCAGGGATATCTGCTCTTTAGTTGTTCCTTTGTAGTTAGTTTAATTTACCTCTGTTAAGTTGGATTAATATTACTAGGCACATTCCATTAATTTGGGGATTTATATTTTAAGGTAACTCTTCACTTCTTTTAAAGTCTTTTTTTCCCTGGTATTTAAGTACATCAGGAAATTCTGATAATTCCTTTATTTTCTTCTTTGTTGTTATTTTAACCTGTTATTTTTAAATTAAAAAGAACTTTAAATATCATATAAGCGAGATTGAGAAAAATTTGGAAAAAACAGAGCAATCCAAGAAAATCAAGAAAATTAGGAAAGAAAGTAAATTAGTTTGAAACAGAGAATCAAAAACGTAAGAAAAGAATTCCTTGAAAAATAGAATTGGGCAAAAGGAAGCTAATGATATTCTCAGACACAAAACACAATCAAAAGAATGAAAAAAATAGAAGAAGTTATGAAACATCAGAAAAATAACTGATCTGGGGAGCAGATGGAGGGAAAATAATATAAGAATAGTGAAATTCCTGAAAATTCTGATAAAAAGAATTTTCATACAATATTATGAGAAATTATCATAGAAAATTGTCCTGAAATTATAGAACAAGAAGTCAACACAGAAATAGAAAAACATCCATTGATCACCACCTGAAAAAGATCCCTTTGAATCAGGAATTCCACTTCTAGGTCTGTACCTGTAAGATATCAAAGCAAGAGGAAAAGGACCTATGTGTAGAAAAATATTAATAGTAGCTCTTCTAAAAAATAATTTCCTTTTGATATACAATATTTAGTTCCATAGTCCCTTGAGTTTCAAAATTTCTCACCTCCCTCTCTTGCTCCCTCCCCCCATGGTGGCATGCAACCAAATACAGGATCTACAAATATCTTCACATTAAACATTAGCAAAGTTGCAAAGAAGGATTATAACCAATAGAGTGAACAACGAGAAAAAAGAAACAATAAAGCAAAACAAATAAAAAAGAGAGCAAGTATTTTGCTTCAATCTGCATTCAGACTTTCTCTGGATGAGGATATTCCTTTCCATCATGAATCTTTTGGAGTTATCTTATAATCTTGCATTACTGAGAGGAGCCCAGTCTATCAAAGTTAGTCATCACACATACAATGTGTCTGTAATTGTGTACAAAGTTCTCCTGGTTCTGCTTTCCTCACTCAGAATCAGTTTATATAACTCTCTGCAGGTTATTATGAAATCCATCTGTTCCTCATTTTTTATAGCACAATAGTATTCCATTACATTCATATACCACAACTTGTTCAGCTATTCTCAAATTGATCAGCATCCCCTTGATTTCCGATTCTTTGCCACCACAGAAATATATATATATATATATATATATATATATATATATATATTTATTTATTTATTTTTTACAGATGGGTCCTTTTCCCATTTCTACGATGTCTTTGTGATACAGCCCTAGAAGTGGTATTGATGGATCAAAGAGAATGAACATTTTTATAGCCCTTTTGGCATAGTTCCAGATTGCTCTCCAGAATGGTTGGATCAGTTAACAACTCCACCAACAATGCATTAGTGTTACAATTTTTCCACACCCTCTACAGCATTTATCATTTTCCTGTTTTGTCATCTTAGTCAATCTGACTGGTAAGATGTAGTACCTAAAAGTTGTTTTGATTTGCATTTATCTAATCAATGGTGATTTAGAGCGTTTTTTCATGTGCTTATAGATATTTTTAATTTCTTCCTCTGAAAATTGCCTGTTCATATCCTTTGACTATTTATCAATTGGGAAATGACTTGTATTCTTATATATTTGACTCAGTTCTCTGTATATTTTAGAAATGAGGCCTTTGTCAGAGACACTGGTTGTAAAAATTCTTTCCCAATTTTTCATTTCCCTCTTAATCTTGGTTACTTTGGCTTTATTTGTATGGAAACTTTTCAATTTAATATAATCAAAATGATCCATTTTGCATTTCATAATGCTCTCTAAGTCTTGTTTGGTCATAAAATCTTCCCTTCTCCATAAATCTGACAGGTAAACTATTCCTTGCTTTCCCAGATTGCTTATAGTAACAAACTTTATACCTAAATTGTACATCCATTTAAACTTTATTTTGGTATATGGTGTAAGATATTGACCTATGGCCAGTTTCTGCCATACTGTTTCCCAGTTTTCCCAGCAGTTTTTGTTAAATAGTGAATTCTTATCACAAGACCTGGGATCTTTGGGTTTATCAAATAGTAGATTACTATAGTCACTGACTACTGTGTCTTGTGTACCTAATCTATTCCACTGATCCACTACTCTATTCCTCAACCAGTACTAAATAGTTTTGATGACTTCTACTTTATAATATAGATTAAAATCTGGTAAAGGTAGGCCACCTTCCCTAGCATTTCTTTTCATTAATTCCCCTGATATTCTGGACTTTTTGTTCTTCCAAATGAATTTTGTTACTATTTTTTTCCAGCTCTATAAAATGATTGTTTGGTAAATTGATTGGTATGGCACTAAATATTTAAATTAATTTAGGTAAAATTGTCATTTTTATTATATTAGCTGCACCTAACCATGAGCAGCAGATGCTTTTCCAATTATTAATAGCTCTTTGTTGTAGTGACAAAAATCAGAAATAAAAGGGATTCTTATCAATTGGGGAGTGGCTGAACAAGCATGGATTGTATTATAAGAAATGATAAGGGTAGCAGTTTCAGAAAACATGGGAAGACTTTTATGACCTGAAGCAAAATGAAGTGAGCAGAATCAGTATATCATTGTACAATGTAACAGCAATACTGTAATAATGACCAACTGTGAAAGACTTAGCAACTCTGATTAATACAATGATCCAAGAAAATTCCAAAGGATTCATGATGAGCAAATGATATGCAACACCAGAGAGAACTGATGAACTCCAATTACATATTGAAGCATAATTTCCTGTAATGCCAAGCAAATGCAACTTCCAAAGTTCAGAATACCATTATAGCAGTCCTCCATTTTATTCAGTGACAAATTAAGGACAGAGAAAATAAAAATACAGCATTCACCAAGTGTAATTCAATAATTTCCAAGTACTGCTCCACCCCTGGGAAGTACATTCATTTAGTCAATCACAAAGTCCCTCTTCTTAAATGGAAATTAGTTTCCAATCATAAAGTACATTCATTTGGTCAGTCACAGAGCACAAAAAGGTAAAAAGTTTCCCACCCCTGCATCACAACTGAATTACAATTATCATCAGTTAATGCCAAGCACCTTCTCAAAATGGGCAGTAGAGAGCACAAAGGCCATCTACCCCTGATCTACAACAAGGTTAAGATATCATCACAGCATTTAACACCCAAAGAGAGGTCTTTTCTTCATCTTGACCAGAGGCAAATTCTTAGCAATATCTGTTCCTGGGGAGACAAAGCTTAACAAGGCCACAAGATACATTGCCAGTGGCCTCATTAATTCATTCTCTTCCTGCAGAACAGTCCTAGGACCCCTGAAAACAGCAACAATACCTTCTTTCAGGATTTCTGTAAACATACAACAAGAAAATCCTTCCTCAGGGGTTCTGAACCAACAGCAAGATCCCAGGACCTCTTCAACAATAGCACTGTTCTTCACCAGCAGACACAACTCACTCTCTGTCTGCACAACAGTCTCAGGATCCCTGAACCAACAGCAAGGTTCTAGGACTTCTCTAACAACAGAACTGTCCTTCACTAGCAGATGAATCTGGCAAAACAACATGAAAACAGAGAGACGAAATACTGGCATCACAGACATGTCTCCTCAGTCCTTGGCAGCTCTGGGTGGCAGCTCTCTAAAGTCCTGGATAGCTCGAACTGGCCCTCAGCAATCTTCTCTCTCTCTGCCTCCATGATGCTTCTTCCAAAAGTTCTGCCTCTCTTCCTCTTCTTGCACCTCTCTAAATGCACAGCACCAGCTCCTCCCAGTTCAGCCCCCTCTTTTCATGTCAACAAGTCCATCCCACAAGTGGGATTCACAAGCTCTGGGTTTTAACACTCAACTCAAAAGCCAAGCCAATACAGGGGGATCTTTAAGTTTCATTACTCTTATATTTCCTTGCTATGTTTTTATTACTTTTTCCCCTGCTATGTCTGATATGGAAATGAGGAGCAGTTTGGTGGTACAGTGAATAGATTGCCAGACCTGGAGTCAGGAAGAGTCATCTTCTGAGCTGAACTCTGGAGTCAGAAACTTAGTAACTATCTGACTCTGATTAAGTCTCTTAACCTAGTTTGACTCATTTTCTTCATTTATAAAATGAACTGGAGATAGAAAATTGAAAACCACTCTAGTATCTTTACTAAGAAAATTCTATGTTGGATGAAAAAGAGTCAGACAAAATTGAAAGGATTGAATAACAATAAGGAAATATGTCTTGCATGATTTCATATGCATAATTCATATCAGATTGTTTGCATTCTTGGTGGGTTGGGAAAGTCTAAGAGGGAGAAAGAGAATTTAGACCTTAAAATTTGAAAAAGAGGAATATTAAAAATAAACAAAATCAAGTAATGAAAAAAATATTAAACATATTGGAGTCCTCCTAAGATACATTCAGGACTTATTTACCTAATAATACAAAGCACTCTTGGTAGAAACAAAAGTAGACATATAATTAAAATGCTATTTAATATTAATGGTTGGATTGCACCAATATACTTTAAATTATGATATTATATAAATTAATTGACAGATTTATTGATATGCTAATTGAATTGCCAAAGGTTTATTTTATAGGAGTTGAAAATCATGAAAAATAACCTGGAAAAGGAACAAAATAATAAAACTTCTCTTGGGGAATAATTTTAAAAGTAAGAAAAAAGGCAATCTAGAATTGTTGCCCACACACACACACACACACACACACACACACACACACACACATACACACACACACATACAAACTCATACACAGTGCATGCATGAATGCATTGAAATCATAAAAAAGTATTTATGACTCATTAAAACTGTCTATATCTGAAATATGTATATTTAAATATTTTGTAAATGTAGGTATTTGTGCTATTTCACTTTCCAAATTTGTTTCAATTAAGATAACTTACAATGAGTTTTTTTCTCTTTTCCAAATCTAATCAATATTGTCTGAACATCAGAATTTTTGGTAAAATTTTATTTTCATGTCTCAATTTTATTATCATGCCTAAAAAAAGTTAGCCTTCATACAATTATTTACTGGTTTATTTTTTTGGGTGGGGGGATGTTTCCTTGAATATAAGTTTCCAAATCCAAGATAAATTAATATTCTCCCAAGTGCACTTGACATTTTTGCTGCCATTTAGTCCATAGTAACAGAAAATTCCCACTTTTTGGTTATACTTTATGATCATATTGTTATATCAAATTGCTTTATTTTAACTAATGATGAGTTCATCATTAGTATTTCCAGGATCTGAGACAACTTATATTCTTCACTTCTTGTTTGTTTGGAACTCATTCTTTTACATGCCAATTTTTCATTTTCCTTTCAGGTACATTCCTCACCCATATACCCTAATTATACTTGTAACAAAGATCCATCTGCTATTTTACTACACTGTCTTAATGAGGCTCTTGCATAGTAACTTTATAAATTTAATTGTCCTGCTCTTTCATATTCACAAATAGTATAACATTTTCTATTTTCCCTTTCCCTACAAATTATTTATTAACTTTTGTCTGGTATTCTTCTTCTTTTTTTTTTAAAGCAATTGGGGTTAAGTAACTTGCTCAAGGTTACATGGCTAGTCATTATTTATGTGTGGGTGCTCATTTTCTGAGGCCGGATTTGATCTCGGGTCATCCCAACTCTGAGGCTGGCACTCTTACTCACTGCGCCACCTAGCCGCCCCTTTAGGGCAATTGGGGTTAAGTAACTTGCCCAAGGTTACACGGCTAGGTTTTTGTTTGTGTGGATTAAGTGTCTGAGGCCAGCTCCAAACTTGGGTCCTTCTGACTCCAGGGCCAGCGCTCTATTCACTGTGCCACCTAGCCGCCCCTGGTATTCTTCTTGAAACCATATTAAATATGATCTAGAATAAGTCAGGATTGGGTACCTCCATTGTTGAGGATTCATCTTTTAAATGCACCTCTATAGTGTATTTTCTATACATACTCATTAACTGATCAAAGGTACCACCTATAGCTCAAGAAAAGTCACGGCCATATTTCTCTTATTGTCATATGCCATATTTCTCACTTTTTGCAGACTGTCCATATCTTCATCCTCAGGTATCACTTCTTGGCACATTAGTCTCTTTGGCTTGACCTTGTGATTTAGGACTCAGTGAAATATAGCAAGTTCAGGAAAAAGGTAGATTTTTCATCAGAGTTAGGTGTTGCAAGTAAATACCAACTGGGAATATTTACATTAACCATATCACCTCAAATGAATTGGTAAGGTCACATGAAAATAGACAGAATAAGATCATAGAAGATTATCTACTGTCTGAAAACCATGGAAGATTTGAACATTCCCTGGACTTTTCTTCAGTGGAGTGAAGGACAATAATCACCAAAAAAAAAGTGTGTGGGACTTGCATTTCATATCCTTCTTGTTCAGTAAGACCATGTTAGTGGCTCAAAGTGACCCCTGATGGCTAAATTATACATGTACTAATTTTTTTCTTGGAAGTTTTGGCCAATAGATATTCAAGTTGTTCCATTATATAGCTAGGAAAAAAAAACTACCAAAGAATGTAAAAAAAGAATGATGTATCTTTCTCAGTAGGTATCAGATATTCACAATTAATAAAAAATTCAGATTTTCTTGGGTATCACTTTTAACTGCTCAAGTGTTAGTTTTCTCACAATATGGATTTTTAATGAATTGCTTTATTTTGGGTCAAGATAAAAGTTTCAAGATCTGGCAAGATCTTTTTAATTTTAATTAGTGATTAGAGCAAGATTTGTCACTAGGAAGGGCATACAGGATGAAATCCTTTCATTATTTCAATTTAAAATATGACATTTGGCATTTTAAAGTCAGGGTTAGATATAAAATTTATACCTGACACTGGATTGTGGGAATAGAAGGTAAGGAAGAAGGTGGAGAAAGGGGCAGTGAGTAGGGAGAAAGAACAGAAATCTGTTATTTTTACTTTTGATATTTCAGAATATGCCTGAATTCTGGTGAGTCTGCCACCATTTAAAAGCAAGAATGAGCTTATTTTAAAATATTAGTATACTGAATCCTTCTTTTATATGCCGATGTGGTTAAAAAAATAGTTAAGCATATTAAGAACAAAGATCAAGTCTTGGAAGTGTAATATATGTGTTAAAGGTCTCAGTATAAATCAAGGGTGGTCATAGACCAGAATTATAGAACTTCACGTTTAGAAGAAAATCTCAGCAGCCATCCAGTCCAAGTGATATCTAAAATGACATCTTCACCTACAGAATATTGGACAAATCATCAGCCAGTTGTTGCTCAAAAGCCAAGAAGGCTCAGTACATCTCTAATTTTTCACTCAAATCAGAGACATATATACCATCTCACTAACTGAAGTTTCCACAAAAGTGGAAAGATAACTTTGCTTCTTAACAGGTGGTATAGGGTACACCCTATAAAACTTAGTACTCCAAGAAAAGGGCACAAATGTTGAAGTTAAGGAAATTAGTTGCAAGCAGATTTAGTTTTCAAGTACTCACCTTTATTTAAAGCATTTAAACTAGAAATAAGAGATGAAAAAATTCAGTAATAGGGAATTAGATAATAATGATGGCAACCTTACAGTTTGAAATAGACCTGTATTTACTAATGCTTTCCATATATTGTGCTTTGCTGCCTGGTTAAAATGGCAAAATAAATAGTGAGTTGAAAATCAAACATCTAATTGTATAATTGAATTCTATAATATGTTGTTTCTTTCTGTTAATAAACAAGCATTTATTATACACTGTTAGACAACAAACATTTATGAAATGCTTTCTACGTTCCAGACCATGTGCTAGAAAATGGGAATACAAATTCAATTAATGAATCATACTTATGTGGAGTGATCTTTACGTGGAAGAAACACAGCTATACTAAGTATATAAAGAAATAAATACAGGGGCGGCTAGGTGGCGCAATGAGTAGAGTGTTGGCCCTGGAGTCAGAAGGACCTGAGTTTGGATCCGGCCTCAGAAACTTAACACACACAAACAAAAACCTAGCTGTGTGACCTTGGGCAAGTTACTTAACCCCAATTGCCCTCCAAAATACAAACAAAAAGAAACAAAAGAAATAAATACAAATAAATAAAAAGCACTTAAAAGCAAGGTAGTATGAGAAGTATGAGAGTAGCATTTGAAGGCCTCAGATAAGCCTTCATGTAGAGATTGGTGGTTGAACTGTGTCTTACAGGAAGTGGGGAATTATATAAAGTAGAGATGAGGAGCTAACACATCTCTAACATAGAGGATAGTGACTAAAAAGTCATGTAAAGGACTTCTGGGAGCCAATATGGCAGAGTAAGAAGTAAGCTGCTCTCCCTCGTTGATCTCTAATAACCTAGAAGATATTGCCCCAGGAAAAACCTTGGAATAGCTGAGCCAGCAGAATGATGGGCCATAATAGTCTAATGTAATGAAAATTATTCATTTTTGCATTTCATAATGTTCTCTATCTCTTTTTTGGTCATAAATACTTCAGTTTTCCATAAATGTGACAAATAAACTATTTCTTGCTCTGCTAATTTGTTTGCAGTTTCAGCCTTTATGTCTAAATTGTGTACTCATTTTGACCTTATCTTGGTATATGCTGTAAAATGTTGGTCTATGCCTAGTTTCTGCCATACTTTTTCCAGTTTTCCTAGTAATTTTTCTTTTTTTTTTTTTAAATCAATTGGGGTTAAATAACTTGCTCAAGGTTACACGGCTAGTCATTATTATTTATGCGTGGGTGCTCATTTTCTGAGGCCGGATCTGGTCTCGGGTCATCCCAACTCCGAGGCCGACGCTCTTACTCACTGCGCCACCTAGCCGCCCCTTTAGGGCAATTGGGGTTAAGTAACTTGCCCAAGGTTACACGGCTAGGTTTTTTTGTTTGTATGGATTAAGTGTCAGAGGCCGGCTCCGAACTCAGGTCCTTCTGATTCCAGGGCCGGCGCTCTATTCACTGTGCCACCTAGCCGCCCCTAGTAATTTTTCTTTTAAATAGTGAGTTCTTATCCCAGGAGCTAGAGTCTTTGGATTTACCAAACAGTAGATTCCTATAGCCACTGTCTACTGTGCCTTATTCAACTGTGCCCTATTCAACTGATAAAAATAAGCTCATTCCACTGATCCACCACTCTGCTTCTTAGCCAGTACTATGTAGTTTTGATGATTGCTGCTTTGTATTATAGTTTTGGATGTGGTAAGACTAGGCCACCTTCGAATGCATTTCTTTTTTTTTAAACAAATGTTTTATTAGCTTCTGTTTTACATCATTCATTTCTGCCAGATTTTGAGTTACAATTTTTCCCCCATTTCCCCCCTACCCACCATCCCAGAATAGTAGTCCCACAAGATATCACTTCCTCCAATCTGCTCTCTCCCATATCTTCTCCCATACCCCCTTCGACTTTCCCATTAGAGCAAGGTGAATCTCTGTGCCCCAATGCCTGCACATCTTATCTTCCAATTACAAGCAAAAGAGTATTAATAATAGTATTTATAAATATTTGAAACATTTAATTTTTTTTTTTTAGCAATTGGGGTTAAGTGACTTGCTCAAGGTTACACGGTTAGTCATTATTTATGCGTGGGTGCTCATTTTCTGAGGCCAGATCTGATCTTGGGTCATCCAAACTCCGAGGCCGGCGCTCTTACTCACTGCGCCACCTAGCCGCCCCTTTAGGGCAATTGGGGTTAAGTAACTTGCCCAAGGTTACATGGCTAGGTTTTTGTTTGTATGGATTAAGTGTTGGAGGCCGGCTCCGAACTCAGGTCCTTCTGATTCCAGGGCCGGCGCTCTATTCACTGCACCACCTAGCCACCCCCCGAAACATTTAATTTTAAGACCTCGAATTTCAGATGCATTCCTTCCTCCCTTGTCACCCATTCCCTCTGGGAATACAAGTCATTCAGTATATGTTGTACATGTCTAGCTATGCAAAGCATTACCATAGTAGATATATAGTACAAGGCTGCTTATAATTCCCTCCCACCCACCCCACACCCCACCTTGTCCATTCCCTACTTGATCCTGTCCCTCTTTGATAGTGGGTACTTCCAACCTCCCCTCCCCCCAAGAATGCCCTTCCATTCATCATCCCTCTTCTCATCCCTCTTCCCTCTATTCTGCTGCAGGTTGAGATATCCCATTTAGTATGTATGTCATTCTTGAACCAAATTCAATGAGAATGTGGTTTTGCCTTTTTGCCTTCCTATTCTTCCCCTCCCTATTCTTCCCCTTCCCTGCAGCCATTTTCCCTTGCTTCTTCTACATGAGATAGTTTACCCTACCCTATCTCTCACCATCTCCTATTGCCACTTGCCTCTCTCACCTCATAATTTCACCCCTTAAGTATCATCCCTTCCCAACAAATTCAACCTATGCCCTCTATCCATGTATAACTGTAAACATATACACACACATTCACATATGTATTCAAATGAACATACACCCTTCTTCCATTATTTTCATACTGAGAGAGGTTTCATCAATCACAGTTATTATTTTTCCATGTAGGAATGTAAATAGGTCGACTTTGATAAGTTCCTTTTGATTTCTTTTCCCTGATGACCTTCTCAGGTATCTCTTGCTTCTTGTGTCTGGATGTCAAATTTTCTATTCAGCTCTGGTTTTTTCCTCAAGAATGCTTGAAAGTCTTCTATTCCACTGAATAACCATAATTTCCCCTGAAACAAAATACTCAGTTTTGCTGGGTAGGTGACCCTTGGTTTCAGTCCCAGATCTTTTGCCCTCTAGAATATCATATTCCATGCCCTTTGATCCTCAGTGTAGAAGCTGCCAGGTCCTGGGCTATTCTGATTGTGTTTCCACAATATTGAAATTGTTTCCTCCTGGCTCCTTGATCTGGGAATTCTGGAACCTGGCTATAATATTCCTAGGGGTTTTATTTTTGGGATCTTTTTCTGGAGGTGATTGGTGGATTCTTTCAACCTCTATTTTGCCCTCTGGTACTAAAATATCAGAGCAATTTTCCTTGAGAATTTCTTGAAGGGTGATTTCTAGGCTCTTTCTTTGATCATGGCTTTCAGGTAGTCCAATAATTTTTAAATTGTCTCTCCTGAATCTATTTTCCAGGTCAGTGGTTTTTCCCATGAGATATTTCACATTGCCTTCTATTCTTTCATTTGTTTGTATCTGCTTAACAGCATCTTGATTTCTCATAAAGTCATTAGCTTCCATTTGCTCCAGTCTAACTCTGAAGGAATGAATCTCCTCAGTGAGCTTTTGAGATTCTTTTTCCATCTGGCAAATTAGACTTTTTAAGGCATTCTTCTCCTCATTGCCCTGCCTCCTTTGACATTTGAGTTAGTCTTTTTTTTTTTTTTGGAGGGCAATTAGGGTTAAGTAACTTGCCCAAGGTCACACGGCTAGGTTTTTGTTTGTGTGTGCATTAAGTGTCTGAGTCCGGATCCGAACTCAGGTCCTTCTGACTCCAGGGCCAGTGCTCTACTCACTGCGCCACCTAGCCCGCCCAAGTCTTTTTTTTTTAAGGTGTTGTTTTCCTCAGTCAGGCTGTTGACTGTCATTTCATACTTTTCTTGCATCTTTTTCATTTCTCTTTCCAATTTTTCCTCAACTTCTCTTATTTGATTTTTAAAATCCTTCTTAAGGTCCTCTATGGCCTGTAACCCACTCATATTTTCCTTTGGGGCTTTTGGAGCAGGATTTCTGACCTCACAGTCGTCCTCCTATTTTATGCTTCGATCCTCTTTGCCCCCAAAATAGGAGTCTAATGTTGCATATTTCTGTTTAATTTGTTTCCTTTGCCTTGGCATGTTGCCACTTAATTACTTGACTTTTGGGCTTGTTGCCATGGTAGGACTCTACCACCAGACAGGGGAGCTTTCGTCCCAAACGTGTGGGGGGACAACTTCCGTTTCTGGCAAGCTGGAAACCCACCCACGACCTCCAACCCAGATCACAATCCAGATCCAGGGAGGTTAAAGCAAGAGCAATTACCCCCCCAAGACTGATCGCTGGATCTCCCTACAATTAATTGCAGGCCAGGAGCTGGAGCTGCCACTGAAAACTACAAAATGGTGTGTCTCCTCAGTGGCTTCTAGTCCTCAGGGAAGGAAGACGATGCGTTCCCCAAATACTGGGCCCAAAGTCCATAGGGCACTAACCTCTCACTTTGTCCTAGGCATGTCTGTGTTGATAATTCTGGAATCGCTACAGCTGCTGGTGTTCTGGGGTCCCACCAGCCGGCTGCTGGCCCTGCCACCCTGGGGCTAAAACCACGGCTCAGGCGGACCTGGGCTCAGCTCTCCGCTCTGTGCTGCACTGCCAGCTTCCAGAGTGCTGCGCTGGTCCTTCCTGCAGGGCTGCTGGGCTGTCCTCAGCGGGAGGTTAGCTTCTCTGTATTGTTCTGTGGGTGCTGGGGCTCCAGAAGTTGTTCAGAGATTGTATTTCTTTTCATTAATTCCCCTTATATTCTTTCTAGACCTTTTGTTCTTCCAGATGAATTTTGTTACTATTTTTTCTCATTTTATAAAACAAATTTTTTCTAGTAGTTTGTTTGGTATGGCACTTAACAAGTAACTTAATGTAGGTGGAATTGTCATTTTTATTATACTAGCTCAGACTAGCAATGAACAACTCATGTTTTTATAATTATTAAGAGCGGACCTTATTTGTGTGAAGAATGTCTTATAATTGTGTTCATATAGTTCCTGGGTTTGTCTTGTCAGGTAGACTCCCAAATATTTTATAATGTCTACAGTAACTTTAAATGGAATTTCTCTTTCTGTCTCTTGCTGCTGGGCTTTGTTAGTTACACACAGAAATGCTTGTAGTTTATATGGATTTATTTTATATCCTGCAACATTGGTAAAGTTGTTAATTGTTTCAAGGAGTTTTTTAATTGATTCTCTAGGATTCTGATGTACCATCACATCATCTGCAAAGACTTTTGTTTCCACATTGCCTATTCTAATTTATTACATTTTTTCTCATAACTAAAAATATTTCTAGTACAATATTGAATAACAAAGAAGATAATGGACATCCTTGTTTCACCCCTGATATTACTGGAAATGCTTTAAGTATATCCCTATTACATAGAATGCTTGCTTATCATTTTAGGTAGGTGCTACTTACCATTTTAAGGAAAATTCTATTGATTCATATGCTTTCCATGGTTTTTAATAGGAATGGGTATTGCATTTTGTATTTTTTTTCATTTTTATTTTTTATTTTTTTAATTAAACAAATGCTTTATTAACTTCTGATCTAAACTGGTTCCTTAGAAGAAGATGTTATGCTACTTCTCAATTGTTCTTATTTGTGTTGGTGGTGTATTTGAAATAAAACAGTTTTCACCGTGGACATTAACTATTTTAAAACTTTTCTTATATTTAAATTTATTTTATCCATTTCTGGCAAATTACTTAGCCATGAGTGTCAAATCAAAGCTTTGTGATAATGAATAAAGGTGGTATAAGTCTTATAGCATTGTAATATGGCTTATTAAATAATCACAAAATTGGTAGATATTTTTCATACTCTTTAGATATTTTGGATGCATCCTTTTCTCTCCTTAAGTAATATATTGTTTTTATGGAACTCTTTATAGATTTATTTGAGCAACAAATTACACATATTTTGTGTAAATTGTTTAAGTTCAAAATTGATTTTTATTTGCTGCAGTCTTTAGTCTTATTTTTTTTTGTTATCGGTCATATGTATTATCTTTTGCTCTCTGTCAAGGTAAAACAAAACAAAACAAAAGTTGGGATTAGGTTTCAACCAGAAATGAAGCTGGACAAGTCCTTTGCTGATAATTCATGTGTCACTGTGGAACATTTGAGACAAGAATTATGTAACATGTGAACCTCCTACTTTTCAATTTTGTAGAAAAGGGAGAGTTTCAGTCACTTTACTTAATGCAACTTCTGCCCTTCATTATTTTAATGGCAAGTAAGTTTTATCTTCTGTTTTGATACAACTTATGCTTTCATATTTTGGACTTATTCCCACAGAATGGACAATAAGAGCATTTTCCTTTCTCTCTCCTTTAATTCTTTTTCTTCTTAGGCCCTTATAATAGTTATTGTTTGATGTTAAAGTGTTGATTTTGAGGGGCGGCTAGGTGGCACAGTGAGTAGAGCGCTGGCCCTGGAGTCAGAAGGACCTGAGTTCGGATCCGGCCTCAGACACTTAACACACACAAACAAAAAAAAAAAACCTAGCCGTGTGACCTTGGGCAAGTTACTTAACTCCAATTGCCCCCCCAAAAGAAAAAAACAAACAAATAAATAAATAATAAAAAGCAAACTTTCTCATAAAAAAAGTATTGATTTTATTCTTATTCCTCCATTTTACCTTAACCTTTTGGTTTTAAAATCTATTTTTGATTATCAGGTCAAAATTTTATATCTATCTATATCTATCTATCTATCTATATCTCAATTTTATATCGAGTATATGTCAAGAATATCTTCTTTGTTGTTTTTTGCTTTTATTATGGTTTTTAAAATTTTATTTTTAGTTTTCAACCTTCATTTCCACAAGGTGTTGGGTTATGAATTTACTCCCTGTCTTTCCCCTATCCCTCACCCCAAGATAGAAAACACATTGAATACCCCTTCCCCCAATCTGCTTTCTCTTATATCCTCCCGCATTCCTCCTCTAACTTTCTAGTAGGGCAAGATTGGTTTCTCTACTCCATTGCTTGTATATCTTATTTCCCAGTTGCATGTAAAAATAATTTTTAAACATTAAAAAGAAAAAAAAAACCTTTGATTTCCCGATTCTTTCCCTTCTTCCCACCTCACCCACCCCCACTGGGAAGATAAGAATTTCAATATATGTTGTACATGTATAGTTATGCAAAACATTTCCATAGTAGTTATATTGTGAAAGGCTAAATATATTTCCCTCCATCCTATCCTGCTCCCCACTTATTCTATTTTTGCCTTTGACCCTGTCACTTTTCAAAATGTGGGCTTCTAAATACCCTCTCCCCAAATCTGCCTCCCCCCTTTTACCATCTCCCCTCTTATCCCCTTCCCCCCTACTTTCTTGTAGGATAAGATGCCCAAATGAGTGTGTATGTTATTCCCTCCTTAAGCCCAATTCAATAAGAGTAAGGTTTACCCATTTCCTTTTGCCTTCCTGTTCTTCCCCTCCATTATAACAGTTTTCTCTTTCCTCTTTTATATGAGATAATTTACCACATTCTATCTCTCCCTTTCTCCTTCTCTCATTGTATTCCTCTCTCATCTCTTAATTTTATTTTTTAGAATATACCTTGTTATTCAACTGATCATGTGCCCTTTGTCTATGTATATATGTACACATATATACACAGTTACATATGTATTTATACATGCATTCACCCTCCTATACATACATACAAATATTGCCTTCAGCTATCCTTATACTTAGAAGTCTCATGAGTTACAATTACCATTTTCCTATGTAGGAATGTAAATAGTTCAACTTTAATAAGTTCCTTATGATTTCTTCTTCCTGTTTGCCTTCTCATGCTTCTCTTGCTTCTTGTATTTGAAAGTAAAATTTTCTGTTGAGCTCTGGTATTTTCATCAAGAATGCTTGAAAATACTCTGTTTCATTGAATAGCCTTATTTCCCCCTAAAGCATTATACTCAGTTTTGCTGGGTAGGTGAATCTTGGTTTTAATCTTAGCTCCTTTGACCTCTGGAATATCATATTCTAAACCTTTTGATCCCTTAATGTAGAAGCTGCTAGGTCTTGTGTTATCCTCATTGTGTTTCCACAATACTCAAATAGTTTCTTCCTGACTGCTTGCAATATTTGCTCTTTGACCTGGGAATTCTGGAATTTGGCTATGATATTCCTAGCAGTTTTATTTTTGGGATCATTTTAAAGAGGTGATCAGTGAATGCTTTTCTATATTGGTTCTAGAATATCAGGGCAATTTTGCATGAGAATTTCTTGAAAGATTGTGTCTAGGCCCTTTTTTTATCATGGCTTTCAGGTAGACCAATAATTTTTAAATTCTCTCCCCTGGATCTATTTTCCAGGTCAGTGGTTTTTCCAATGGAATATTTCATATTGCCTTCTATTTTTTTTTTCATTTGTTTGGATCTGTTTCATAGTATCTTGCTTTCTCATAAAGTCATTTGCTTCTATTGGCTCCAATCTTATTTTAAAGGAATTATTCTTTTCAGTGAGTTTTTGAAATTCCTTCACATCTGGCAAATTTGTTTTTGTTTTTGTTTTTGTTTTAAGACATTCTTCTCCTCATTGTCTTTTTGGGCCTCTTTTGCCTTTTGAGTTAGTCTATTTTATTTAAGGTGGTATTTTCTTTAGTGTTTTTTTGGGTGTCCTTTAGCAGGCTGTTGACTCCCTTTTCTTGGTTTTCTTACATCATTCTCATTTATCTTCCCAGATTTTCCTCCACTTCTCTTACTTGATTTTCAAAATCCTTTTTGAGCCCCTACATGGCCTGTAACCAGTTCCTATTTTTCTTGGAAGCTTTTGATACAGGAGTTTTAACATCATTGACTTCTTCTGGCTCTCTGTTTTGATCCTTTTTGACCCTAAAAAAGGATTCTGTTGTCTGATTGCACTTCCTCTGCTTGTTCATCTTGCCAGCCAATTACTTTACTTTTGAGCTATTTGCCACAGTAGTACTCTGCTTCCAGAGTGGAGAGAGCTATGTCCCAAATTGCTGAGGTTTTCACAAATGTCTGAGCTATGAGGAAGGCTCCTTCTCTATAGAGACCCCACGTTCTGGAACACTGGCCACACACCCCAGGACCACCACCCAAGACCATGATCCAGATCCAAGTAGGTCAAAGCAAGAGCACTTACCCTCTGAATGATTGCTTGGTCCTCATATGATCTGCAGGCCAGCAGCTCTGAATGCAGCCATGCCTCTGATATCCCTTGCCCTGGGGTAGGGGCTGGACCTCACTCTTCTGTCACCTGGTTCCAACAGAGTTCCCAACTAACCTTTTACATTCTTTTTGGCGTTTATGAGTTGAGAAGTCTGGAAACTGCCACAGCTGCTGGTGATTCATTCTCCTGAAGTTGGCTCTGGATAGACGGTGCCACTGGTTGGGGGCTGTCCTGGGTCTCAAACCATGAGCTCACATAGTACTGTGCTCAGCTCCCAATCCAATGAGATAGACCCTTCCAGTCAGGCTCCCAGGCAGCTTCAGTGTGAGATTTGTTTCTCTCTGTCAATTTGTGGGTTCTGTAGCTCTAAAATTTGTTTAGAGTTACATTTTATAGGTATTAGAGATGGTTGGAGCAGGAGCTCACACCAAGTTCCTGCTTCTACTCTGTCATTTTGGTTCAGCCCCCAAGAATTTCTGATATTCATTTTTTTCCTGATTCCACCCCATGTTTCTTTTTTCAGACCTTTTAATTACTGATATGATACTTAAGTTTTCTAATTCACGTACTGAAATTGTGTGAAGGAGAATAATATCAAATAAGTCTTTAAATGTAAGTTGGATTGACTGTGAATAACTTTAAATGCCAAAATGATGACAATATATAATTATAGATATAATAGGTCATTAAAATTCTTATCAAAGGAGTAACTTGTTCAAACCTCTAAATATTCTCTTATTATTTGGTTCTTGTGACTCTGTTTTTTCTTGCTACTCATACATATCCTGACCTGAATGGTAGAAGTGCCTCATGGGTACCCCTCTCCAGGGTCCTTTTCTTCATTTTCACCTCATACCCTCTTAGTGATGCCCATGAATTCAATTAAAATGTAAAGAAGATGACTCTTAAATGCAGGCTGCCTTAATGTGAAAAATAATATTTTTTCAATTATTGAAAATAATCCTTCTCCACATACCTAAAATTTGTAAATTAGTTAGAAAAACCAGGGTCTAAAGGTATGTTGATCAGGAAAGTAACTTTTATCTGAGGAGGACTCTGCTTCAAAAGGCAGACATGGTTTTTCCCATGAAGTTTTATGGACCTTTTAGGTAAGAGAAAGGATAATTAATGCAGATTTGGAATGGTTACATGTAACACACAAGTGCTTGAGATATTTCTAGTGCCATGATATAAGAGGGGCATTTAAAAACAGAGTTTCCATGCTTTAAGAAAATAAATGCCAGATACCTCTGAGCAAAGTAGATAAAAGTGGAGTATAATAATTCAGTAGGCTAAGGATAAAGACTTTTTTGTTAATCTGTGGCAGTAGCCCTTGGGGGAATACATGTGACCATGTTCCTCCAGTAATTAGCCCTTGACATATGTAGTAGTGGTTTCATCTAGCTCATGGCAAGGACATGAAAAATCCATGAAGACAATGAATGGCATTTGTTAGGGGAAATATCTAATAAGTTGGAAACAAATGTGGTAAACCAAAAGAAATACTGTTCCACACCCTTTAATTTGGAATCCAAATTCACTTTTTGTGGAGTGCCATTGGATTGGGAAAGGCAATCTACTACTAAAATAGGCATAGAGTATTTGGAAAATTAGACACAGAAGAATGAATTGAAAGAGTTGAGAGGTTGGCCTTGGCCTAGAATTAGCCCCAAAGCTCTCAAATACTTTTTTTTTAAATTTAAATTTATTTATTTACTTTCAGTTTACAACATTCAGTTCCACAATCCACAGTTTCAAATTTTCTCCCCTTTCCACTACTCCTCCCCTTTCTCCCCCATGGCAGCATGTAATCAAATATAGGTTCTACAAATACCTTCACACTGAACATTAGTCAAGTTGTAAAGAAGGATTATAACCAATGGGGCGAACAATGAGAAAGAAGGGACAAAACAAAAAAAAAAAAACACAAATGAGAGAGACAAATGATTTGCTTCAATCTGCATTCAGACTCTGTAGGTCTTTCTCTTGATGTGGATAGCTCTTTTCATCAGGAGTCCTTTGTAGTTGTCTTCTAACCTTGTATTGCTGAGAGGAGCCCAGTCTATCAAAGTTATCCATCATACATACAATGAGTTTTTAATTGTGTACAGAGTTCTCCTGGTTCTGCTCTCCTCACTCAGCAAATTCTAAGTCTATATTTGTTGTTGTTCAGTCATTTTAGTCACATCTTACTCTTTGTGACACCATTTTATTTTGGCAAAGATACAGGAGTGTTTTGTCATTTTTTCCCTAGCTCATTTTACACATAAAGAAATTGATGCAAACAGGGTTAAATGACTTCCCTAGGGTCACAGGGATAGTAAGTGTCTCAGGGCATATTTGGACTCAGGTTTTCCAGACTTGAGTCCCAGTTCTCTATCCACTGTGTGACCTAAGTGGCGTTTAATGCTTTTTAAGTAAATATGATTCAATTCATATATGAGTGAGTAATTCTTTCATTTTCATTCCAAACTGACAAATCAAATCTCAGTGGAATGAAGACTGAATTATTAGAGATTTACAAATAATTATTTGAGTTATTCATACCTTAGTTGAACAATCTGGGAAAGAGGGAGATAAAAGCAAGCCTGGAAAACATTCCAATTTTACACATTTACAAGAACGAGATGGCATAACTCAAGTTTTACACTACCAATTAGTGTATTCAGTGCTCAGCTGAAAAATGTTTGATAACAAGCTCTCCTCAATAAACAAATAAATGAATGAATGAATGAATGAATAAATAGGACTTTTAAATTTAATCTGCATTATTATTATCATTATTATTATTATTATTATTACTGTCATTTTCTTGAGTTCAAACAACAAAACAATATAACAAACTATGGTTTGCCAATAAATACTAATACTCAAAATTTGATGGGCTCTCTAGAGCATGTTTGTTCTTGTTCCAGCACACCCTTGAGTGTATTGGTCAACTGCATCAACACATTAGAATGGTTTTTTTTGTCAGCGTGGGACAGTTTGGGACTAAATTGCCACCTAGTGGTTTATTTTTGGCATTCTGAAAAAAAGTAACAACCTGTTAATAGATTAAACATTACTTTGGCTTGTATTAACTTGAAGCAAAATGTTTAATGGGACAGCTAGGTGGTGTGGTGGACAGAGCACTGGGCTTGGAATCAGGAAGACTCATATTCATCAGTTCAAATCCTGCTTTGGCTCAGATACTTACTAATTGTGTGATCCTAGATAAGTCACTTAACCCTGTTTGCCTCATTTCCTCATCTCTTAAATGAAATGGGGAAGGAAATGGTAACCCACTCTAGTATCTTTGCCAAGAAAACTCCAAACAGGGTGATGAATCCTGAAATGACTAAACAACAAAGTGCTTCATTAACAATTCCAAAGAGGAAGGAGAAGGATGGCTTTTGAAAGAAATCATTGTAGATGCACAAGATTTCATCTACTGCTAAGATTCTTGAAAGGCATATATAGAAACTGGCTTCAAGGGAAGGCAATTGAATATACCTTTATAAGGCTATCAGTTTCTTTAAGATTAGTTGAAGTATTTGGAAGGTACTCAGATGGAAGAAGCATTAGACTTGTATTTGAGCGCAGAGCCCCGAATTAATGGCTATGACTAGAAGGTTTTTTATTTTAAGAAGTGAATCTAGGCTCCATTTAAGGAAATCTTCCTAAAAATGAAAACTGTCTAAAACTTAAATGGCCAGCTTTATGAGGGAGCAGGCCATTTACTCTAGAAGCCTTACTAGAATAGGAGACTGCATGTTTCCTTGTTGGGTATCTTATAATAGATGATTTCTCTCAGACTAGGTAACCTCTGAAATACATTCCATTTTTTCAGATTCTTGGGGTCTATGAATTTTAACAGTTTTCGATTTATCTGTTTACTTATTTGTGACTTTCTCCAAGCAATTTTGCATGGACCAATGAAAGTATTATGCATATGGGAAGCTGATTTGGGAGTAGAGGAAAGGTGGTCCGTGGAAATCAGACTCAGTGATGGTAAAGCATGATTTAACAATGGGCATTATGGAATTAAGTGAATGGTATTGATCTACTGGACAAAGGGAGGTTAAATAGGAGAAGACAATGCAATCACAGTCCAATAAATGTCTACTCAACAAAAAATGTTAAGCTTTAGTGTATCCTGCTTGAATTGCATTTTACCATGAATGCGAAAGATTAATAGATGATATAGCAAGTGAATTTTGCAGGCAAATGGCCTAGTTTGTTTTTCTGTCTTTGAGCACTGAGTGAACAATTTAGTTCAGAGTGAATCAGATGATTCTCTCCTTCTACTGTCATCTCAGGCTATAAAGAAAGCAAACAGTCCACTTTTAAAACTCTTTTCTTTTTCTCTTCCTTCTGTCTCAGGTTACTCACACTTTCTCCATAATGTGTTGGCAAGAGTAAAAAAGGGCCTTTATCATATCTGTCAGTAATTGATATTAAAATGTTTTTGGACTGATCCCTTCCTCCGATCTTCCTGCTGGAAAGGGGGATGGTACCTCTTTTGTAAGTGACTTCAAGGTAAAATGTTCTAAAGCATTCAAATATAAGCTTTTATCTACTTAATCAACAAGCATTACCAGCATTCATCAATGTTCAGAAGCTTAATTCCAGGATTACTCATCCCTAAAAGAGGCAAATATGAAAATCAGAAGCATAGACCTAAACAATAGAACTTTTATGCCATGATAATTAGAAAAGGAACCTATTATCCAGGTTTATAATTAGTGACTAACATATTAAATGACCTCTAACATTTAACTTAAGCCCCAGATTTCTAGAAAACCAGCAAGGTTATGAATACCACATTAGTAATCTTTAATCTTTATTACTAATGTGAACAGAATTTTAATGATTTTTCAATAGACAATGGTCACTAACATATCCCTATTAAAATAAAAAAAACTCATAAAATATTAAATGGATTAAGACTTCAAATGTACCATCATCAAAAGTATTATCTAATTATGGAGTTCAGTGAACAGGCCAAGTGAAATGGTTGGTAATATTAGTTACTTGCCACATGGGAATGCCCAGGATTTATGCACAAATAGATTCTGCTTCTGTTGCAACATAGTAATTAAGAATTTGTCAGGGAAATTTGACCCTCTAGGGTAGAAATTACTTTGTAAAATAGGGATGGCAGAGCACTAGTCTCCTTGCTGCACATAATTTAACTTGATTATTTATACATCAAAGGGAGTCTGCAGTGGCTGCAGTATAATATTTAAGTAAAGGGATATTAAAGAAAGAAGCATCTAGTGAAATCTTTTTTCCCAAATCTCCGTGAGAAAATAGAGGAAATTTTCATAAAGCATTTCATTTTGCATATAAATTGGGGCCTAGATTGTGCCTGTGAATTTGCTGCTGTCAAATTTAATTTTTCTTTAATTCTTCAGGCCCAGATGTGAAAAGCTCTGTGTGTAGGCTGCAATTTTCAATGCTTACAGGTAGCACCCGGATCAATAATGTGTCTTTATGAGAAATTACCATTAATGTTATTGTGTATGCATTTTGCTTTATAGGATAATAAGGTAATATGAAATGCCAATTCATTCATTAGAATAGAGCTAAGTACTTAAATGAAATGGGTGACAGGTCTGAAAAAAAGATGTACTTATGAGGAGAAAGTCAGAATGGATTTTCTATGACCTGGTAGCAAAGAGTTTAACCACTTATTTTCATTTTTCTTCACAAATAATTTAAACTTTTAAATATGTTTAAATATTTGAAATGCGATAAAATTTTTGCTTACTGAGAATTCAGAAGTATCTGACTTTAGGTTATTGTTCTAGAACCCTGGTTTGGGGGAATGAATTAAATAAACTTTACATTATGATAGTCTTAAGGAAATAATTGTAAATTCACCTGAGATACAGTTGGTCTACAAGTAACAAGGTCAGATCAGATTTTAATTGGCAAAAGGTAGGATCATGTGTTATACCTATAGCTATTAAAATAGAGAGCTTCATAAAGAGATTATGGGGAAAAATTAAAACTAAAAAAATTTCCATATTGAAGGAAAGACCAACTGAGTGGTTAATATATAGTCTGAATGACACTTTTCATCTAGATATTGCTTGTGAACTTCAAGATGACAGCTTCCTAAATATAAGATGTTTATTTTGGATGCTGAAAACCCATATATCTGGCCTAACCTTTATGGAATACAAAATATTTTGACCTGAATGGAGTTAATTCTACCTTCCAATTATCTGCTTTAAGAACCACAATTATACAGAGCCATGGACATACTGTATAGATACCTATATGATGAAAAACCATATAATGACTTGAGTCAAAACAAAATTTACATACACACATACATATACATACATATAAACATATATGTATGTATGTATTTGTGAACTTACCTGACTATTTTAGAGTCATATAGTCCATGTAATTCTAATCATACTGCTAGAAAAGCACCACTTTGATGATATACAGTAGAATGAAACAAGTTTTAGGATCAAATAATCATAACATTAGAAACGCAAAGAAACTTAAAGGTCCACTCGTTCAACCCTTTAATGTTACAAATTCTCAAGATATTTGAGATCTAGAGATGTTAAGTGACTTTCTTAAGGTCCCATGGAAAATAAGGAGTAGAACAAAAAGCTGAATTGAGATCCTTTGGTTCCAAATAAAATGCTATTCCCATTGTTCACTGTGACCCAGCCAAAAGGGTCCTAGACTCTGTGATGCTATGCCTGAAGCCAGGGTAAGAAGAAAAGCTTAAGGTTATCAATAATGAAATAACAGACTGTTAACAAACAGATATTCCACCATTTAATAATAAATCAGTGTATTTTTTTATTTTTGGTGGGGGGAAGGCAGGGCTTTTGGGGTTAAGTGACTTGCTTAAGGTCACATGGCTAGTAAATGTTAAGTGTCTGAGGTCAGATTTGAACTAAAGTCCTCCTGACTCCAGGGCCAGTGCTCTATTCACTGTGTCACCTAGCCACCCCATAAATCAGTGTATTTTCAAAAGCTAAGTTGTATCCCTAAGCTTCAAGTTCTGTTAAGTTAAATCTAGACACTAAAAGAAACTTTCAAATTTTATTTATATAATTATTTGGCTCACAACTATAGTGGGGCTACTCATGCAATGTCAAACATAGCAATACACATTTATTAGGTGCTTACTATGGGCAAGTCAAATAAGAAAAAGAAAGTCCTTTCTCTCATGGAGTTTACAATCTAATGAATGAAGACAATCCACAAAATAAGCTCAAAATCGAGAAGGGGAGTGGAAAGATGCTCAGGATCATGATGATGGTCAAATCAAAACCAAGCCCTATAGTTGGTGGAAAATGAAGAACTGGCTGAGCTTTTGGATTCTCTTTAATGGGAGGCTTTGGAAGGAGTTTTTGGCTGACCTCTAGTCCTCCAGTCAGAAGGACAGAGAGGACTATTGAGTAGCACATACTAAAATGAAAGCAATCTCTGTGGTGATGAGTTTCCAGGTGCTGGTGAGCTTGTGGACTAATTGGAGGGAGGACAGGAAGATGGGCACACTGATGTAAAGTCAAAACAAAGAAGGTTCAATTTTGAAAGGGTCTCAATAATTAAATAATGGCTTAGTCCCCATTCAGGTCTCAGGACTGAAGAACATCTGAATTTTATTAATTTCTAGCTATCTTCTCTGTATAGTCAATTCTCATGTAGATAACAATCTAATAATAACAGTTAAACATAGAATAGATTCATTAAAAGGCATGAAAAAATCAGAAAAAAACAACTCACAACTGAACCCAGTTCTCAAGGAAAATATTATTCCTGATATTTTGTTGAATTTCATTTTTTCTTTACCTTCCCAACAGTCTACATTACATCAATATTCAATGATTAAACCCATTGATTCCAAACATAGATAGATGCTGATTAGAGGAGAAAGGGAAAAGGAAAATGGAAAGGAATAAACATTTATTAAGCACCTATTATATGGTAGTTACTGTGCTGAGAACTTTATAAATATTATCTCATTTGATCCTAACAATGACCCTGTGAGGTAGGTGTTATTATTATCCCCTTTTATAGTTAAAGGAACTGAGGCAGACAAAAGTTAATGACTTGCATAAGGTCACACAACTAATAAGTGTCTGGAGCTGGATTTGAATCCAGATCTTCTTGAATCCATTCCCAACTCTTCCTATTGAACCTCCCAACTTGTATGCCTCCCATTAGCATATATGCCATTGGCAAAAATCAATCTGCATCTCATTACTGCTCTTCTTCCCCCTGTGATATGTTTATTCCCTTTATTCTAGCATCTACTGCCTTTATCCTCATTCCTGGATTTCTTCCATCTCTCTATCTTGTCCTATTTTAGTACTGGCCCTTAAAGCTACTGGTTCAGCCCAAGAACTGCTCTGTTCACACTAGGAAGCCAATTATACAAATGAAAGAAAGAAAGAAACAAACATTTATTAAGCATTTACTATTTGCCAGGCATGGTGTTAAGTGATGTGGGAAGCAAAGAAAGGCACATTCTAATGAGGGAAACAACAAACAGATTATATATACAGAGTAGATGGAAAGTAATCCCACAAGGAGGGTAGTGAGGTAGTACAGTGTATAGAATCCTAGAACTGGTGTCAGAAAGATTGATTTTCTTTTTTTTTCTTTTTTTTAAAGCAATTGGGGTTAAGTAACTTGCTCAAGGTTACACGGCTAGTCATTTGATTTATGCGTGGGTGCTCATTTTCTGAGGCCGGATCTGATCTCAGGTCATCCAAACTCCGAGGCTGGTGCTCTTACTCACTGCGCCACCTAGCCGCCCCTTTAGGGCAATTGGGGTTAAGTAACTTGCCCAAGGTTACACGGCTAGGTTTTTGTTTGTATGGATTAAGTGTCAGAGGCCGGCTCCGAACTCAGGTCCTTCTGATTCCAGGGCCGGCGCTCTATTCACTGCGCCACCTAGCCGCCCCTAGAAAGATTGATTTTCATGAGTTCAAATCTGGCCTCAGACACTTACTAGCTGTGTGACTCTGGGCAAGTCACTTGATATTGTTTGCCTTAGTTTCCTCATCTGTAAAATGAATTGGAGAAGGAAATAAGAAACCACTTTAGTATCTTTACCAAGAAAACCCTAAATGGCGTCATGAAGAGTTAGACATGACTGTAATGACTGAACAACAGCAGTCTCACAAAGAAGCCATGAATAGTGGTGTGGACCAGGAAAGGCTTTGTGCATCTGGTGAGTTGAGATTTGAAGAAAACCAAAGAAGCCCAGAGGCAGAGGGGCAAGGAGGGAGAATACAACCATCCTTTCCTCATCTCAGCAGTTAGTGGCATGGTCGATTTGGAATATCTGTGTAAAAAATTTTGGCTCTCCCTTTCTACCAGAGAAGAAGTCTGAATTTTTTTTAAGGGGTGTTTACCATACCTGACTGAAATTTGGATTAAGTATTTGGTCATAAGCTCTGTGTTGTCTGCTAGCCTTCATGTATCTTCTGCAACTTCCAAAAACTCCCCCCAAATTCCCATTTGATTTCTTATGCTGACCTGTGATATATCAAAACCATGATGGGGAAAGTTGTTACTAGAAGGGATAACTGTATTCTAGGAATGGGTGACAGCCAGTGAAAAGGCACAACTCCCATCTGTCATGGCCACGAAATTTGGAAGCCCTTTCTTTATCCTCCTGAGCATGCACAACTCCTTTTCATACCTTTTTGAAATTATGTGAAACATTAGCCTGAATGATTTATGTCTCAACTTACCAACTTCTTCAAAATAATGTCCTTCTAAATTAATCAACCCCTCCCCACATTAAAAAAAACACTTAATGACTTAAAAACAAAGTAGTGCATTTAGACATTTTTCATATATGTTTGCAGATTGAATGATGTATCCCATTTATTAAACACTTCTAAGCATGTTTTTTAAGAGATGAGAATGCATAGAGGAAGAGCAGAGGGAACTTTCCCCCCTTAATTTTCCTATGAGGAAGGAGAAAGTTGAGTCTAATAAACTACTGTTAATAAGTCATTACTTAATTTTGCTGTGGTGCTATAAACTGTTCATCCATCATTCTACTCAATGCAAAATCAGTCATAAGGTAAAAGATTAAGAGTTACAATAAACCTTAGAAGGCATTGAGTACAAATTCCTTTATTTATTTATTTATTTTGCTTTTCGGAGGGCAATTAGGGTTAAGTAACTTGCCCAAGGTCACATGGCTAGGTTGTTGTTTGTGTGTGCTTTAAGTGTCTGAGGCCGGATCTGAACTCAGGTCCTTCTGACTCCAGGGCTGACGCTCTACTCACTGCGCCACCTAGCCGCCCCCAAAATTATTTTATTTTACAAGTGAGGAATTTGAGGTTCAGTGACTTGCCCAGGGTGGCACAGTTAAGTTTCTAAAATTTGAATTGAATTTAGGTCTTCCTGATTCCAAGTCAATTATTCTTTCTACTATATCATACTATGTTTCTTTTGGAAAATGGCTTTAAATAGAAGGGAACAGGTTTGTTAGACTTGAATTAATTTATTATCATTTTGAAGATCCTACACTCATTGTAGCTCTATTTTAAACTTTAGCTTCCCCTATTACAGTGTGGCATTGGTTTGATACCTCTAGTTTATCAAAAAACTCTCTAAGTTCTGAAAGACTTTCTGTACATCTTGTGAGAGACTTAGTTGATCTCAAGCATCATGTAGGTAGCTTTCATTTCCTTGTCCTTCAGCAGACTGTGACAGTGCTACCTTATTCCCCACAACCTGCATCATCTACCTGCCTGGATTTGAGAAAAGAACAAAATAGAAGAGAAAGGAGAAAAAGGAGAGAAATAAGAATAGCAGGTAAAGGAATATAGAAAAAAGAATGAGATTGTGTTAGAAAGAGAAAGATGAAGAATAATATTAATAATAATTTGTACTTCCATAGAGCATTATAAAGCACTTTCTCAAACCTCACAAGTGACTCTATCATGTAGATTGTAAGCATAACTTTCATTTCAAAGATTAGGATACTGAAGCTTAGAGAAAACAAGAGATTTGCTTCATGGTCTATAATATCTGCTTTTATTGAGAAAGAGCTCAATCTTGGGTGTATGATTCCAAATCCTGGATTCCTCACAGCATATGCCATAGGATCTATAGGAGAGTAGTAAGAGATGTGGGAGAGATAGGTGATAAAGAAGCAAAGAGGACAGTCAGAGTTGTAACAAGGGCATAAAATGATTTGGAATCAGACTCAAAATTCCATTTATAGTTGATGTAAGAAGAAGACACAGAGAACAGATATAAAAAAGGTCATTATTCTTCTCACCCACTGGAATATAGGAACATTTCTTTCTTTATCTTACCTAGCACCAGTAGACTTTACACATCATGATGGTAGGAAATTGAAAGTCAATTCCTCCCCTCCTATGTTAATAGGGCATCCAACACTTAGTAAACAAATGTACACTCATCCTTAAGTGAGAGGTATTGTAATGAAATGTGGAATGGAAAAACAAAACAGAAGAAAATAAAACAAATAAACAAAAACAACTCTTGACTAGTGTCTTCAATGTATAACGAGCACAGAGAGAGGGCTTCTGGTCTATTTTTGAGGTAATCACTTTGATGGGTCATGGCCAAAAGCTGCTTTTCCTGGAACTTGTAGCAACAGGAGAAGGAGATTTCTTTCCTTTCTCCCTTACCAGAAGCAATTATGGTAGCTATACATAAATGGCAGAAAAGACATATGCTTGTCTAAGTGATTTGCGACTAGATTTCTATTACTTCACTCTATTATCCTTTGTGTTTTTATTTTTGAACAGAGGTCACTGAGTGGCAATTCTGAGATGGATGTTTCTAGCATTAGTGCCTACTGCATGAATCTTCCTGTGTTTCCAGAGGAAATGCTTCCTGAAACTCTGCCTTTAGCTAAAGAGAAGACAACCATCTCCAAGAAAATAAGCCATGTCCTGGCTGGCCAAAAAACCTGAACCTTGCTCAGACAATGCAGACTGAAGTGATGTAAAATCATTTCAGCGGCCCACATCTCTTATGAATCTTTCCTACCTCTTTGGAGAATATAATAGAAGTGATCAGTTATTGTTTCAGATTTTAATTGTTTTTCACTGAGTACTCATGACTCTTTGGGAAACATTTTATGTGTCACTTGTGCAGGATAAAATTTAAAAAGCTGTCCTAAACATAATATCTACTATTTAGCATAAATAAGAGGGGACTGATCAATAAGTCCAGTCCTTATTAACACTCACAGTGTGCTTATCTGATGTGATTCCTGAGCAGATTCTGGAGCTATGCCAAAAATACTGAACTGATTCTAGTTTGCTAACTATATGGAGAAAAGGGCCCTTTGTGATTGATTGGAAAATGTACTAACCAACTTTCAATCCTACCTGACTTTGTAAGGAGGCAAGAACTAATCCTTAGTCAAGAGAAGCCTTGGGCCTTTATCTCCTCCTAGAGGCCATGAGTGAATTAACCAGAACATTGTTTCTGTCCCTATTATCTATTCTTTTATCCATTTAGGTGAAAGACACTGTAGATGGCTATAATCCTGGGAACTTTGAAAGCTGAAGTAGAATAAGCCACACAAAGTATAGAATCTAAGAGTCCACACTAAAACTTACTAGAAGCCAAATAGTGAGATATTAATTCTTTAATGACGTGCTTGATCCAGCCTAGCAGTCACAGAGATCCAGACTCAGTCATGTATTGGCTATGCTGCATTTGGAAATGAACTTAGTAGAGTGAATGAAATGCAAAAACTGTGTTAAGTCTGAACCCACTGTCCATAAGTACTGTGATAATACAAAATATAGGAGAAAGTTTACTCCCAGGTATTGGGGGGAAATGTTTATAATTTCTGTTTTTGATATATCTTAATATTAATGCTAGGTAACATTTAAATAGCACTTTAATACTTACAAAGCACTTTACAAATATTTTATCCTCAAGACAACCTTGGGATGTAGGTACTTTTATTTTCCCTTTTTGCAGACGAGGAAACGGAGGCCAAGAGAACTCAAGTTGCTTGTCCAGGGTTACATAGTTGGTAAGTGCTGTGATCACATTTGAACTCAGGCCTTCCTAACACCAAATCCAATGCTCTATTCACTGTGGCACCAGTGTGCTCATAGGAGGAACACACTGGAATGGGGTATCAAGCCAATAACATTATAAAAATACCTCTGATACCTAAAGGGTATCCTAAAAATTTGGGGGGTAGGTACTTGATTGATGAATCCACTTTTGCTCTGGAAGAGTGAGTCAGGAGTATGTCCACATGTAAAAGCACTTTTCAAGAATGACTATGTATACATGGGGAAATTTTGAATTCCCTACCGTGTAGTTCTTCACTTAGAACTTTATGTTAAAGTTGACTCTGCTCACCAGGTGGTTGGGGAGGCACTGTTTCATGCTTCAGGCCTTTTTGTGTTACTTTTTTCAATACTAGTTCTGGGTTTTCAATATGGTATGATACTGGCAGAAGTATAGTCACTACTCTGCTGGTCTGTGCTCTGGTCTTCACCCTGGAAGGACTCCTGCATTCCTGCAACCATAAGTGGTAACACTCCTCTTAGCTCTGGAATCATGACTAGGCCCCTGCTTCATTTTGACTGATCATAAGCCCCTTTCTCTACCTTGTACCTGTGACGTAGAACTGTGGAGGGACAATAAAGTTGTCAATCACTGCCAGCTGCATTCAGAGCCCTCAAAGGGTCCCCTGTAGTCTCTTTCTGACCACTTTGACCCTTTTACCATCTCTCAGCTGGGAGCTGCTGAAGCTGCTGCTGCCATTGCTGTTGTGTCAGCCTCCAGGACCTGCTGCTGGTGCTCTTGCCATTCTCCAGGACTGTGACCACCATACTGTTACATATCTCTTTTGTGTACCTCCTAAGCTATCTTAGCCTGGATAAATGTCTCTAATCTCTAACCTTTTTGTTGGTTCTACCATTCTAAAATTTGACTTGAGGCATTATTTTCAGGTTGTTTGGAGGGGAATGCTAAGAGAGTTCATTAGTCGGAACCTGGTCTGTGCTCTGACACCTTCTATAATAATGTTTGAGGCAATGCCAACTGAGTATTCTTGGATATGTATTTTGTTGGCTCTGAATAGTAAATATGTTAGGAAAAAATAAAAAAAAACATAAATTTGTCAAGCTCTCTTTACTACAAATACCATCTAGGAAATATATTTGGATGAAATAAATGTATAACTTTTTTTTCAGAGTCTCTGCAGACTAAGAAGTGTGGCTACCCACAAAATAAATATATTTTCTGAAACTGTCATCATACTGTGATATTTGGCCTCTCTAAATGTGCTGGCATTACAGATATATTTTTCTACCCTTTAAACAATAAGAATTATAACATGCATACAAAGCATACATTCAAAGAGGATTCATTCCTCTATAAAATGAGGAGGAAAACTCATCAAAAGTGATTATAAGTTGTATCAGTTCTATAATATAGATAAAGATTTGTTTGTTTTTTAAAAATTTCTTTTTCATTTAAAAGAATTGACATCATATAACAAGGCATTATGTCTTAGATCTTTTTTTGTACCTCTTTCTATAAAATGAGGGGAAAAATGATAGACCCTATAGTGAACCAGAGAGGGTCATGTAATAAGAGTCAGGGTACCTGAGTATTAGCATTTATTTTGTTTCAAGTAGTCATGTGAGGCCCTCCCTGGGCCCTGGTTACCTAATCTGTTGTACTAAAGTGTCTCTAATTTCACTTTCTAATTGTTTAGTTTCCTTAGTTTTACATAAGATTTCTCTCTATTTCAGGGAAATCAACTTTTAGACATCTAAAAACTGATTATTCAATTGAGTTCATTTCTCCTTTGAAGTTCAGATCTTTTATTTATTTATTTAAATTTTACTCCCAGTTGAATGAATGAGCCTGAAGTTGTTGTTTGCTCTTTTTCTGGAGGAGGGATCAGTTCACAACTCCACCAACAATGTTTAGTATTCTAATTTTTCCACATCTTCTCCAGAATTTATCATTTTCCTGTTTTGTTCTGACCATGAGATATGGTACTTGAGATTGTTTTGATTTTCATTACTCTGATCCATTCTGGAGTGCAATCTGGAGCTATGCCCAAAGGGTTATAAAAATATGCATATGCTTTGACCTAGCAATAGCACTTCCAGGTCTGTATCCCAAAGAGATCATACAAGTGGGGGGAGGACCTGTATATACAAAAATATTTACAACAACTCTTTTGTGGTGATGAAGAATTGGAAATCAAGGGGATACCCATCAATTGGGGAATGGCTAAAGAAGTCGTGGTATATGGATGTAATCCATTGCTATTAAAAATACTAGAAGGTATATGGTGTAGGATATTGATATATGTCCAGTTTCTGCCATACTATTTTCCAGTTTTCCTATCAATTTTTGTGAAATAGTGAGTTCTTATCCTAGAAGCTGGAGTCTTTGGGTTTAACAAACAGTAGATTGCTATAGTCAATAACTACTGTGTCACTTGTGCCTAATCTATTACATTGATCAACTACTCTATTCCTCAGCCATTAACAAGTAGTTTTAATGACTGCTTGTATATAAAACAGTTTAAAATCTGATATGGCTAGGCCACCTACCCTAGCAGTTCCTTCCATTAATTCCCTTCATATTCTGGATCTTTTGCTCTTCCAGATGAATTTTGTTATTATTTTTTCAAGTTCTACAAAATAAGTTTTGGGGGATGGATTGCTATGACAGTAAATAGGTAAATTAATTTAAATAAAATTGTCATTTTTATTATTTTTGCATGACCTAGCCAGGAGTAACTCATATTTTTTTCAGTTGTTTAGATCTGACTTTATTTGTGTGCAAAATGTTTTGTAATAGTGTTCATATAATTCCTGGGTGTGTTTTGGCAGGTAGATTCCCAAATATTTTATTTTATTTTTTTATTTCTTTTTTTCCAAATGCTTCATTAACTTCTGGTTTACATCATTCATTTCTGTCAGATTTTGAGTTACAATTTTTCCCCATTTTCCCCCTACCCACCACCCCAGAATAACAGTCATACAGGATATCCCCTCATCCAATCTGCTCTCTCCCATCTCTTCTCCCATACCCCCTTCAAATTTTCCAGTAGGGCAAGGTGAATCCCTGCATCCCATTGCTTGCACATCTTATCTCCCAATTATATGCAAAATAACATTAATCATAGTATTTATATATTTTTTTAAAAATTGATTTTAAAAGGAAGATAAGCAACTCAGTATATGTTGTACATGTGTAGCTATGCAAAACATTACCCTAGCAGATATATTATAAAAGACTGACTATATTTCCCTCCCTCCCATCCCACGTTCCACCTGGTCCACTCCCCACCTTGATTCTGTCCTTTTTCAAAAGTGGGTGCTTCCAACTTCCCTCCCCCCCAGTCTGCCTTCACTTCCCCCACCTTCCCCCATCCCCCTTCCCCCCCCACTCCTGTAGGGTGGGACACTCAGTTTAGTAGGCATGTCATTCTCTCCCTGGTCCAAATTTAATGAGAATAAGGTTTTGCCTTCTTGCCTTCCTGTTCCTCCCCTCCCCTGCAACCACCTTCCCCTGCCTCCTCTACACGAAATAGTTCACCACATTGTATCTTCCCATTACCCCTGACCATGTTACTCTCTTACCTCTTTTTTAAAAATTAATTTATTAGTTTAGTTTCAGTTAACAAGATTCAATTCTGTAGTTCCTTGATTTTCAAATTTCCTTTACCTCCCTCCCCCCACCCCTCACAACAGCATATAGTTCAGTATAGGATCTGCAAATACATTCATATTAGACATTAGTCCAATTACAAAGGCATATTGTACTAGGTGGGATGAAAAATGGTAGAGAAGAAATAAAACCAAAGAATGAAAAGAAAAAGATCAATTAGTTTGCTTCCATCAGGATTCAAGCTCAGTTCTTTCTAGTTATATCTCTGGATGTTGCATTTCTCTCCTTCATGAGTCTTTTGGGATTGACTTATATCACTGCATTGCTGAAAAGAGTCCAGTCTGTCATAGTTGGTCATCACACATATGATGTGTCTGTGATTATATACAGATTTATTCTGATTCTATTCTTCTTGCTCAGCATCAGTTTGTATAAGCCTCTCCAGGTAAATATGAGATCCGTCTCCTCTTCGTTTCTTATAGCACAATAATATTCCATTACATTCATATACCACAGCTTGTTTAGCCATTCCCCAATTGATGGGCACCCTTTTGATTTCCAATTCTTTGCAACCATGAGAAGAGCTGCTATAAATATTTTTGTACATTTGGGTCTTCCTCCCTTTTCTATGATGTCTTTGGGATATAACCCTAGAAGTGGTAATGCTGGGTATTCTCTCACCTCTTAACCTCATCTTTTAAGTATCATCCCTTCCTATTAAATTCAACCCGTGCCATATATCTATGTATAAATATCTATCTATGTATTCATATGCCCATATACCCTTCTTCAACTATTTTCATACTGAGAAAAGTTTTATCAGTTACAGTTATTGTTTTTCCATGTAGGAATGTAAATAGTTCAACTCTGATAAGTTCATAGTGATTTCTTTTCCCTGTTTACCTTCTTAAGCATCTCTTGCTTCTTGTATCTGAATGTCAAATTTTATATTCAACTCTGGTTTTTTCCTCAAGAATGATTGAAAGTCCTCTGTTCCACTGAATGACCAATTTTTTTCCTGAAACATGATACTCAGTTTTGCTGGGTAGGTGGTTCTCGGTTTTAATCCCAGGTCCTTTGACCTGTGGAATATCATATACCATGCCCTTTGATCCCTCAGTGTAGAAGCTGCCAGATACTGTATTGTTCAGATTGTGTTTGCACAATATTGAAATTGTTTCTTCCTGCATACTTGTAATATTCTCTCCTTGATCTGGGAATTTTCGAAACTGGCTACAATATTTCTAGGAGTTTTCTTTTTGGGATCTTTTTCAGGAAGTGATAAGTGGATTCTTTCAACCTCTATTTCCCCTTCTGGGTCTAAAACATCAGGGCAATTTTCCTTGAGAATTTCTTGAAGGATGATTTCTAGATTCTTTCTTTGATCATGGCTTTCAGGTAGTCCAATGATTTTTAGATTGTCTCTCCTGGATCTATTTTCCAGGTCAGTGGTTTTTTCCATGAGATATTTCACATTTCCTTCTATTCTTTCATTTGTTTGGATCTGCTTAATAGCATCTTGATTTCTCATAAAGTCTCTAGCTTCCATTTGCTCCAGTCTAATTCTGAAGGAATGATTGTTCTCAGTGAGCTTTTGAGATTCTTTTTCCATCTGGCAAATTAGGCTTTTTAAGGTATTCTTCTCCTCATCGCCTTTTTGAGCCTCTTTTGCCATTTGAGTTAGTCTATTTTTAAGGTGTTATTTTCCTCAGTCAGGCTGTTGACTCTCATTTCATACTTTTCTTGCATCTTTCTTATTTCTTTTTCCAATTTTTCTCCCACTTCTCTTATCTGCTTCTTAAGGTCCTCTATGGCCTGTAACCAGCTACTATTTTCATTTGGGGCTTTTGGTGCAGGATTTCTAACCTCAGAGTCCTCCTCCTGTTCCATGATTTGATCCTCTTTGCCCCCCAAATAGGAGTCTAATGTTACATTTTTCTATTTATTTTGTTTGCTTTGCCTAGGCATGTTGCCACTCAATTTATTGACTTTTGGGCTTGTTGCCACAGTAGGACTTTGGCACCAGCCAGGGGAACTTTTGTCCCAAACATTGGGGTTTTCTCATCTTCCGGAGGTATTAGTTGGGTAGCCTCTGTGAAGCCACCACACACTCTGGCAAGCTGGTCACACAACCCAAGACCTCCACCCCGACTTCAATCCAGATCCAAGAAAGGTAAATCAAGAGTGATTTTCCCCAAGACTGATCGTTCTGTCGCCCTACAGTTTGCAGGCCAAGAGCTGAAGCTGCAATGTGGCAACGTGGCCCACAGAAGCTTCTTGTCCCCAGGGGAAGAAGCTGATGCATTCTCTCAACCAGTCCCAAAGTCCACAGGGCACTAACCTCTTGCTTTGTCCTATAGGCATCTATATGTTGATGATTCTGGAAACACTACAGTTATTGGTGTTCTGGGGTCCTTCCAGCTGGCTGCTGGTCTGGAGACCCTCAGTCTAAAACTGCGAATCATATGGACCTCGGCTTGGCTCCCAGAGCACTGGGCTGTCCACTCCCTGCCGGGCTGCTGGGAGGTTAGCTTCTCTGTGTCATTTTGTGGGTTCTGGTGCTCCAAAGTTTTTTCAGAGTCCCCCTTTTACATAATTTTGAAGTGGTGGGGATAGGAGCTCCGTGGAAATGTTTCTTCCCAAATATTTTATAATGTCTATAGTAAATTTAAATGAAATTTCTACTGCTATTTCTTGCTGCTGAACTTTGTTAGAAACATATAGAAATATCAGAAACTTATGTGGGTTTATTTTATATTCTTGCAACTTTGCTAAATCTATTATATCAACTAGTTTTTAACATGGTTCTCTAGGATTCTCTAAGTATATCTCTCTCTATATATATTTAAGTATATAATCATATCATCTGCAAAGAGTGATAGCTTAATCTCTTCTTAGCTTAATCTAATTCCTTCAGTTTCTTTTTCTTCTGTTATTGCTACTGCTAACGTTCCTAATGTCAAATTGAATAAGAGGGGTAATAATGTATATCCTTGTTTCACCCCGATCTTATTGGAAATGCTTCTAGTTTATCCCCATTCCATATAATATTTGCTGATGGTTTTGGATAGCTGCTACTTGTTATTTTAAGGAAGACTCTATTTATTCCTATACCTTCTAGTATTTTTAATAGCAATGGGTGTTGCATTGTGTCAAAAGCTTTTCTTATATCTATTGAGATAATCATATGATTTCTCCTAGTTTTGTTGTTCATATGATCAATTATACTAATAATTTTCCTAATATCAAACCATCCTTGCATTCCTGCAATAAATCTTACCTGATCCAAGGGTATTATTCTTGTGATAAGTTGCTGCAGTTTTTTTTGATAATATTTCATTTAAAAATTTTGCATCTATATTCATGAGGGAAATTGGTCTACAAATTTTCCTCCATTTTGGCTCTTCCCGATTTAGGCAACAGTACCATATTTGTGTCATAAAAAGAATTTGATTGGACTCCTTCTCCAATTTTGCCAAATGGTTTATAAAGTATTGGAGTTGATTGTCCTTTAAATTATTGATAAAATTCACTTCTAAATCGATCTGGCCCTGGAGATTTTTTCCTAGGTAGTTTATAATTCCCAATCATTGTTTTAATTTCCTCTTCACTGGAGGTAGATTCACCCTTTTCATTTTTGATACTCTGTAATAACAATCATAGAAGTAGTTTACACCTTGTTTCAGCTATTGAATTACCACCTTGTTTCAGTTCAAGTTTCTTTTGAGCCTTGTATCAAGTCTGTTAAGAAACAGAACGTGTGGGGGCGGAGCCAAGATGGCGGAAAGGAAGCAGTAACCTCCCTGAGCTCCTCAGTCACTAAGTCTCAAAGGGTAAATCTGAGTGGATTCTGGAGTGACAGAGCCCACTGGAAGACAGAGCGTGGCAGAATCCAGCCCAGGAGGTAGCCCAAGTGTGTCCACACAGGTCTAGCACAGAGCGTGTGGGGTCTGCACAGCTCAGACCTAAGAGCAGACAAGCAGACTACACCAGAGAGACAAAAAGCCCCAGCCTGCAGACTCACCAAAGAAGAATCACAGTCATCTCGCAGAGGGAATGGATCATTGGAGCCAGGTAGGAGAGTCAGGCCCCCAGTGGAGAGAGTGGCTTCTCAGGCTGCATTCAGCCCCCAGCCTGGAAGTTTAGAAACTGCCTGCCTGTATAATACAGGGGCTGGAATGGCAAAGTAAATTCTAGCTGCTCCGATCCTCCCATCCCTCCTTCATGAAGCAGAAAACCCAAAGATAAGTCTCCCACCCAGATTGAAATCCCAAGTTAATGGAAATAGCCTCAGGCTTGAGAATCTCCAAGAAGGGGTGTAACTGAGACAGCCAGGAATCTGAAGAGAAGAGAGGGAGGGGACCCAACAAGCCCCACCTCACCTCACTAACAAAAGCCTACTTATAGCCCAGGGGTATAGAGGCAGAAATCTGAAGTGGTCAGACTCATCCCCACCTACACATCTACATTCCTCACTGACTTCCCTGACTTAGCCATAAATTAGACACCCAGAGGTATTCAAAGTCAAGGATCAGGCCCCAAACTCATAGCCTGAGAAACTAAGAAACAGGAAGTCACAATGGGAAGGAAGGAAGCTGAAAAGGAGAAGGGGAAGGCAAGAAAGTCTATTTGAGCATACTATGCAGGGCAAGAACAACAAAACACACAGGACAATATAGACTCTCTGCCCACACCAGAGACCACAGAAGGAAACATGATCTGGTCTCAAGCCCAAATAGCATTCCTGAAGGAGCTTAAGAAAAAATTTAAAGACCAAATCAGGGAGGCAGTGACCAACTTGGAAAAAGAAAATACCTCCCTAAAAAAGGAACTTCAAAAACTAACTGAAGCCCATAATTCACTAAAAATTAGATACAATCAAACTGAAACTCAGAACTCTATGATGCAGCAGGAGTCAATAAAAAAAAAAAAAAACAAAACGATCGAAAAATTGGAAGAAAATGTAAAATATCTCACTGGAAAAATAACTGACCTAGAGAACAGATCCAGGAGAGACAACTTAAGAATTATTGGTCTAGGGCGGAGCCAAGATGGCGGAGTAGAAACAGCTCGTCTAAGCCTCTCTGCCCCCAGATTCTCCACAAACTATGTAAAAAAGGACTCTGAAAATCTTCTGGAGCCCCAGCACCCACAGAACGACACAGAGAAGCTAACCTCCCGCTGAGGACAGCCCAGCACCCTGCAGGAAGGACCAGCGCAGTGGTCTGGGAGCCGGCAGCACGCAGAGCGCAGGAGCCGAGCCGAGCCCAGGTCCACGTGAGCCGAGGTTTTAGCCCCAGGGCGGCAGGGCCAGCAGCCGGCTGGAGGAACCCCAGAACACCAGGAACTGTGGAGATTCCAGAATTATCAACATAGACTTGCCTAGGACAAAGTAGAGGTTAGTGTCCTATGGACTTTGGGACCTGTATTTGGGGAATGCGTCAGCTCCCTCCCCTGGGGGCTAGAAGCTGCTGAGGAGACACGCCACTGTGTAGTTTTCAGAGGCATTTCCGGCTCCCAGCCTACAAATCGTGGGGAGATCCAGCGATCAGTCTTGGGGGGTAATCGCTCTTGCTTTAACCTCCCTGGATCTGGATTGTGATCTAGGGTGGAAGTGGTGGGTGGGTTTACAGCTTGCCAGAAACGGAAGTTGCCCCCCACACGTTCGGGACGAAAATTCCTCTATCTGGCCTTAAAGCCATAGTGTGGCAACAAGCCCAAAAGTCAAGCAATTAAGTGGCAACATGCCAAGGCAAAGGACACAGAAAAATGCAACCCTAGACTCCTATTTTGGGGGCATAGAGCGGGAAAAGGACTGTGAGGTCAGAAGTCCTGCTCCAAAAGCCCCAGGGGAAAACATGAGCGGGTTGCAGGCCATAGAGGACCTTAAGGAGGACTTTAAAAATCAAATAAGAGAAGTGGAGGAAAAATTAGAAAGAGAAATGAGAAGGATGCAGGAAAAGTATGAAATGAGGGTCAACAGCCTGACTGAGGAAAACAACACCTTAAAAAATAGACTAGCTCAAATGGCAAAGGAGGCCCAAAAGGGCATTGAGGAGAAGAATGCCTTAAAAAGTCGAATTTGCCAGATGGAAAAGAATCTCAAAAGTTCACTGAGGAGATTCATTCCTTCAGAGTTAGACTGGAGCAAATGGAAGCTAATGACTTTATGAGAAATCAAGATGCTGTTAAGCAGATCCAAACAAACGAAAGATTAGAAGGCAATGTGAAATATCTCATGGGAAAAACCACTGACCTGGAAAATAGATCCAGGAGAGACAATTTAAAAATTATTGGACTACCTGAAAGCAATGATCAAGGAAAGAACCTAGAAATCACCCTTCAAGAAATTCTCAAGGAAAACTGCCCTGATGTTTTAGATCCAGAGGGCAAAATAGAGGTTGAAAGAATCCACTGATCACCTCCTGAAAAAGATCCCAAAAAGAAAACTCCCAGGAATATTATAGCCAGGTTCCAGAATCCCCAGATCAAGGAGAAAATACTACAAGCAGCCAGGAAGAAACAATTTCAATATTGTGGAAACACAATCAGAATAGCCCAGGACCTGGCAGCTTCTACACTGAGGGATCGAAGGGCATGGAATATGATATTCCAGAGGGCAAAAGAACTGGGAATGAACCCAAGGGTCACCTACCCAGCAAAACTGAGTATTTTGTTTCAGGGGAAAATATGGTCATTCGGTGGAATAGAGGACTTTCAAGCATTCTTGAGGAAAAAACCAGAGTTGAATAGAAAATTTGACATCCAGACACAAGAAGCAAGAGATGCCTGAGAAGGTAATCAGGAAAAGAAATCAAAAGGAACTTATCAAAGTTGAACTATTTACATTCCTATATGGAAAAGCAATATCTGTGACTGATGATATCTTTCTCACTATGAAAATAATGGAAGAAGGGGTGTGGTCATATGAATACATATGTGAATGTGTGTGTATATGGTTACAGTTATATATGGATAGAGGGCATAGGTTGATTTTGTTGGGAAGGGAGAGTACTCAAGGGATGAAATTATGAGGTGAGAGAGGAAAGTGGCAAGAGGAGATGGGGAGAGACATGGTAGGGTAAACTATCTCATGTAGGGGAAGTGGGTGCAAAGGAGGGGGAGAATAAGGAAGGCTAAAAAGGCAAAACCACATTCACATTGAATTTGGTTCAGGGAGAAAATGACATACATACTAAATGGGATATCTCAACCTGCAGCAGGATAGGGGGAAGGGGGATGAGAGGAGGGATGATGGATGGGAGGGCATCCTTGGGGTGAGGGGAGGTTGGAAGTACCCACTATAGAAGAGGGACAGGATCATGTAGGGAATGGACCAGGTCGGGGGTGGGATGAGTGGGAGGGAATTATAAGCAGCCTTGTACAATATATCTACTATGATAATGTTTTGCATAGCTAGACATGTACAACATATACTGAATTACTTATCTCCCAAGAAGGAATGGGTGACAAGGGAGGAAGGAAATGGATCTGAAATTCGAGGTCGTAACATTAAATGTTTCAAATATATATATAAATACTATTATTAATACTCTTTTGCCTATAATTGGGAGATAAGATGTGCAGGCATTGGGACACAAAGATTCATCTTCCTCTAATGGAAAAGTCGATGGGGGTATGGGAGAAGGTATGGGAGAGAGCAGATTGGAGGAAGCGATATCTTGTGGGACTGCTATTCTGGGAGGATGGGTAGGGGAATAATGGGGGGAAAATGTAACTCAAAATCTGGCGGAAATGAATGATGTAAAACAGAAGTTAATAAAGTATTTGTTTAAAAAAAAAAAGAATTATTGGTCTACCAGAAAGTCATGATGAAAAAAAAAGTCTAGACAACATCCTCCAAGAGATTGTCAAAGAAAACTGACCTAAGGTCCTGGAATCAGAAGATAAAATAGCTATCGATAGAATTCACCTGTCTCCTCCTGAAAGAGATCCCAAACTGAAAACTCCAAGAAATATAGTAGCCAAATTCCAGAATTACAAGATTAAAGAAAAAATTCTACAAGCAGCCAAAAAGAAACAATTCAAATATCGAGGAACTACAGTTAGGATCACACAGGACCTAGCAGCTTCTACATTAAAAGAGCAGAGGGACTGGAATTTCATATTTCATAGGGCAAGAGAGCTAGGACTACAACCAAGGATTAACTACCCAGCAAAACTGAGCATAATCTTTCAGGCAAGGAGATGGACGTTTAATGAAGTAAGGGACTTCCAGACTTTCCTAATGAAAAAGCCAGAGCTCAATAGAAAATTTGATCTCCAATTACAAGACTCCAGAAGGACATAAAAAGGTAAACAAGGGTAACATAGACTCACACATGCAGAAGTGCACACACCCACACCCACAAACACATGCTCATTACTTGGGATGCAACAAGAGCAAAATCTTCACATCCCTATATGTGGAGCTGATAACTGTCAATATTCAAAATCTTTATGATTATCATGACCTGCAAAAGGGTTATACTTAGAGGGTGTGGGTTTGAATGCACTAACATGGAGTCTAAAAATAAAAGACTATTAAGGGGATCAAAGGTACTGTAATGGGAGAAAGGAAAGGATGAGCTAGGAAAAGGTAAAATATGCCATCTGAAGAGGCATCAAAACACACTATAGAAGAGGGGAAAGAAAGAGGGAGAGGAACATCATTTAAACACTATTTTCACTGGTTCTGGTTCAAAGAAGGATCAAATTAATCAGTGAAGTTTAAGATTCTAACGTGAATAGACACATAAATTCATTAAATAGAGGAAATGGAGGGAGGGAGAGGAGCACTGTTTGAAATTTACTGTTGGTTTGGAATCAAACGGGGAGTAATTTACTCTGATAAGTATAAAAATTTATTGTGTCCTATAGATAGTGGGAGGGTGGGGGGGTGAAAAGGAGGAGACTAAAGAGGGGGATTAGAAGGGAGGGAAATAGTAGTAAGGGGAGAGGGTGTTAAGAAGGGGGGTCACTGGGTGGGAACACTGAGGGAGGGGGTGGTCAAAAGGGAAAACTACAAGGAGGGGAAGGGAGAAGGAAGAAACAAAAACATAAACAGGGGAGGGAATAGGATGGAGGGGAAGAGACAGATAGTCGTCATTACTGTGAATGTGAATGGGATGAACTCTCCCATAAAACAGAGGCGGATAGCAGAATGGATTAAAAACCATAATCCTACAATATGCTGTCTTCAAGAAACACATTTGAAACAAAGGGATACCCACAGGGTAAAGGTAAAAGGTTGGAGTAAAAATTTATTATGCCTCAGCTAAAGTAAAAAAAGCAGGGGTAGCAATACTTATCTCAGATAAAGCAAAAGCAAAAATAGATCTAATTAAAAGAGATAAGGAAGGAAACGATATCCTACTAAAAGGCACCATTGAGAATGAAGCAATATCACTACTTAATATATATGCACCAAGTGGTATAGCATCCAAATTCCTAGAGGAGAAGTTAAAGGAATTAGAGGAAGAAATAGATAGCAAAACTATACTAGTGGGGGACCTTAATCTCCTCCTCTCTGAATTCGATAAATCTAACCTCAAAATAAACAAGAAAGAGATTAAGGAGGTGAATAGAATCTTAGAGAGACTAGATATGATGGATCTCTGGAGAAAACTGAATGGGGACAAAAAGGAATTTACTTTCTTTTCAGCAGTACATGGTACATACTCAAAAATAGACCATGTACTAGGGCATAAAAACCTCACAATCCAGTGCAGAAGGGCAGAAATCTTAAGTGCATCATTCTCAGATCATGATGCAATAAAAATTATATGCAGTAAAGGGCCAGGGAAAGAAAGACTAAAAACTAATTGGAAATTAAACAATTTAATCCTAAAAAATTGGTGGGTCAAACAAGAAATTATAGAAACAATCAATAATTTCATTCAAGAGGATGATAATAATGAGACAACATATCAAAATTTGTGGGATGCACTAAAGGCAGTTCTCAGGGGAAGTTTTATATCCCTGAGTGCATACTTAATTAAAGCAGAGAGAAGGGAGGTCAATGAATTGGACATGCAATTGAAAAAGTTAGAAAAAGAACAAATTGAAAATCCCCAATTTAGTACTAAATTAGAAATATTGAAAACCAAGGGAGAGATTAATAAAATTCAAATTAAGAAAACTATTGAATTAATAAATAAAACTAAGAGCTGGTTATATGAAAAAATTAACAAAATTGATAGACCCTTAGTCAATATGATAAAAAAAAGAAAAGAAAACCAAATTATGAGTATCAAAAATAAAAAGGGGGAATCTACCTCTAATGAAGAAGAAATCAAAATAATAATGAGGAATTATTTTTCCCAATTGTATGCACATAAATATGACAATCTTAGCGAAATGGATGAATATTTACAAAATCACAAATTGCCCAGATTAACTGAAGAGGAAGTGAATTACCTAAATAACTCCATCTCAGAAAAAGAAATCAAACAAGCCATCAATGAACTCCCTAGGAAAAAATCTCCAGGGCCAGATGGGTTTACTAGTGAATTCTATCAAACATTTAAAGAACAATTGATTCCAATACTCTACAAAGTATTTGGGAAAATTAGTGAAGGAGTCCTACCAAACTCTTTCTATGACACAAATATGGTACTGATTCCTAAATCAGGAAGAGATAAAACAGAGAAAGAAAACTATAGACCAATCTCCCTCATGAATTTAGACGCAAAAATTCTAAATAAAATATTAGCCAAAAGACTCCAACAACTTATCACAAAAATAATACACCCTGATCAGGTAGGATTCACTCCAGGAATGCAAGGATGGTTTAATATTAGGAAAACCATCAGTATAATTGAGCATATCAACAATAAAACTAGCAGAAACCACATGATCATCTCAATAGATACAGAAAAGGCTTTCGACAAAGTACAACATCCATTCCTATTAAAAACACTAGAAAGTATAGGAATAAATGGAGCCTTCCTTAAAATAGTTGCTAGCATCTATTTAAAACCATCAGCAAGTATTATATGCAATGCGGATAAACTAGAAGCCTTTCCAATAAGATGAGGAGTGAAACAAGGGTGTCCACTATCACCCCTCTTATTCAATCTGGTACTAGAAACGTTAGCCGTAGCAATTAGAGAAGAAAAAGAAATCAAAGGAATCAAATTAGGCAAAGAAGTGACCAAGCTGTCACTCTTTGCAGATGATATGATGATATACTTAGAGAATCCTAGAGAATCAAGTAAAAACTACTTGAGACAATAAATAAATTTGGCAAAGTTGCAGGATATAAAATAAACCCACATAAATCCTCAGCATTCCTGTACATCTCTAATGAAACTCAACAGCAAGAGATAGAAAGAGAAATCCCATTTAAAGTCACTGTAGACATTGTAAAATATTTGGGAATCTACTTGCCAAAACAAACCCAGAATCTATATGATCACAACTACAAAACACTTCTCACACAAATAAAAGCAGATCTAAATAGTTGGAAAAATATCAATTGCTTGTGGCTGGGTCGAGCTAATATAATAAAAATGACAATTTTACCCAAATTAAACTATATATTTAGTGCCATACCAATCAATTTACCAAAAAAACTACTTTGTAGAGTTAGACAAAATAATAACAAAATTTATTTGGAAAAACAAACGGTCTAGAATATTAAGGGAATTAATGAAAAGAAATGCTAGGGAAGGTGGACTAGCTATGCCAGATGTTAATCTATATTATACAGCAGCAGTCATCAAAACTGCTTGGTACTGGCAGAGCTGTAGAGTAGTGGATCAATGGAATAGATTAGGCGCAGGAGACCCAGCAGTTAATGAATATAGTAATCTATTGTTCGATAAACCCAAAGACCCCAGTTTTTGGGATAAGAATGCACTACTTGACAAAAACTGCTGGGAAAACTGGAATACAGTATGGCAGAAACTGGGCATAGATCACTATCTAACACCATATACCAAAATCAAGTCTAAATGGGTGCATGATCTAGGTGTAAGGATGATACTGTAAGCAATTTGGGAAAGCAAGGAATAGTTTACCTGACAGATCTGTGGAGAGGGGAAGATTTTAGGACCAAACAAGAATTAGAGAGCATTATAAAATGCAAAATGGATAATTTTGATTACATTAAATTGAAAAGCTTCTGCACAAGCAAAGCCAATGTAACCAAGATCAAGAAGGAGGTGGGAAATTGGGAAAGAATTTTTACAACTTGTGTCTCTGATAAAGGACTCATTTCTAAAATTTATAGAGAATTGAGCCAAATCTATATGAATACAAGTCATTCCCCAATTGAGAAATGGTCAAAGGATATGAATAGGAAGTTTTCAGAGAAAGAAATTAAAGATATCTATAAGCATATGAAGAAATGCTCTAAATCACTTTTAATTAGAGAAATGCAAATCAAAACAACTCTTAGATACCGCATCTCTCCAGTCAGATTGGTTAAGATGACAAAACAAGAAAGTGACAAATGCTGGAGAGGATGTGGACAAATTGGAACGCTAATACATTGCTGGTGGAGTTGTGAACTTATCCAACCATTCTGGAGAGCAATCTGGAATTATGCCCAAAGGATTATAAATACTTTCATACCCTTTGACCCAATAATACCACTTCTAGGGTTATATCCCAAAGAGATCATAGAAGTGGGAGGAAGACCCATATGTACAAAAATATTTTTAGCAGCCCTTTTTGTGGTTGCAAAGAATTGGAAACTAAAGGGGTGCCCATCAATTGGGGAATGGCTAAACAAGTTGTGGTATATAAATGTAATGGAATTTTATTGTGCTATAAGAAACGAGGAGGTGTCGGATTTCATAATTACCTGGAGAGACTTATACAAACTGATGCTGAGTGAGAAGAGTAGAATCAGAAGAAATTTGTATACAATCACAGACATACCATATCTGTGACGACCAACTATGACAGACTGAACTCTTCTCAGCAATGCAGTGATATAAGTTAATCCCGAATGACTCAAGAAAGTGAGAAATGTGCCATCCAGAGATATAACTATTAAGAACTGAGCCTGAATCCTGATGGAAGCAAACTAAATGATCTTGTTCTTCTCATTGTTTGGTTTTATTTCTTCCATACCATCTTTCATCCCACCTGGTACAATATGCCTTTGTAATTGGAATAATGTCTAATATGAATGCATTTGCAGACCCTGTACTGTACTATATGCTGTCGTGAGGGGAGGGGGGAGGGAAGTAAAGGAAATTTGAAAATCAAAGAACTATGGAATTGAATCTTGTTAACTGAAACTAAACTAATAAATTAATAAAAAAAAAGAAACAGAATGTGTGAACCCCACTACTTGAGAATCCTAGAACTTATGAACTCCTGCAACGGGAAGGGGAAGAGCTAATGAGTATATATAAGGAGAGGTCTTGGATAGAGACATCAAAACAGAGTAGAAGACTCTTGTAGTGGCAGAGTCAAAAAGAAGAAACTTGTGGTATCCCAGAACTCTGTCTGCTCTGTCTGTGTTGATGTTTGTTTGTGATACTTTGTACAGAAGTCCTGGGACCTTATTGGAAGCCCTGAAAGAGGATTTTCTGGTTGTATGCTTATAGAAGTCCTGGAGGAGGGTTTTGGAAGTCCTGGGATTTTACTAATGATTTGTGCTGACCTCTTGGACCCTTTTTGTGGGTCTGTGTTGATTTCTATGTTGGTGGGTCTGAGTTGATTTCACAGGCAGATAGTGAATTGGTGATGGCACCGGCAATGTGAATGAATATTATCGTGGCTCTGTCCAGCTTTGTCTTCTCAGAAATAGGGACTGTGAAGGACTTGAGGTTGACTGGACACTGTGAACTTCAGTGTGGAATGAGAACTGGAGGAAGAACTGGACAAGGAGCTGGATAAGGAACTGGGAACTGCCTGCCTTTGAACCCAGGTGACAGTTGAAGCTGGAACCATGGAAGAGGAACCACGGAAGCTGAAGATTATGATTTATTGTGCTCTAGGGGTGGAGAATGTTTACTTTTGTACTTTGTTATTGAATTAAGGATTTTATGATTGACTAAATGAATGTATTTTGTTTAAAATATGTGACCACTTTGGTGAAAACTGTGTGATCATTTTATTGGTAAGTTGTTGAGCTGTGGCATGGTGAATGCTGTATTTTGATTTTCTGTCAATCTTTTGCTCTGATTTGTTATTGAATAAATAGAGAGCTCACTATAATATGTAATCAGAACATTGAAAGCTATTCACAGCAGAAGTCTCCTGGAAAGCTGCTAGTTCTTGGCTTTAAATACTCATAATTTGGTTTTCTTCTTTCTTTTTTTTATCATATTGACTAAAGGTCTATCAATTTCATTCTTTTTTCCCCATAAAACCAGCTCTTAGTTTTATTTATTAGTTCAATATTTTCCTTAACTTCAATTTTATTAATCTCTCCTTTGGTTTTCAGTATTTCTAGTTAATTATTTAATTGGGAATTTGTAATTTGTTCTTTTTCTTACTTTATCAGTTTGATGCCCAATTTATCGATATCCATTTTCTCTATTTTATTCATGTATGCATTCAGAGATATAAAACTTCCCCTAAGAACTGCTTTTGCTGCATCCCGCAAATTTTGGTATTGTTGTCTCATCATTGTCATTCTCTTCAATGAAGTTACTGATTGTTTCTATGATTTCTTGTTTGACTCACTCATTCTTTAGGATTAAATTATTTAGTTTCCAAATTAGTTTTTAGTCTATCTTTCAATGGCACTTTATTACATATAATTTTATTGCATCATGATCAGAAAAGGATGCACTTAATATTTCTCCCTTTCTATACTTAATTGTAAATTTTCTTATGCCCTAGTACATGGTCAATTTTTGTTTATGTTCTATGTACCACTGTGAAGAAGATATATTCCTTTTTATCCCCATTCAATTTTCTCCAGAGGTCTATGATATCTACCTTCTCTAAAATTCTATTCACTTGTTTAACTTCTTTCTTTTTTATTTTGAGGTCAGCTTCATCAAGTACAGCAAGGAGGAGAATGAGGTCCCCTACTAGTATAGTTTTGCTATCTATTTCTTTCTCTAATTTACTTAATTTTTCCTCTAGGAATCTGGATTCTATACCGCTTGGTGCATATATGTTTAGTAATGATATTGCTTCATTGTCAATCATAACTTTTAGCAGGATATAGTTTCCTTCCTCCTTTCTTTTAATTAGATCTATTTTTGCTTTTGCTGTGTCTGAGATAAGAATTGCTATCCATGCTTTTAAAAAGGTTTTTTACTTTAGCTGGAAGCATAATATGTTCTTCTCCAGTCTTTTACCTTTACCCTGTGTGTATCCCTCTGTTTCAAATGTGTTTCTTGTAGACAGTATATGGTAGGATTATGGTTTTTAATCCATTCTGCTATCCACCCCTATTTTATGAGAGAATTCATCTCATTCATAATCACAGTTATGGTTACTATCTGTGTCTTTCCTTCCATCCTATTCCATCCCCTATTTATGCTTTTCTTTCTCCCTTCTCTCCTCCCCTCCTTAAGAGTTTTCCTTTTTACCACTTCCTTGCTCAGTATTAACTCCCTATCAACCCCCTCCCTTTTCTTACCATTCCCCCTTACTACTTCTTCCCTCCATTCTAACCCCCTCCTTTCTTACTCCTTTCCCCTACTATTGCCTGTAGGGCATGATATATTTTTTATACTTAATGAAGTTTGTTATTTCCTCCTTGAACCAAAACCAATGAGAATAAATCTCATACAGTGCTCCTCTTCCTCTCTTCTCTCCCTCTATTATAATAAGTTTTGTATTTCTTCATGATAGAATCCTATACTTAACTGATTATTTAATTTTCTCCTTGTACCAGAACCAATGAGAGTAAGGCTCATATAATATTCATCTACCTCCCTTGTTTCCCCCTACTATAATATGTTTTTTATTTCTTTTTGTGTGGCATAATTTATCCTTTTCTGACTCCTCCTGTCCTCTTCTCCTATTACAGAACCTTTGTACCCCTTAATGATTTTTATCATCACCACACCCTCTATCTATGTATATTCTTTTTAAATGTCGTGATAATACAATTTTCAATATTGAGAGGTATCAACCTTCCATAAAGGGATGTAAATAGTTTGCTCTTATTGAATCTCAAAGTGTGCATGTGTGTGTGTGTGTGTGTGTGTGCGTGCGTGCGTGCGTGCGTGCGTGCGCGCGCACGCACAAATGTTTTCCCTGTTTACCTTTTTATGTCTCTCTTGAGTCTTGTGTTTGGAGATCAAATTTTCCATTGAGCTCTAACTTTTTCATCAGAAAGGTCGGGAAGTCCCTTATTTCATTGAATGATCATTTACTTGCCTGAAAGATTGTGCTGGATAGTTGATCTTTGGTTGTGGTCTGAGCTCTTTTGACTTATGAAATAGCATATTCCACTCCCTCCAGGCTTTTGTAGCAGCTGCTAGGTTCTCTGTGATTCTGACTGTAGTTCCATGATATTTGAATTATTTGTTTCTGGCTGCTTTGCTGCATTTTCTCCTTCACCTGATAATTCTGGAATTTTGCTACAACATTTCTTGTAGTTTTTAATTTGGGATGTCTTTCAGGAGGTGTTAGGTGGATTTTTTAAATAAATATTTAGGTGGATATTTATAATTATGTTAGGTGGATTGTTTTAATAAATATTTTACCCTCTGGTTCTACAACCTCACAACAGTTTCCCTTAATGATTTCCTGAAAGATGCTATCTAGGCTCTTTTTTCATCATGACTTTTGGGTAGACCAATAATTCTTAGATTATCTCTCCTGAATCTGTTTTCCAGAGCAGTTGTTTTTCTAATGAGGCATTTTACATTTTCTTCTAATTTTTCATTATTTACGTTCTGTTTGACTGATTCTTGGTTTGATTATTCTAATTTTTAGCTACTTATTTTCCTTGCTTAATTTTTGAAGTTCCTTTTCCATATTTTCAGATTTTATTTTTAGGGAGCTATTTTCTACAGTTAGATTTTGAATCTCTTTCCCCACTTCACAAATTTTACTTTTTAAGGAACTGGTTTTTATTTTCAGTGATTTTTTCATATTTTGGCAATTGTAATTTTACAATAATTGGTCAATTTATCTTCTACCTCTCTAATTTGGCTTTTAAAATCCTTCTTGAACTATTCCAAGAATGGTTTTTGGGCTTGAGATCAGTTCATATTCACTTTTGAGCTTTCAGAGGTGAATATAGAATCAATACTGTCCTCCTGTGAATTTGGTTCTTCTTCCTTGCTATAACTGAATTCAATCATTTTTGTTTTTCCTATTGTGCCTATTTACTGACTTTAAAGTGGATTTCTGCTTCTGGGGTACAGAGGACTCTGACCCACACTTCTTATGCTGGGAGCTAAGGGGCCCAGTTATTGACTTTGTGTGTTGTGGCCTATGCATGTCTAGACTGAGGCCAAGGCCAGGACTTTCTAAGTTGCCCCAGGCTTACACTGAAGCTCACAGTGTAGGGTGTGAGACAGGGGTGATCTGACCCCTTTAGAATTCTGCCTCTGTGCCCCTGGGCTACAGGTCAGGCAGGCTCATCTGCTGGTGGCCAGGACTACACTGGTGTCTGCCATTTCCCCTGGTTGTATGAACACACACCTGGGCTTACTGGTTCCACCCCCGGAATTTGCAGTCTCCTGCTGGGTGTGCTGAGACGGGGCTTGTTGGGATGCCTCCTACCCTTCATTTTAGCCAGGGCACAGCCACAGCCATGCCCTTCCTCTAGGACTCCCATGCCTGCTGCTGGTTCCACTATTTCAGGAGTTTTCACTGGGGCAATATTCCTCTTGGTTTTCAGGGTTGGAGAGGGGGATTAGGGTAGCTGGGATTTACTCTGCCTTCTTGGTCCCTGGAAGTTCAGGTAGGTGATTTTCAAACATCCAAGCCATGGATTGATAGCCCCATTAATAACTACTGTCACTGCTGTGGGCCCTGCACTTGTCTCTTAACCAGCTGCTACAGATTCCCCCATCCTGTAGTGAGAGTTCTGGGAATCACCCTTGTGGTGGGTGAATCAGTTCACCCTGGTTAACTCTCGCTCTGTGCTGGTGCAGCCCCTCCTTCCCCCTCTCCCCCTGCCCAGCCCTATGTCTTCACTTTCCTGGACTGTAAATCTGTCATGCTCCATCTCCCAATGAATTCTTCCACTGTAAAATCCTTTCAGAATAGCTTCTTAGAGGATACTGAAGGAATTCACAAAGAAGTTCAGGTGAGTTTCTGCTTTCACTCCACCATCTTGGCTCTGCCTCTAGAAGTGAGTTTCTTAACCTTTTTTGGGTCAGTGCCCACTTTGCTACTCTGGTGAAACCTATGGATCCTTTCTCAGAATGATTTTTTTAATTCATAGAAAAAAATACCAGCATCAAAATACATAAGAATGTTATAGATCCTAAGTTCAGAATTCATGGCAGAGAGAAAGTTACTCTTACCTTTCTGTGATCAGAAAGGCATCATTCTTCTATGGTTCATCCAATTAAAAGTCAGTTAGTTATGAGGACAAATACTGAATGAAAAGTATAATCAAATAAAACTGATGAGTTAATACAGTTCCCCAGTGAAATCAGAAGTCATACAAAAGAGAATTTTAACCATTAAAATGGAAAAACATAATGAATGAAAAGTGCATAACCCACAGATTACAGGATACAATGGTGTAGGCAGCCCATTGCTTAGTCCATCTGTATATGTTCCTCAAACAGGTGCTATGTATAGACAGTGAGCTGTGCCCAGAAATAAATAGGAGAAAGACATTGGGCTGGATATTTGGTAAACTGAGCAATGATTTCTAATCAATTAATTATCAAGCCTTTATTAAGCACTTACTATATGCCAGGTGCTGTGCTAAACACTAGGTATACAAAAGAATATAGCAATCCCTACTACTTAAGAAGCTTACTTTCTAATAAGGAAAATGAATGAAGTTACTCATTGTCACAAATATTAATCACTGTAAAATCAGTATTGTCCCAATGATGTTGTGTGGTTGTGTGTTGTGAAATATCACCATTTTAGAATAATTAAAAGTATTTAGCACAGTGTGAGGCAGAGCTTGTGGAAACTTTGGAGAGGAAATCCTCCTTACAGTTCTGAGGCAGAAAAGAGTGTCCATTGTCAATCATAGACAAGAGAAGTGACAGTGGGAGGAGTAAACACATCTTCTTTGATCTTAGCACATTAGAAGAACTGAAAATTCACAGGTGCCTAGAAGTAGCTCTGACAATAGCTGTGCAAAACCCTGGACATTAAGAAAGAGCACTTTCTACTCTAGAAGCAGAGTTCTACTTTGGCAAAAGCTCAAAAGTCAATTAATTGCCTCAGGAAATGAGTAAACAGAGGGAAAAATGAAACTATAGAATTTTTATTTGATGACAAAGATCAAAAAAGAGAACCAGAAGACAACAAAGTCAAAATTCCCACATCAAAACCCTCCAAAAAATATAAATTGGTTGCAGGTCATAGAAGAGCTCAAGAAGGATTTTGAAAATCAAGTAAGGGAAGTAGAGGAAAAATTGGGTAGAGAAATGTGAGTGATGAAAGAATATTATGAAAAATGAGTCAACAGCTTGCTAAAGGAGACCCAAAAATACTGAAGAAAATAACAGTTTAAAAATAGACTAACTCAAATAGCAAAAGAGGTCCAAAAAACCAATGAGGAGAAGAGTGCCTTGAAAAGCAGATTTGGCCAAATGGAAAAAGAGTTCCAAAAGCTCACTGAAGAAACTATTTCCTTCAAAATTAGAATAGAGCAAATGGAAGCTAATGACATTATGAGAAATCAAAATATTATAAAAGAGATCCAAAAGAAAGAAAAAATAGAAGACAATAGGAAATATTTTATCAGAAGAACAACTGACCTGGAAAAAAGATCCAAGAGTGATCATTTAAAAATTATGGGACTACCTGAAAATTATGATCAAAAAAAGAGCCTAGACATCATATTTCAAGAAATTGTTAAGGAAAACTGCCCTGATATTCTAGAATTAGAGGGTAAAATAAAAATTGAAAAAAATACTCTGATTGACTTTGAAAGAGATCCCAAAAGGAAAACTCCTAGGAATATTATAACTAAATTTCAGAGTTCCCAGGTCAAGGAAAATATACTGCAAGCAGTCAAGAAGAAACGATTTGAGTATGGTGGAAACACAAACAGGATAACACAAGACCAAGCAGCTTCTATGTGAAGGGATCAGAGGATTCAGAATATTATATTCCAGAGGTCAAAGGAGCTAGAATTACAATCAAGAATCACCTAGCCAGCAAAACTGAGTTTTATATTTCAGGAGAAAATATGGATATTCAATGAAATATAGTACTTTCAGGCATTCTCGATGAGAACACCAGAACTGAAATGACAATTTGACTTTAAATACAAGAATCAAGAGAAAAATGAAAAGATGAACAAGAAAGAGATATCATAAGGAACTTATTAAAGTTGAACTATTTACATTCCTACAATGAAAGATGATATTTGTAACTCATGAGACTTTTCTCAACATTAGGATAGCTAAAGGAAATATATTACATATATATATATATATGCACACACATACATTCATATACATACAGATGTATACATTTGTGCATATGTTCATATATGTATTAGTATGTATATGCATATGTATGTATACATGTGAGTTTTATATATGTTTATTCATATATATGTATGTGTGTATGTGTATATATGGAGAGAGGGCATAGGGATTAGTTTAATATGAAAGGATGATATCTAGAGAATAATATTTGGGAGTGAGAAAGGAATATATTGGGAGAAGGATAAAGGGAGAAATTGAACAGTACAAGTTATCTCACATAAAAGAGGCAAGAGAAAGCAGTTACAATGGAGTGGAAGAGCAAGGAGGTGAAAGGGAATGAGTCAACCTTACTCTCATTGGATTTGGCTTAAGGAGCGAATAAAATACATGCTCAATTGGGCATCTTACCTTACAGTAAAACAGGGGTAAGGGTATAAAATGGGGGTATCATAAAAGGGAGGAAGATTAGGGGAGGGGAGAGTCAGAATCAAACTGTTTTAGGGGACAGGGTCAAAGGAGAAAATAGACTAATTGAGGGGAATAGGATAGGATGGAAGGAAATATAGTCTTTCACAATATGACTACTATAGAAATGTTTTGCATAATTACATGTGTATAACCTATGTTGAACTACTTGTCTTATCAATGGAGAGGATGGAATGAGGAGGGAAGAAGGGAGAGAATCTGGAACTCAAAGTTTAAAAAAATGTTAGAAGAAGGAAGATAATATATGGAGGAAGGACTCTTTTATATTTGCATATATGGTGTAATGTGGTACTGAAAATAAAGATTGAAATAAGAAAGATGAGATCAATAATGAAATCATACCTGGTTATTAATACTGTCAATGAAACTGTCTTTTTTTACAAGGAAGTTTCCAATAGCTCTTGCTATCTAATCCCTTGTAGCTTTCCAGAGCTATATGAAGCTCTGGAAAGTATGGGACTCCTGAGTTCACTCTCCAAGCATCAAGGTACCTTAAGAATGTAAAAAGAAAAGACCAGAAATTTTCTAGAAAGGATCAGATTCTCCCTCCAAGGACATCTGATTGTAATTTAGCAAATCATTAATCAGTGAAGTAAGAGATATGTTTGTAGTCTGGAAATTTCTCAAAGATTTATAAAAAGTGGAGAAGCATGCCAGGTATGAAAAGGATTTGTGGTTATGGCAGAGACATTCTGTTACATGTACTGCTTTGACAAAGTTTAGACCTTGAGGGAATTGGGGAAATTGAGTCAACCATACTGACTTTATTTTGTGATTCAATCCTGGATATAGCTCAGTTTCCTTTCTATTCAATTATGGGTCTAGTCCATTTTCTGTCTTGTGAGAAAACTTTTACTCAATTATGGGAATTGTGAGAAAACTTTATTGCACTGCTTTAACCTATTCCTATGTGGCTGGGAAGTGGGACCATCTCTACTAGTAGCTTGGGGTTCCTTAACTAAGGACCTAGGTTATACTGACCAGATTAAAGATTGATAAATGGAGTTTTCTGACAATTATACATCTCAAGCAACACATATATCTTATCTGAAAACTGACCCTATGCTGATCATTCAGTTGCTGCTTTCCATATTCCTTGAACACAGATACTTGGGTAGAGCAGAACACCTTTTTTCTGATTTTAGTATATTGCACCTGCTTGCAAACTCCCCCATTATTATTGATTATTGAAACTCACTCATCTTCCTCCAACTTTGAAAAGCCTCTAATTTGAATCCTTCCATTTGAAATCAGATTACCTAGTCTTGTACACTGGCATATATCCTATTAATTGGTTTTAATGCATAAAAATCTATTTTCTCCTGTACTTGGGGTCCTGAATCAAGATGAGAAAGACTGGTCCTGATTTGTTATTCATTTGTCATGCATTGTTTAATAAAATGATATTCCCTGAAGCTCAAACCTTTATTTCCTCAATTATTTCAGACTCTACCTACCACAACCTGTGGTCACTGAAGCATCCTGTCAAGCTATGCTGTATATATCACATGTATCTTCTCTAGAATTTAATTTTATCATATTTTCAAATAAAGATCAACCTTCTGTACCATCCACTTTACCTCCCCAGTCCCCATTGAGGAAGAAAAAAAAAACCTCCATTACAAAGATGTATTATCAAGAAAAAGCATTTTTCTTCATTGGTCATGTCCCAAAACTATTTCAATTCACACTCCAATTCCATCAATATACTATCAGGAGGTGGACAGCATGTTTCAGCATGAGTTTTATGGTATTACAGTTGGGTGTTTTGTCAATCAGAGTTCCAAGTCTTTCAAAGACTTTTGTCTTTACAGTATTGTTATTATCGCATAAATTACTTTCTGATTATCTCACCCTGCTTCAATTCATGCATCCAGGACTTTACAAAACTTTCCCTTTTATTTCTTAATATCACAGTGGTATTTTATAGTATTTATGATACTATAATTTATATAGGTATTAACCAGTTAATTAGTACCCCTCAATGTCATTGTTTGCATAATAGCCACCACATCTATTGCTGAGATATATTTCTTGTGAATAGCACCTTGAAATGACTACCTTAGACACAAACACTCTTGTGTTAATTATTCTAATCTTGTTACTGCAATACTAGTACCTACAGTTTTTTGTTGTTTAGTTGTTTTAATCATGTCTGACTCTTTGTGATCCCATTTGAGGTTTTTTTTTATATTTTATTTAGAATTTTATTTTCTACCAGTTACATATAAAAACAACTTTTAAATTAGTTTTTAAAACTTTGAGTTCCAAATTTTCTCAATTACTCCCTCTCCAGTACCCCTCACTGAAAAAGCAAGCAATTTAATATAGGTTATACATATATAGTCATGCAAAACATATCCACAAGTCATGTAGTGAAGTAAGACATAGGTAAAAAACCCTCCATAAAACCTCAAGAAACATAAAGTTTAAAAAAAAGTGTGCTTGGGGGGGGGGGGGGCGGAGCCAAGATGGCGGAGTAGAAACAGCTCTTCCAAGCCTCTCTGCCCCCAGATTCCCCACAAACTATGTAAAAAAGGACTCTGAACAACTTCTGGAGCCCCAGCACCCACAGAACGACACAGAGAAGCTAACCTCCCGCTGAGGACAGCCCAGCAGTCCTGCAGGAAGGACCAGCGCAGCGGTCTGGGAGCTGGCAGCGCGCAGAGCGCAGAGCACAGGAGCCGAGCCTAGCCCAGGTCTGGCGGAAATGAATGATGTAAAACAGAAGTTAATAAAACATTTGTTTAAAAAAAAAAGTGTGCTTCAGTTGGTATTCAGACACCAACAGTTTTTCCTCTGGGGATAGATAGCATTTTTCATCATAAGTCTTTCAGAGTAGTCTTGTATCATTGTATTGCTGAGAATACCTAAGCTATTCACAGCTGATCACCTTACAATATTGCTATTACTTAATGCACCGTACAATTTCATCTTACGTCAGCCCATACAAGTCTTTCCAGATTTTTCTGACAGCATCTTGTTCATCATTTCTTATAGTACTATAACATTCCACCATAATCACATACCACACTTATGATGCCATTCCTCCTATTGAAGTGCATCCCGTCATTTCTAATTCTTTGTCCCCAGAAAATAACTACTATAAATACTTTTGTACATATACATCCTTTTCCTTTTTGTTTGTTATCTCTCCTGGGACACAGACACAGTAGTTGTATTGCTAGATCAAATGGTATGCATATAGCCTTTGGACATAGTTCCAAATTGCTCTACAGAATGGTTGAATCAGTTCATAATTCCACCAAAATTAATGCCTCATTTTTTTTTATCCTCTCCAACATGTGCCATTTACCTTTTCTGTCCTATTAGTCAATCTAATAGGCATGAGGTAGTGACTCAGAATTGTTTTAATTTGCATTTTTCCATTTAATAGTAAGGTGGAGTATTTTTTCATATGACTATAGATAATTTTGATTACTTCATCTGAAAACTGATCATATCTTTTGATCATTTATCAATTGGGGAATGGATTTTATTTTTATAAATTTGACTCAGTTGTCTATACATTTGAGAAGTGAAGCTTTATCAGAGAAATTTGCTTAAAATTTTTTTCACAGTTACCATTGCTAACTGTATTTCTCCCTATTTTATTTCCCCACTATTTATTCTATTCTCTTTTCTCCTTCACCCTGGCCCTGCTCAAAAGTGTTCTGCTTCTGACTATCCCCTCCTCTTATCTGCCCTCTCTTCTATTACTCCCTCCTTCTCTTATCCCTCCCCCTCCAACTTTCTTGTAGGGTAAGATAGATTTCTATACTCAATTGAGTGTGTGTATTATTCCCTCTCTGAGCCAATTATGACTAGAGTAAGGCTCACTCACTCCCCCTCATCTTTTTCTTCCCTTCCACCGTAAATCTTTGGGTTGCCTCTTTCACATGAGATAATATATCCCAATCTACCTTTCTCTTTACCCCAGTACATTTCTCTATCGCTCCTTAATTTTTTTTGTATATAATCCATTCTTATTCAATTCACACTTTGTGCTCTGCATATCTTCTTTCTAAGGACCCTAATATTGAGAAAGGTTGCATGAGTTATAAATACCATCTTCCCATGTTGGAATGTAAACAGTTTAACCTTATTAAGTCCCTTAGGATTTCTCTTTCTTGTTTACCTTTTATACTTTTTTTAAGTCTTGTATTTTAAAGTAAAATTTTCTATTCAGCTGTGGTCTTTTCCTCAAAAATTATTTTTTTTTGGCACAGCAAGGGGTGCAGTTGATAGATTATCAGCCCTGGAGTCAGGAGGACCTGAGTTCAAATCTGGTCTCAGACACTTGATCACCCTTACTAGCTGTGTGACCTTGGGTAAGTCACTTAACCCCAATTGCTTTGCCTTCCCCCTCCAAAAAAGAATTCTATTTTTCCTCTATCACTATTTTATTAATTTATTAATTTTTAATTTTAATATATATTCCCATATGATTTTTAGTTCCAAATTTTCTCCCCATCTCTCCCCTCCCCTGCATCTTACCCCAAGATGGCATGCATTCTGATTAGCCCTCCCCCCAGTCTGCACTCCCTTCTATCATGCCCTTCCCTCTCTTATCATTGTTTGTATGTGTGCTAATATGTGCATGTGTGTGTATTCCTTCCACCTACCCTAATACTGAGAAAGGTCTCATGAGTAACAAATATCTTCCCATGTAGGCATGTTAACAGTTGAACTTTAATGAGACCCTTGTGATTTCTCTTTCCTGTTTACCTTTTTGTACTTCTCTTGATTTTTATAATTGAAAGTCAAATTTTCTATTCAGTTCTGGTCTTTTCATCAAGAATGCTTGAAAATCCTCTGTTTCATTGAATGGCCATTCCCTCCACCCCTAAGGATTATACTCAGTTTTGCTGGGTAGGTGATTCTTGGTTGTAATTCTAGATCCTTTGACCTCTGGAATATCATATTTCAAAGTCATTGACCTCTTAACGTAGAAACTGCTAAATCTTGTGTTATCTTGATTGTATTTCCACAATACTCAAATTTTTTTTTCTTTCTGGCTGCTTGTAATATTTCTTTTCCTTTCCTTTCCTTTCCTTTCCTTTCCTTTCCTTTCCTTTCCTTTCCTTTCCTTTCCTTTCCTTTCCTTTCCTTTCCTTTCCTTTCCTTTCCTTTCCTTTCCTCTCCTCTCCTCTCCTCTCCTCTCCTCTCCTCTCCTCTCCTCTCCTCTCCTCTCCTCTCCTCTCCTCTCCTCTCCTCTCCTCTCCTCTTCTCTTCTCCTCTCCTCTCCTTTCCTTTTCTTTCTTTATTTCTCTCTCTTTCTTTCTTTCTTTCTTTCTTTCTTTCTTTCTTTCTTTCTTTCTTTCTTTCTTTCTCTCTCTCTCTCTCTCTCTCTCTCTCTCTCTCTCTCTCTCTCTCTTTCTTTCTTTCTCTCTTTCTTTCTTTCTTTCTTTCTTTCTTTCTTTCTTTCTTTCTTTCTTTCTTTCTTTCTTTCTTTCTTTCTTTCTCTCTTTCTGTCTTTCTTACCAAGAAGGAACCAATGTTCCTTCTTGCCCCAGGACTACCACCCAGGACTGTGGCCCAGATCTAAATAGTGAAAAGCAAGAGAATCCTGGCTTAGCATCAACAAAGAGATCCCTATAAACCTCCTATGATCAGCCACTGTATCGCTTACTGTTTGTGGACCCAGAGCTCCAAAAGCAGCTGCTGCTCCTGCTGCTGCTGCTGCTTCTGCCACCATAGCTACCGCTGCTTCCCCAGGCCTGGGGACCAACCATGCTCCTCTCTCATTCAGGTCCCACAGAATTTTCCAAGTGACCTTCTATGCTGTCTTTGGTATTTGTGGGTTACGAAGTCTGGAAACTGCCACAGCTGTCAGTGATTCAGTCCCCTGAGGCCTGCTCTGGTCCAGTCTGAGCTAGTGTGATCCATGCTGGACTGAGATCCACTGCCAGCCTTATGTGATAGACTTTCCTGTCGACCTTTTAGGCTATACTGAGCTGGAGATGTGTTTCACTCTGTCATTTTGTGGGTTTTGTAGCTCTAGAATTTGTTAAGAGTTGTTTTTTACAGGATTTTGCAGGGGTTTGGAGGAGAGCTCAAGCATGTGCCTGCTTTTACTTTGCCATCTTGGCTCAGGCCCCCTCATCAAGACTTCTTGAAATTGAGTTCTTCTAGGTCTTGAGAAGATCTTGAGATCTTCTATCTAATTGAATGTCTATATTTTGCCCTGGGGTATTAAGCCCAGTTTTGCTGGGTAGGTGATTCTTGGTTTTAATCCCTGCACCTTTGCCCTCTGGAATATCATATTCCAAGACTTTCAGTACTTTGATATAAATGCCACCAAATTTTGTGTTATCCTGACTCTAATTCCAAGATACTTAAATTGCTTTCTTTTTGTCTGCTTGCAGTAATTTCTATTTGACTTGGGAAGTCTGGAATTTGGCTATAATATTCCTGGAAGGTTTTTTTATTTGTTTGTTTGTTTTCTGCAGACTCTTTCAGGAGGTGATTAGTAGACTCCATTTCTATTTTAACCTCTTCTTATTGAATATTGGGGCAATTTTACTTGATAATTACTTGGAAGATAATGTTTAGGTTTTTTTTTTGATCATCATTTTCAGGCAGTCCAATAATTTTAAGTTATCTCTCCTGGATATATTTTTCAGTTCATTTGTTTTTTCCTGAGATATCTCATGCTGTCTTTTATTATTTTTATTCTCATGGTTTTGTTCTATTGTTTATTAATTTCTCCAGTCTTTTTTTTAAGGATTATTTTCTTCAGCAAGATTTTGGGCCTCTTTTTCTATTCTACCAATTCTGCTTTTTAAGGTATTCTTCTCCTCGTTGGCTTTTTATATCTCTTTTACAATTTGGCATAGTTGTTTTGTGTGTGTGTGTGTGTGTGTGTGTGTGTGTGTGTGTGTGTGTGTGTGATTGTCCAATTTATTTACTTATTTTTAGTTTTTAACATTCATTTCCACAAGATTTTGAGTTACAAATTTTCTCCCCATCTTTCCCCTACCCACACCCCAGAACATCAAACCTACTGAATACCCCTTCCCCGAATCTGTTCCCTCTTATGTCCTCCCTCATCACCCCCACAACTTTCCAGTATGGAAAGATGGATTTCTATACCTCAGTGCCTGTATATCTTATTTCCCAGTTGCATGTAAAAAAAGCAATTAAAAAAATAAACATTTTTTTAAACTTTGAATTTCAGATATTTTTTCCTTCTGCCCTCCTCACCCACCCCAACTGTGAAGATAAGCAATTCAATATAGGTTGTACATGTGTAGTAATGCAAAATGTTTCCATAGTAGTTGTATTGTGAAAGACTATAATTCCTTCCATCCTATCCCACTCCCCCACTTCTAATTTTCTCCTTTGGCCCTTTCCCTTTTCAAAAGAATTTACTTCTAAATACACTGTCCCCCATTCTGCCCCCTTCTATCATCCCCCCTCTTATCCAATTCCTCCCTATTTTCCTGTAGGGTAAGAAAACCAATTGAGTGTGTATGTTATTCCTTCTTTAAGCCAAATTTAATGAGAGTAAAGTTGGCCCATTCCCTTTCCCTTTCTGCTCTTTCCCCTTTTCTCTTGCCTCTTAACTTATATAAATATACGAGTTAATTTACCCTAATTTATCTCTCACTTTTTCCTTCTCCCAATATATTCCTCTCACCTCTTCATTTTATTTTATTTTTTTGTATATCATCCCTTCATATTCACTTCATCCAGTTCTCTCTGTGTATGTATACACATACATACATATGCACACACTCACATATATATTTGTACACACATACACCCTCCTATATGTACATATACATATGTATACATATATATGTATATTCTCCATCAACTATCCTCATACTGAGAAAAGTCTTATGAGTTACAATTATTGTTTTTCCATGTAGGAATGTAAATGGTTCAACTTGATTAAGTTGCTTATGTTTTCTTTTTCCTGTTTACCTTCTCATCCTTCTCTTGCTTCTTGTATTTGAAAGTTAAATTTTCTGTTCAGCTCTGGTTTTCTCATCAAGAATGCTTGAAAATCCTCTATTTCATTGAATGACCATAATTTTACCTGTAGCATTGTACTCAGTTTTGCTGGGTAGGTGATTATTGCTTTTAGTCCTACCTCCTTTGACCTCTGGGATATCATATTCCAAGTCCTTCAATCCCTTAGTACAGAAACTCCAAGGTCTTATGTTATACTGATTGTGTTTCCACAATACTCAAATTATTTCTTCCTGACTGCTTACAGTATTTTCTACTTGAGCTGGGAACTCTAGAATTTGGCTATAATATTCCCAGGAGTTTTCTTTTGGGGATCTTTTTCAAGAGGAAATCAGTGAATTCTTTCAATTTCTATTTTGCCCTTTGGTTGTAGAATATAAGGGCAATTTTGATTCATATTTTCTTAAAAGATGTTATCTAGTTGTGGTATATGAATGTAATGGAATTTTATTGTGCTATAAGAAACGAGGAGGTGACGGATTTCATAATTACCTGGAGAGACTTATACAAACTGATGCTGAGCGAGAAGAGTAGAATCAGAAGAAATTTGTATACAATCACAGACATACCATATCTGTGACGACCAACTATGACAGACTGGACACTTTTCAGCAATGCAGTGATATAAGTTAATCCCGAATGACTCAAGAAAGTGAGAAATGTGCCATTCAGAGATATAACTAGAAAGAACTGAGCCTGAATCCTGATGGAAGCAAACTAAATGATCTTGTTCTTCTCATTGTTTGGTGGTACTTCTTCCTTACCATCTTTCATCCCACCTAGTACAATATGCCTTTGTAATTGGAATAATGTTTAATATGAATGCATTTGCAGACCCTATACTGCACTATATGATGTCATGAGGGGAGGGGGGAGGGAAGTAAAGGAAATTTGAAAATCAAGGAACTATGGAATTGAATCTTGTCAACTGAAACTAAACTAATAAATTAATTAAAAAAAAAAGATGTTATCTAGACTCTTTTTTTAATCATGGCTTTCAGGTAGTACAGTCATTTTAAAATTATCTCTCCTGGATCTATTTTCCAGGTCAGTGGTTTTTACAAAGATATATTTCACATTGCCTTCTATTTTTTCATTTGTTTGGATCTGATATTTAGTATCTTGATTGGCCATAAAGTCATTATTTTCCATTTACTCCAATATAATTTTTTTAAGGACTTTAAAGATGTCCTTTATTTTTTATTTTTATTTTTTTAAACAAATGATTTATTAACTTCTGTTTTACATCATTCATTTCCACCAGATTTTGAGTTACAATCATTTTCCCCCCGTTATTCCCCTACCCAACCTCCCAGAATAGCAGTCCCACAAGATATCGCTTCCTCCAATCTGCTCTCTCCCATACCTTCTCCCATACCCCCTTCGACTTTTCCATTAGAAGAAGGTGAATCTTTGTGTCCCAATGCCTGCACATCTTATCTCCCAATTATAAGCAAAAGAGTATTAATAATAGTATTTATATATATTTGAAACATTTAATATTAAGACCTCAAATTTCAGATCCATTTCCTTCCTCCCTTGTCACCCATTCCCTCTGGGGAGATAAGTAATTCAGTATATGTTGTACATGTCTAGCTATGCAAAACATTATCATAGTAGATATACTGTACAAGGCTGCTTATAATTCCCTCCCACTCATCCCACCCCCCACCTGGTCCATTCCCTACATGATCCTGTCCCTCTTCTATAATGGGTACTTCCAACCTCCCCTCGCCCCAAGGATGCCCTCCCATCCATCATCCCTCCTCTCATCCCCCTCCCCCCTATTCTGCTGAAGGTTGAGATATTCCATTTAGTATGTATGTCATTCACTCCCTGAACCAAATTCAATGAGAATGTGGATTTGCCTTTTTTTCCCCTTCCTATTCTCCCCCTCCCTTGCAACCACTTCCCCTTGCTTCTTCTACATGAGATAGTTTACCCTACCCTGTCTCTCCCCATCTCCTCTTGCCACTTTCCTCTCTCACCTCATAATTTCATCCCTTGAGTATTCTCCCTTCCCAGCAAATTCAACCTATGCCCTCTATCCATATATAACTGTAACCATATACACACACATTCACATATTTATTCATATGACCACACCCCCTTCTTCCATTATTTTCATAGTGAGAAAGATATCATCAGTCACAGATATTGCTTTTCCATATAGGAATGTAAATAGTTCAACTTTGATAAGTTCCTTTTGATTTCTTTTCCCTGATTACCTTCTCAGGCATCTCTTCCTTCTTGTGTCTGGATGTCAAATTTTCTATTTAATTCTGGTTTTTTCCTCAAGAATGCTTGAAAGTCCTCTATTCCACTGAATGACCATATTTTCCCCTGAAACAAAATACTCAGTTTTGCTGGGTACATGACCCTTGGGTTCATTCTCAGTTCTTTTGCCCTCTGGAATATCATATTCCATGCCCTTCGATCCCTCAGTGTAGAAGCTGCCAGGTCCTGGGCTATTCTGATTGTGTTTCCACAATATTGAAATTGTTTCTTCCTGGCTGCTTGTAGTATTTTCTCCTTGATCTGGGGATTCTGGAACCTGGCTATAATATTCCTGGGAGTTTTCTTTTTTGGGATCTTTTTCAGGAGGTGATCTGTGGATTCTTTCAACCTCTATTTTGCCCTCTGGATCTAGAACATCAGGGCAATTTTCCTTGAGAATTTCTTGAAGGGTGATTTCTAGGTTCTTTCTTTGATCATGGCTTTCAGGTAGTCCAATAATTTTTCAATTGTCTCTCCTGGATCTATTTTCCAGGTCAGTGGTTTTTCCCATGAGATATTTCACATTGGCTTCTACTCTTTCATTTGTTTGGATCTGCTTAACAGCATCTTGATTTCTCATAAAGTCATTATCTTCCATTTGCTCCAGTCTAACTCTGAAGGAATGAATCTCCTCAGTGAACTTTTGAGATTCTTTTTCTATCTGGCAAATTAGACTTTTTAAGGAATCTTCTCCTCATTGCCCTTTTGGGCCTCCTTTGCCATTTGAGTCAGTCTATTTTTTAAGGTGTTGTTTTCTTCAGTCAGGCTGTTGACTGTCATTTCATACTTTTCTTGCATCCTTCTCATTTCTCTTCCCAATTTTTCCTCCACTTCTCTGATTTGATTTTTAAAGTCCTTCTTAATGTCCTCTATGGCCTGCAACCCTCTCATGTTTTCCCCTGGGGCTTTTGGAGCTGGACTTCTGACCTCACAGTCCTTTTCCTGCTCTATGCCCCCAAAATAGGAGTCTAGGGTTGCATTTTTCTGTTTCCTTTGCCTTGGCATGTTGCCACTTGATTACCTGACTTTTGGGCTTGTTGCCACACTATGGCTTTAAGGCCAGATAGAGGAATTTTCATCCCGAATGTGTTGGGGGCAACTTCCCTTTCTGGCAAGCTGTAAACCCACCCACGACTTCCACCCTAGATCACAATCCAGATCCAGGGAGGTTAAAGCAAGAGCGATTACCCCCCAAGACTGATCGCTGGATCTCCCTACAATTAATTGCAGGCCAAGAGCTGGAGCTGCCTCTGAAAACTACAAAATGGCATGTCTCCTCAGTGGCTTCTAGCCCCCAGGGGAGGGAGCTGACGCATTCCCCCAAATACAGGTCCCAAAGTCGATAGGACACTAACCTCTTACTTTGTCCTAGGCATGTCTATGTTGATAATTCTGGAGTCACCACGGCTGCTGATGTTCTGGGATTCCTCCAGCCCGCTGCTGGCCCTGCCACCCTGGGGCTAAAACCTCGGCTCACGTGGGCCTGGGCTCACCTTGGCTCCGCTTTGCTCTGCGCATTGTGCGCTGCCGGCTCCCAGACCACTGCGCTGGTCCTTTCTGCAGGGCTGCTGGGCTGTCCTCAGCGGGAGGTTAGCTTCTCTGTCTCATTCTGTGGGTGCTGGGGCTCCAGAAGTTGTTCAGAGTCCCCTTTTACATAGTTTGGGGGGAATCTGGGGGCAGAGTGGCTTGGATGAGCTGTTTCTACTCCGCCATCTTGGCTCCAATATAATTTTGAAAGAATTATTTTTTTAATTTATAATTTTGTGCCCCTTTTGTCATTTTCTTAAGTGGTTTTTTTTTTACCTCTTTTAGCAGGCTGTTGACTCATTTTTCACTCATTTTCTTGCATCATTCTCATTTCTCTTCCCAATTTTTCCTCCAGTTCTCTTACTTGATTTTCAAAATACTTTTTGAGCTCCTCCACAGCCTGTAACCAGTTTTTATTTTTCTTCGAATGTTTTGATGCAAGAGTTCTGATTTCATTGTCTTCCTCCAATTCTGTGCTTTGATCTATTTTGTTCCCCAAAAAAGATTCCATGGTCTGTTTCTGCTTTTTCTATTTATTCATATTGCCAGCCAACTACTTATCTTTTGAGCTCTTTGCCATGGTAGAACTCTGCTTCCAGACTGCAGAGACCTAAGTCCCAAATTGCTGGGGTTTTTCAGCTGCTGGAGGTATTAGGAGGGAACCCTCTCTGCAGCCCCCACAAGCTCTGGCACACTGGCCACACATCCCAGGAACACTATGTAAGACTGTGATCCCGATCCATGCATGTTAAAGCAAGAGGGATTAGCCTCTGAATGGTCACTTGCTTCCCCTTCAATCTGCAGACAAGGAGCTCTGAAACCAGCTACATGGCAGCAACTGCAGCCACCACTCTTCCTCCACCACTTTTCACCCTATGGGAAGGGGCTCAACCATGCTCTTCTCCATCCAGTTCCAGCAGAGTTGCCAATTGACCTTTTACTTTCTTTTTGGAGTTTATGTCTCGAGAAGTCTGGAAACCACCACAGCTGCTGGTGATACACTATCCTGAAGCCTGTTCAGGCTGCAGCTGGTTAGGGCTGCCCTGAAGCTGGAACCACAGGGCCCACAGGGGACTGCAATTAGCTCCCAGCCCAGTGCAATAGACCCTTCTTGTTGGCCTGACAGTCTGCCTTCAATGGGAGATTTGTTTCTCTCTGTTACTTTGTGGGTTCTATAGCTTTAAATTTTGTTTAGAGTCATTTTTCTTACATGAATTGGAGGTGGTGGGAGCCAGAGCTGTTTGGAAGTCCTGTTTTAAGGCTACCATCTTGGCTCTGCCCCTTGGCCTAGTTTTTTTTCAAATGTTTTAACTTCTGGTTTACATCGTTCATTTTCACCAGATTTTGAGTTACAATTATTTTCCCCATTTTCCCCCTACCCACCATGCCAGAATAGCAGTCCCACAAGATATCCCCTCATCCAATCTGCTCTCTGCCATATCTTCTCCCATACCCCTTTCGACTTTACTATTAAGGCCAGGTGAGTCTCTGGGCCCCAGTGCCTGAACATTTTATCTCCCAATTTCATGCAAAATAGTATTAATAATAGTATTTATATACATATATATATTTGAGACATTTAATTTTAAAGCTTTGAAATTCAGATCCATTCCCTTCCTCCCTTGTCACCCACTCCCTTTAGGAAGATAAGCAATACAGTATGTGTTGTACATGTATAACTATGCAAAACATTACCATAGTAGATATATTGTAAAAGACTGCTAATATTTCCATTCCCTCCCATTCCACCCTCCAACTGGTCCATTCCCTACTTTAATCCTGTCCGTCTTCAAAAGTGGGTACTTCCAACCTCCCGTACCCCCAGAATGCCCTGCCCTCCATCATCCCCCCTCTCATCCTCCTTCCCCCTACTCTCCTGCAGGGTGAGATATCCCATTTAGTATGTATGTCATTCTCTCCCTGAGACAAATTCAATGAGAATATGGTTTTGCCTTTTTGCCTTTCTGTTCTGCCCCTCCCCTGAAACTACTTCCCCTTGCCTCTTCTACATGAGATAGTTTACCCTACCCTGTCTGTCCCCATCTCCTCTTGCCACTTTCCTCTCTCGCCTCATAACTTCACCCCTTATGTATCATCCCTTCCAACCAAATTCAACCTGTGCCCTCTATCCATGTATAACTGTAAACATAGATAAACACATTCACATATGTATTCATATGCCCATATACCCTTATTCAATTATTTTCATAATGAGAAAGGTCACATCAATCACAGTTATTGTTTTTCCATGTAGGAATGTAAATAGTTCAACTTTGATAAGTTCCTTTTGATTTATTTTTCCTGATTACCTTCTCAAGCATCTCTTGCTTCTTGTGTCTGAATGTCAAATATTCTATTCTACTCTGTTTTTTTCCTCAAGAATGCTTGAAAGTTGGGGTGGCTAGGTGGTGCAGTAAGAGCTCCAGACTCAGAGTTGGGATGACCCAGGATCGAAACCGGCCTCTGAAAATGAGCACCCACACATAAATCATGACTAGCCGTGTAACCTTGAGCAAGTTACTTAACCCCAGTTGCTTTACAAAAAAGAGAATGCTTGAAAGTCTTCTGTTCCACTGAATGACCATATTTTCCCCGAAACAAAATACTCAGTTTTGCTGGGTATGTGATTGTTGGTTTTAATCCCAGATCCTTTGCCCTGCAGAATATCATATTCCATGCCCTTTGATCCCTCAGTATAGAAGCTGCCAGGTCCTGCACTATCCTGATTGTGTTTCCACAACACTGAATTTATTTCTTCCTGGCTGTTTGTAGTATTTTCTCCTTGATCTGGGAATTCTGGAACCTGGCTATAATATTCCTTGGAGTTTTCTTTTTGGGATCTTTTTCAGAAGGTTCTGTGGATTCTTTCAACCTCTATTTCCCCCTCTGGGTCTAAAACATCATGGCAATTTTCCTTGAGAATTTCTTGAAGAGTGATTTCTAGGTTCTTTCTTTGATCATGGCTTTCAGGTAGTCCAATAATTTTTAAGTTATCTCCCCTGGATCTATTTTCCATGTCAGTGGTTTTTCCCCATGATATATTTCCCATTGCCTTCTATGCTTTCAATTGCTTGTATCTGTTTAACAGCATCTTGATTTCTCATAAAGCCACTAGCTTCCATTTGCTCTAGTCTAACTCTGCAGGAATGAATCTCCTCAGTGAGCTTTTGAGATTCTTTTTCCTTCGGGCAAATTAGGCTTTTTAAGGCATTCTTCTCCTCATTGACCCTTTGAGCCTCCTTTGCCATTTGAGTTATTCTATTTTTAAGGTGTTGTTTTCCTCAATTAGGTTCTTGACTCTCATTTCATACTTTTCCTGCATCCTTCTTATTTATCTTCCCAATTTTTCATCCACTTCTCTTACTTGATTTTTAAAATCCTTCTTAAGGTCCTTTATGACCTGTAACCTGCTCATATTTTCATTTGGGGCTTTTGGTACCAGATTTCTGACCTCACATTCCTCCTCCTGTTCCATGCTTCGATCCTTTTCCCCCCAAAATAGGAATCTAATGTTACATTTTTCTGTTTATTTTGTTTTCTTTGCCTAAGCATGTTGCCACTTAATTATTTGACTTTGGGGCTTTTTGCCACAGTAGGACTCTGCCACCAGACAGGGGACCTTCTGTCCCAAATGGAGTCTTCACAACTTCTGGAGGTATTAGTTGGGTGAAGCCTCCACACGCTCTGGCAAGCTGGATACCCACCCCAAGACTTCCACCCCACTCCACAATCCAGATCCAGGGAGGTTATGGCAACAGCAATTACACCCCCACCCCCAGACTGATTGCTTGATATCCCTGCATTTCGCAGACCAGGAGCTGAACCTGACACTGAAGCTGCAAAATGGCATCTGTGCCATGTCTCCTCAGCTGCTTCTCACCCCCAGGGGAAGAAGCCAAGCATTCCCCAAATACTGGTCCCAAAGTCCATAGGGCACTAACCTCTCACTTTGCCCTATGCAAGTCTGTGTTGATAATTCTGGAATTGCCACAGCTGCTCATGTTCTGGGGTCCTTCCAGCCTGCTGCTGGCCTGTTTGCCCTAGTGCTAAAACCACAACTCATGTGGGCCTGGGCTTGGCTCCCAGAGCTCTGTACTGTCAGCTCCCAGAGCTCTGTGCTGGACACTCCCTGAAGGACTGCTGGGCTGTCCTCAATGGGAAGTTAGCTTCTCTGGTCATTCTGTGGGTGCTGGAGCCCCAGAAGTTGTTCACAGTCCCCTTTTGCATGATTTTGAAGTGGTGTGGGAGACAGCACCTTGGAATTGCTGTTTCTACTCTGCCATCTTGGCTCCACCCCTATCTGCTCCTTATTTTCAATAGCACAATAGTATTCCATTACATTTATATACCACAACTTGTTTAGCCATTCTCCAATTGATGGTCATCCCCTTAATTTCCAATTCTTTTTCACCACAAAAAGAGCTGCTATAAATATTTTGTACATATGGGTTTTCCTCCCATTTCTATGATCTCTTTGGGATACAACTCTAGAAGTTGTATTGCTAGGTCAAAGAGTATGAAATTATTTATAGCCCTTTGGGCATAGTTCCAGATTACTCTCCAGAATGGTTGAATAATTTCACAACTCCACCAATAATGCATTAATGTTCCAATTTTTCCACATCCTTTCCAGCATTCATCATTTTCGCGTTTTGTCATCTTAGCCAATCTTATTGGTGAGATGCAGTACCTCAGAGTTGTTTTGATTTGCATTTCTCTAATCAATAGTGATTTAGAGCATTTTTTCATATACCTATAGATATATTTAAATTCTTCCTCTGAAAACAGCCTGATCGTATCCTTTGACCATTTATCAATTGGGAAATGACTTGTATTCTTATAGATTTGACTCAGTTCTCTGTATATTTTAGCAATGAGGCCTTTATCAGAGACATTGGTTGTAAAAATTCTTTCACAATTTTCCACTTCCCTCTTAATCTTGGTTACATTGGCTTTGTTTATACAGAAACTTTCCAGTTTAATGTAATTAAAATGATCCATTTTGCATTTTATAATGCTTTCTAGTTGTTGCTTGGTCATAAAGTCTTCCCCTCTCTATAAATCTGACAGGTAAACCATTCCTTGCTTTCCCAGATTGCTTTCAGTATCAGCCTTTATACTTAGATCATGCATACATTTAGACTTGATTTTTGGTATATGGTGTTAGATAATGGTCTATGCCCAGTTTCTGTCATACTATATTCCAGTTTTCCCAGCATTTTTTTTTGTCAAATACTAAGTCCTTATCCCCAAAACTGGGATCTTTGGGTTTGTCAAACAGTAGATTACTATAGTCATTGACTGCTGTTTCTCATGTACCCAATCTATTCCATTGATCCCCTATTCTGTTCCTCAGCCAGTACCAAGTAGTTTTAATGACGCTACTTTATAATACAGATTAAAATCTGGTATGGATAGGCCATCTTCCCTAGCACTTCTTTTCATTAATTCCTTTCATATTCTGGACCTTTTCTTCCAAATGAATTTTGTTACTATTTTTTTTTTCTATTCCCAATTGTTCCTCTACTTCTCTTACTTGATTTTCAAATCACTTCTTGAGCTGTTCCATACCCTCCAACCAACTCATATTTTTCTTGGAGGCTTTTGATGTAGCAGCTTTGACTTTTTTGTTTTCTGGTTGTATGTTTTGATCTTCTTTGTCACCAGAGTAAGATTCCATAGCCTGAGATTTCTTCCCATTGTTTGCTCATTTTTCCAGCCAATTCCTTGATACTTTAACTCTCTGTTAATGTAGGGCTCTGCTTCTAATGTGTGCTTTACCAATCTTCAGGGATTTTATGTAACTCTTTTATTAGTTAGGTATTTGTACATCTTCAGTTCTTCCAAGGTGGTATGATCAAAGGATAAGTATTTACTCCTCTACTTGCCTGTGCTCTGTTCTGTGAGTGACCACTAGCACCCTTTTCTGCCTTGGAACTGTGAATAGGATTGCTTCTCCACCTCAGCCAACCACTCTGGCACACCAGTGCTCTTCCTCATTCTAGGACTGCCATCCATGACTGCAACCCAGATCCAGGCATGGTCAAAGCAAGAGAATCCTGCCTCGCTGCCAGCAACAAGATCCCAGTCTTATCAACTGCTCAATCCCCTCTCCCCCATCATGTGTGGCTGAGAATTTTGGAATTAGCCACCACCAGAGTTGCTGCCACACTGGGGCTAGGGCTAGAACATGCTCCTTTCTCACCCCGATCTGATAGACCTTTCCTATTGACATTCTCAGTTGTCTTTGGCACTTGTTTGTTGAAAAAAAATTTGGAAACTTCCACAGCTGTGAGTGATTAAGTTCCCAGAGTCCTGCCCCAGGTTTGCTGGAGCCCAGCATTTGCTAGCATATTTTGCTGTGTACTGTGCTCCTCTCTAAGACTGGTGCAATAGATATTTCCTGTTCATCTTCCAGGTTGTCTTGGGCTGGAAAGTTGTTTCACTATGTCATTTTGTTGGTTTTGCTCCCCTAGAATTTGTTTAGAGTCAATTTCACAGGTATTTAGAGGTGTTTGGGGGATATCTCAAGCAAATAACTGCTTTTACTCTTCCATCTTGGCTTCACACTCTCCCAAGTCTCATGTTGTCTGAATCAATACCTATTCAGTGATTAAGGTTAGGTAATAGATAGTCCAAAATAGTCCACAAATGGCCTCTTTTACCTACCTACCTCAGACAACAATAAAACAAAACAAAAACAATCTGATTGGGGAAAATCCTTGGTGTTTCTGGCCAAAATAGAAACAATTGCTATTTATACACACTCTGATTCATCAAATCCCAAACAATAACCAAGTGAAGATCAGGATGAAACTTATTGCTGGCCAATCAGTAAGAGCCAGAGTGATTTGGACTTAAGGAATTGTTTTCAAAAATGATAGAATAAATAGGTGGGAGAGAAAAAAAAGAAATCCAGCCTGTAAACCTTAAGATATCTTGCTGGGTTTCAGCAATCAAAATTTATACTCCTTTGGGCAGAGTACCCACAGGTAAGGATATGATTCCCTATGTGGACAAAGGGAGAGGAGAAATAGTAGAGTAAGAGGGAGAAAAGGGAGGGGAGGGAAGGAAGGAAAGAAAGCATATAGCCATACCACCCTATCATTTCAAGGCAAGCATAGCAAGGCCCATCCCTCACAAGTAGCATGGGAGTGTCATTGAATAGCTTTGAATTGGAGGCAGAATAGATACCCTTCTCCAAAAGATACTTAAATACCTACCATAAGAAGAAGCAAGAAGTTGGCTCCCATGGCTATTCTTTACTCTCTTCTCTTCATTGACAGAAGTTACTAAGCTAGAATTATGTCTATCTCCTCCGTTAAACATTATTAGTCTGGGGATAATGCTTTTAGTTTCAAATTACTTCTAACCCCTGTTTCTTTACTGGGTGGGGAGGGGGAGTCGGACCCAAAGTTTTATATCTGAAGTTTGATGCTTTTTCTCCCAAATTCCAGTTCTACAATGAACATAGGGTGAATAGGAGAGAAAAAAATAATTTATCTTAATCATGGTAAAACAGAAATCAGAGAAGCTACATAGGAGAACACATACCAGACAATACAAAGTGAAGGTGCTCTCCCATTGTGTGTAAGGTAACTCAGCTTAAGGGAGAGTCCTACATTTTATCCAAAGAGGAATTCCCCAAGGTCCCTAGTTCAGCAAGCTAGGGATATTGACATATTGGAGACTGTCAGATCCTCTCATTTCTTCCAAGAGCCATTTCCTTCAGCAACCTAAAGTAGAGTTGGCCTCATCCATCTTTCCCCTAAAAGCTGGGAAGACAGAAATACTGTAAGCAACTTCTGAGTCTGCAGGGACTTGAAGGGTCTCTTGAGAAAAACCGAACAGCTCTCCTTTCTCACCAACTCCACCCACCCAATGTAGGGCATTTATTTCCATCAACAATATCTACTTCCCATTTTTAAAAGGTAACCCATACCAATGTACTTTGGGACTGGCGTTATACCAGAAATCCTTATACCTTACCAAAATTTTCCTCCATATCCCTTTTTGTCCCACCTACAACCAACCCATCTAGAAAATAACATTTAAAAACAAAGAAAAAGGAGGGGAACAAATTAAATGAATGGTGATTTGGAGTATTTTTTCATATGATTACTAATAGTTTGAAATTATTTTGAGAACTATTCATGTTTTGACCACTTATATAAAGGGGTATCGCTTCTGATTTTATTTCTACTTGATACTTTTTTGTATATCTTGAATACCAAAACTTTGTAAAAAGTATATATTTTCCCTCATTAAATATTTTCCCTTATTTTAGAGGCATAAATTTTATTTTTGCAGAAGTTTTTAAATTTCATGTAATGACAGCTATCAATTCCTTTGCTTGTTATTTTATTCATTCTCCTGTAGGTTCTCTTCTTCTGGAAAGACTAAAAGAGTTATTTCCTCTATATAAACCATGGACTTCATTAGAGCACATTACACAGCCCCTTCTATCTTCTTCCTCCCCCTCCCCTTTTAAGACGCTTCCATTTTGCAGGACTTAGCATGAGGTTTAATACATAGTATATAGTAAATGTTTATTTGTCAACTGAATATAATTCAATGAAAATAAAAATCTTTACAGAAACAAAGTAAGACTTCAAAAATCGGAGAGAGAGGTATTGTTAATTTTTTTCAGCCATGTCAAACAAATTGACAATACTACACCAATTAATTTACATATTTATTACTTTAATTTAGAGAATCAGACAAGATAATAACAGATTCATGTGGAATGACTGAAAAGTGAAATGGCCTTTGATAGGAGGTTAATGTTTTCCTTTTATTAGAAGTATTTGAGTAAAGACTAGATGACCACTTATTAGGTATTTTTAAAAATAAGTCATTGGCCTAGATGGTCTAGAGGAAACTTCTAGATCTAAATGTATAATTACTTTGATTCTGTGATACACGAGATTCTACTAAAGTACCCATTTATTCTCATCATCATATGAAACCACTAGTCTGGACACATTTCACGAATAGATAAAAGATAGAATAACAAAGCATTTACTTTATGAAGGTAGCATATTTTGAAGCTACACTGATCATGATGTAGTGGGAAGAATTTTAAGTTTGGAAATAATGAATCTGGAATTGAATTCCATGCCCCAACTTACTACCTGTGTGGCATTAACCAAGTTGCTTAATCTCCTTTGGTCTCAGCTCCTCCTTCTGTGGAGTGGGAAAATTGGATTTCATATGACCTTTAAGGTCTCTTTAAACTAAATCCTTTGACATATGGGAAGTCCCAGTCTAACCAGCAGGCAACAGTTCAACTGAGCATGGGCTAGTTTTTTTGCAGCTAGGGCATCAGAAAGACTGTGAGTTAAAGTTCTAGAGTTGAAAATATTTTTATTCAACATTTACACAGAAAGATAGTGTTATTATAACCAATTTGATCATGTTAAATATCAAGGATAACAATCTTGCCATGAGCCATATCTGTAGGTCATGGCTAGAAGATAAAGCAGGAGAGGAAGTATGGCAAAAAAAAAAAGCAAAACAAACAAAAAAAACCCAACAAAACAAGTGAGTGTGAGGCATAATGAAGCAATACAAATTACTTATAGCTATTGATAAAACAATAGAAAACACATTCTACTGACAAGTCAGGAGAATCATATTTGTATCCAAGGACCACAATAAGTCTTTACTATTTCACAGAATTAGATTCCAGAAGTGACAATATTAATAAATATAGTGTCTAAAATTATTTAGCAATATCTAAATAGAAACAATTAATATTCCTGGTCTTCCTGTTTAATGGAATTCACACATATTGATTTTCAGTCATATTAGCATAGGAATAATATTTTCACTTTGGATATGGCTCTTCATCATATCATATAAAGCAATGTATCATCTGTTAAAGAATATTGGAAATATTTGCCTACTGTTATAGGATCTAATTGCAAATTGCAAGGGAAAATGGTATTTTGTTTCTTTGGGGGAAAGTTATGCTTTCCTATACATATGCATCATACTATTTTTAATACTATGATTGAGATGTCAAAGCATTAATAACTTTTAAGATTTCACATATTGTGAATATGGGTAATTTTTGTATAATCTTTTACTTTTTTGTTTATGGAATATAATTTAAATATTTTGGGACGGTTAAAGTCTTGCTTGTTCTTACTGTGGAATGAGAAATAGCCATTTGGTTAAACATCTTTTTATCACATCAGTTGTTGTGTTAATGTGAATATAGTTTTATAATGTAATCCACCCTTCCTTTTTCATGAATCAAAATGTAAATATGTGAATTTATAAAAAAAAATATTCAAAATGATTAAAACTAAACAAAAAAGCATAAATGTGGAGTTAGAAAGGTCTGCAACTGTGCTAATAGCCTAAGAGACAAATGAATAAAAAGTTTCTCTTTCCTTGAGAAGTCATACATTATATAACATACCAGAGAATAACTAAAACATGAATGGAAAACTAGACTTGAGAATGAAACAGAAAAGGAAAGAAATATAGGTGAAGAAGTAATTAAGCAACCCTTATTGTAATAGAGAGTTGTAAACTGATGTTATCCAAACTAGAAGGATAGATGATGAGAGGGAAGGCAATATTCCACAATTTTATGTGGGGTATGAAGGGAAAAAAAATTCGTTGTTAAAGTGGAAAAATAAATTAATTAAAATAAAGAAACTTGAAATTAATCAGAAAGCAAGAAGGAAAATATTTGTGGTTATAGACACTGATAAAAATCATATAAGTAAAACTAAACACAGAAATAATGAGCTACCTTGTAAAGTGTATGTGAGGAGAATGGAGCCAAGATGGCAGAGTAAAGGTAGGATTTTATCTGAGATTTCCAAAATTTTCCTGTAAACAACTTTAAAATAAAGCCCCAAATCAAATTCTAGAACAAAAGAACTAAAAAAAGTGCTTAAGTGAACAATTTTCTTCCCAAGACAACTTAGGAGGTTGTGTAAAAGTTTGTGTACCTGAAGTGTCTGTCAGGACTAGAGTATGAGTCAACATAGACAGTGCAAGATATCAACTGTCTTTGAAAATGGCTACATTAATAGGTTCTAAGAGCTCTCCATGCACAGAAAGTGAAGGGGTTGGACAACTGGTTAGAAGATTATAGGGAACCCTTTTCTGACATGGGTGCAAAATCCATGCATTGCCCATATATACTTCTGGGTCACAGTTCAAAGGTGAAAAGGAATACTGGTATAATAATATGTGCTGATGCATGAGGACAGGGACCTTGCTACAGTTCTAGGGCCAAGAAGATTGCTTGTGTTCACTCACGAGGGAATAGAGGCCTTGGTCTCAGTTCTAAGCCAGAAAGAAGGAAAGGTTCTTATGACCAGAGTAGAGCAGGAGACTGAGTCTCAGTTGTAGCCACAAGGGAGCAGATGCCCTGGTCACAGTTGTGGAATAGGGATGATTGCTTGTGGTTTCTCACAGACAAAATCACAGGACATCAGTGCAGTGACCAAACCTCTCCTTAGATTATACCACCTTGGAAAAAGTGAAAATCACAAACCCTTAGAATGAGCTCTGGAAACAGCAGCATGAAACCTGGGACACTGCTTGCTCTACCCAGGGAGCAGAGACCAACTTTAACATAAAGTTAAAAGCCAAGAAATAGACTGGAAAATGAGGAAACAACAAAAAGGGGGAACTAGGCATGGAAAGTTAAAGATAAAGAGCTCACAGCTGAAAGAAGAGAAACTTAAAAGGAATTTTAAAAACTAAATAGCAGAGATATAGGAAAAATTGGAAAAAATAATACAGTGATGCAAGAATATTGTGAAAATCAAGTCAATAACTTGATAAAGGAGGCACAAAAATATACTGAAGAAAATAGCACCTTAAAATATAATTAACCAAATAGAAAAGGAGGTACAAAAGTTTAATGAAGAATATAATTCCTTAAAAAAATTAGAGCTGGTCAATTGAAAGTTAATGACTCTATGAGACATTAAGAAATAATAAAACAAAATAAAAATAATAAAAAAAGAGAAAATGTGTAATATCTTATAGGGAAAACAACTGACCTGGAAATAAACTCTGAAGAGATAATTTAAAAATTATTAAAACTCCCTGAAAATCATGATAAAAAAGAACCTAGACATCTTTCAATAAATTATCAAAGCAAATTGCCCTGATACCCATGAAACATAGGGTAAAATAGAAATACAAAAAAAATTTATTGATCACCTCCTGAAAGAGATGTCAAAATGTAAACTCTCAAGAATATTATAGCCAAATTGCAGAGATCCAGAGTCAGGGAGAAAATAATCCAAGTATCCAGAAATAAACAAGTCAAATGTTGTGAGGTCATAGGATCACAGAAGATTTAACAGCTTCCATCGTAAAGAATCGGAGACCTTGGAACATGATATTCTGGAAGGCGAAGGAAAGAGGATTACAATGAAGAACCAACTATACAGCAAATTGAGTATAATCCTTCAGGCAAAAAAGAGATAAAGCAGAGGACTTTTACATGTTTCTAATGAAAAAGGTTAATTCATTGCTAAAATATTATCAGGAACTATTTTGTCAAAGTACATGCCAGTAAATCTAACAAGATAAGTAAAATGGATGAATATTTACAAAAAATATAAAATACCAAGGTTAACAGAAGGTTAAATAGAGTTGTTAAATAAACTTATTTAAAAAAATTATTTAAACAAGCAATAAATGAGATCTCTAAGAAAATATTCCCACCTCCAGATTAATTCACAAGTGAATTTCTTCAAATATTAAAACAAACAAGCAAACTATGCTTAATTCAATTACTATAGAAACTAATTGGGAAAATAGGCAAAGAAGGAGTCCTACCAAATTCCTTTTATGATGCAAATATGGTGCTGATGTATAAAACAGGTAGAGGAAAAACAAAGGAAAAAAGTAACCATACATCAATTTCCCTAATGAGTATTGATGCAGCATTTTAAATAAAATTCAGACAAATATGATTAGGTGGGATGTATACCAGAAATGCAGGAAAACTATGAGCAAAGTTGATCATATCAATAACAAAATAAGAGAAACCAAATGGTTATCTCAAAGAAGAAGGAAAAGCTATTAACAGATTGCAGTACTCATTCCTGACTTAGAAAAAAAAAATACTAGAAAGTATAGGAAGAAATGGAGCTTTCCATAAAATGAGAATTAGTATTCATCAAAACCTATCAGTAAAAATTATATACAATGGGGATAAACTAGAAACCTTCCCAATAAGCTCAGAAGTGAAGCAATGATGGCCATTATCACTTATATTTTTCAATATTTTGCTAGAAATGCTAATTATAGCAATCAGAGAAGGAAATAAATTGAAAGAATTAAAACAGCCGGAAATAAAACAACAGAAAAAAAATTATCACACTTTGCATATGATATGAGGGTATACTTAGAGAATCCTAGAGAATCAAGTAAAAAAAAAAACAACTAGTTGAAATAGATAAGCAACTTCAGCAAAATTTCAGGATATAAAAAACAAACCCACATAAATCATCAACATTTCTTTATATTACCAATAAGGTGCAGGAAGAAGAAATAAAGAAAATCTCTTTAAAATAGCTGTAACCATTAGAAAATACTTTGGTGGCTACTTGCTAAGACAAACCTAGGAACTACATGAACACAACTGCATAACAGTTGTCACACAAATAAAGTCAGATCTAAACAATTGGAAGACTATTAAATTGCACAGGTTAGACTGAGCTAATATAATAAAAATGACAAGTTGATTTATTTATTCAATGCTATGGTGAACTACCAAAATTATTTTATTGAGCTAGAAAAATAATAATATTCATCTGAAAGAACAAAAGTCAATATAAAGGAAATCAATTTAAAAAACAACAACAAATGACCAAACAGACATGAGCAAAGGTGGCCTAGATTACTAGTACTCAAACTACATTACAAAGTTGTAGTTATCAAAAGTATCTGATACTGGCTAAAATATAATGTAGGATCAGTGGAATAGACTAGGTGCACAATACACTGTATTGAATGGCCATAATAATCTAGTATTTGATAATCCTAAAGATCTAAACTTTTGAGACAATAGCTATATGACAAAAATTGCTAGGAAAACTGGAAAGTAGTTTGGCAGAAACTAGGTACAGATTAACATGTCACACTGTATACCAATATGAGGTCAAAAGAGGTACATGATTTAGACATAAAGGGTGATATCATATGTACATTGAGAAGCATGTAATATTTTAGGTGTCAGAGCTATAGATAATTTATGACCAAAGAAGAGATAAAGAGTTTGATGGGATATAAAATCCATTATTCTTTTTACATCAAATTAAAAAGTTTTGCTCAAACAAATAAATATAAGATTAGAAGGAAAGTAGGAAACTGGGGAAAAGATATTGTTAACAGCAAGTTTCTTTGATGAAAGCCTTATTTCTCAGATATATAGAGAACTTAGTCAAATTTACAATCATTCCCTAATTGATAAATGGTCAAATGATATGAACTGGCAGTTCTCAAAGGGAATTAAAGCTGTTAATAGTCATATGAATAAATGTTCTAACTCATCATTGATTAAATAAATCCAAATTAATATAATTCTGAGGTACTACCCCAAACTTATTAGATTGGCTAATAGGACAGAAAAGGAAAATGGTGGATTGTTGAGGGGATATGGGAAAAATGAAACATTAATGCACATTAATTCTGTGAACTGATTCAAACATTCAGCAGAGCAATTTGGAACTATGCCTAAAGGGCTATGCAACTATGCATACCCTTTGACCTAGCAATACCACTACTTGGTCTATATTTCAAAGAGATTTTTTTTTTTTTTTAGCAATTGGGGTTGTTAATTAAGGTTACATGGCCAGTTTTCTTTTCTTTGTGTGTGTGTGTGTGTGTGTGTGTGTGTGTGTGTGTGTGTGTGTGTGTATGTGTGTGTGCTAAGTATCTCAGGCCGGAACTGATCCTAGGTCCTCCTGACTCCAGGGCCAGCGCTTTGACTTATGATGCCACCTAGCCGCCCCTAAAGAGATTATTTTTAAGGGAAAAAGGACCTATATGTACAAAAATAATTATAGCAGCTTCTTTGTAGTGGCATAGAATTGGACATTGAGGGGATATCCATTAACTGGGAGACAGCTGAAAATGTTTTGTTACATTATTTTGATGAAATACTATCATGTTATAAGAAATTACAAGCTGGATAACTTCAGAAAAACCTGAAAAGACATATAAATTTATGTAAGGTGAAGTGGGCAGAACCAGGTGTACTTTGTACACAATAAACACAGTATTGTATGGTTATTAACTGTGAATAACTTAGCTATTTTCAGTAATACGATGATTAAAAACAATTGTGAAGTACTTATGTTGAAAAATTTTGTCTACCTCCAGAGAAAGAACTGATGGAGTCTGAAAGCAGATCAAAGCATACTTTTAATTTTTTTTGGTCTGTCTTTTCTTTTACAACATGATTTAATATGGAAACACATTTTCCATGATTGCACATGTAGAATATATATCAAATTTCTTCCCTTCTCAAGAAGGGACTAGGGGATGGTGGGAGATAATTTGGAACTAAAACTAAAATAAATGATTGTTAAAAATTATTATTACATGTAATTGGAAAAATATATATTTTAAAAAGTGTGTGAGTAGTAGGGCATAAGAACCAATGTAAACAATAAAAATACATGTAGGAAAATGAACAATTTTAACCACTAATTTTACTGCACGCAAAAATACACATAAAACATTAAAAGCTATGCAGAATGAAAATGGCAAAATATAAAATGATTTTTTATGCTTTAGGAAATTAAAAGAGCAAGCATTGTAATCAGAATTCCAGGCAAGGCAACAAGGCAATTTATTTTTATACAATTAGAAGTGACATATAAATGTTATCTTAATAGGTATTATGGTCAAATGAATACACGTGTGTGCATATATATATATATATATATATATATATATATATATATATATATATCTGTGTGTGTGTGTGTGTGTGTGTGTGTGTGGTGTATCTCCCCATAAGTGTGAATACACACACAGATTCTTATCAAACATAAGCATTTTGTTAATATTTTATCAACCATCAAAATAATTTGGTATTTTAAAAAATAGAAAAATAAATATCAATAGAACAGTTGAGACAATTAACCCAGAAGCAAACAAATCCATAATCCAATGTTTAAAAAAAAAACAACCAAGAACAAAACCTGGGGAAATAACTCTATTACACCAAAAACTTCTGGGAACACCAAAAATCAATTTGGCAGAAATAAAATTATGGATAGTAATTTATGCCACCTACCACAACAAATTATAAATATAAGTGCAAAACAAAGATAAAGGTCCTATCATTTAAAAAGATAGAAAAGCATAGAATCTTTTACTATGGCTAGAGGGAATCTTTTCAGACAAAAAAGAAATAAAGGAAACCACAAGAGAGAGAGAACAACATAAATTGTATCACCTTCAAGAGATTTGGAATAAATAAAATATATGCAACTGGAATAAAAAATGGTTAAATGGGGAAAAATTTTCATCAAATATCTTTGATTAGAATCTGATACCTCAGAAGGATAAAGAAGTGACAAAAATTTATAACCAGTAACCATTTCCCCCCATAAAGAATTACATAGTATTAACAACTATATAAAAGATTGATCAAAGTCATTCATAAGAGAAATGCAAGTTAAAATAATTCTGAGGGTTCACTTCAATCCCATTAAAGCAACAAAAGATGGAAATTATATTGGAGGTTCTCTAATGGGGGTATAGGCACATTAAATTTTTATTTTATTGTATTTTTTGATTCATGAATTGATTGAACTATTCTGGAGAGCAATTTGGAATTATGTGAGGAAATTTACTAAATTGAATGATATAGTAATATACTAGGAAAAGTGACTATTCTAGAGTCAGAGATCTTGGATTCAAATTCAATTTTAATGTTTACTAAATGTGTGAATGTGGGTAAAAATTTACCTGTTCTTGTTTTCTATTTCCTCACCAGTAAAATAAGGAGCCTAATTTAGATTGCATATGAAATCCCTTCTAGTCTGATTTATTATCTACAATCCACCTAATGAACAGGTGCCCTCTGGTAGTCAACAGGGGGAAAAAGCCTTTTACATAACCAGGTAAAAAGTAATAATAGTTATTATATTATTAAATGTAACACAAGTATATTTAAATAATATAGATTTATATTATATATAAATAAAAATAATATAATGCAAATATATTATATATTATTACTTCTGTGATAACTCAAAATATTAACAAAGTAATAGTATTTTAGTGTATACTTGGAGTCACTGTAGTATAGAAATTAAATGGAACATTTTATTGTCATCATTTCCCATCAAATGATGAGTATCAGAAATTCAGAGGGATGTGAGAAGACTTGTCTGAACTGATACAGAATAAGATACAACAAAGAGAAAAATATACATAACTAAAATAGTATGTAAATAAATACATCAAATGTCAGCTTGAGAAGTCATAATGAAGTCCTATTTGGTGCAAAGAGGTGGCAAAGCTTAATAGGTGGAGAATTTGCCTCTAAGTCAGAAAAGCAAGTATAATTTGTTCTAGTAAAATTACTGACATATATTGCGTCAATGAACCCAGGCAAATAAGAACTTCAAAATGCACTAGGCCAGTGATACCAGTCTCACATAGAAATGATGTCCAATAAGCCACATATTAGGATCTCTTCAGGCTTCATATTGATTTAATTTTTAAATGTATTATTATTTTTGTTTTGTTATATATTTTATTGTTTGGTTAAATATTTCCTAATTACATTTTAGCCTAACTTCAGGCTGCCCTTGGAAGCGTTGTGGCTGACATCTTTGTTTTAGACAATTTTCTAAAGAATATTAAGGAGCAGAGAAGGTGGCAGAATTCATTGATGAGGGAACTTTCTTATTAAAATTTTCCATCTACCAGTGAAATCACAGGTTGGGTCTTTGTCCTATCTGATATTGGTTCTAAAAGAAGTGATGGCAAAACACTCAGTAGAAAGCTGAAAGGAAGTGGGAAAAAGAGAGACAATAGTAGTAGGGGGTGATTGATGTGGAATATGGCATGCAACTTCAAATGCATCTATTAAGTTAGTTGGCTTAACTTAAATGCTTTTTCTTTGTCTTCAGTAAGGGTTTAAGATAAATCAGACTGCTAAAAAGAGACATCAATAACATTTTATTTAGGCACATTATACATGGGAAAGTACTACAGTTGTGGAGATAGTTTTGAGGTAACCAAATATTTAAAATATAATTTTTAGACAAGAGTAATTATTAAAGTTTTGAAGAATTCAGTGTCTGCATAATGGTATCAAATTCACTATGTATATAAACCATGAAATAATGTCTAGATAATCCTTTACTCAAAGATTAGTTTGATTTTTCAGAATTAGACTAAATATTGATTTCAACCTCTGGCCACCCTTTAAAATCTCAAAAATTGGGCTACTACAGATTAAGATGAGTATTTTAACTAGATAATCTAAACCAATTCTTGTAACTTCCAAAAGCAAGAGGGAGCCTAGAGCAATAATACAGCTATATATATTTTCACCAACAACTGGGAGAGTTTTCAACATGTGAATTAATTTCTTCCTCCCAATCTAGGTCAAGATAAATGTAAACCTTTGCAACTCATGCTATAGACCAAAAAGTAAAATAATAAAGCATCAAAGAAATTTGAAAGGAAATATTACTTAACTGTATTAGGTAGCCTTAATAAATTATTTCATACTTTTCAAATCAGTATTATAAGTGGCATGTAGGACATGAAAGGGAGTGAGGAACAGTAAGGCTACATAAAAAGCTGTACTTATTTGACTTACGGGTGTTTGAATTGTATTTGTTATCTAGTTACTTTTTAATGTTTAATGAACTGGAAAAAGGGAAACTAGAAGGGGATGAGGAGCTCTACAGAGATAATACATATAGTGAAAGTCATGCTTGATCCTATAGGGCAGCAGTATCTACAAAACTCTCAGCATTCAAGCCAAAATGTCAATGTTTATTTATTTACAGTATTTATTAAAAGGAGATTTTCTCCTTTTGTAATCATGGCAGGTGTCTTTTTCAAGTTAAGAAAACAAAGTTAAATTCTTTCAACTTTATTGTAATATAGACCTTCTCAGTATTATTTTCTTTACAAAAAAAGGAGGCTTATCTTTTTTTAAACAAATGCTTTATTAACTTCTCTTTTATATCATCCGTTTCCACCAGATTTTGAGTTACAATTATTCCCCCCCTGTTTTTCCCCTACCCACCCTCCCAGAATAGCAGTCCCACAAGATATCGCATCCTCTAATCTGCTCTCTCCCATATCTTCTCCCATACCCCCTTCGACTTTTCCATTAGAGGAAGGTGAATCTTTGTGTCCCAGTGTCTGCACATCTTATCTCCAAATTACAAGCAAAAGAGTATTAATAATAGTATTTATATATATTTGAAACACTTAATCTTAAGACCTTGAATTTCAGGTCCATTCCCTTACTCCCTTGTCACCCATTGCCTCTGAGAAGTTAAGTAATTCAGCATATGTTGTATATGTCTAGCTATGCACAACATTACCGTAGTAGATATATTGTACAAGGATGCTTATAATTTCCTCCCCCTCATCCCACCCCCCACCTGGTCCATTCCCTATTTGATCCTGTCCCTCTTCTTTGGGGGGTACTTCCAACCTTCCCTCCCCCCAAGGTTGCCCTCCCATTCATCATCCCTCCTCTCATCCCCCTTCCACCTATTTTGCTGCAGGTTGAGATATCCCATTTAGTATGTATGCCATTGTCTCCCAGCACCAAATTCAATGAGAATGTGGTTTTGCCTTTTTGCCTTCCTATTCTTCCCCTCCCTTGTAACCACTTCCCCTTGCTTCTTCTACATGGGATAGTTTACCCTACCCTGTCTCTCCCCATCTCCTCTTGCCACTTTCCTCTCTCACCTCATAATTTCACCCCTTGATTATCCTCCCTTGCCAACAAATTCAACCTATGCCCTCTATCCATATATAACTGTAAACATATATACACATATTCACATATGCATTCATATGACCATACACCCTTCTACCATTATTTTCATAGTGAGAAAGATTTCCTCAGTCACAGTTATTGTTTTTCCATATAGGAATGTAAATAGTTCAACTTTGATAAGTTCCTTTTGATTTCTTTTCCCTGGTTACCTTCTCAGGTATCTCTTACTTCTTGTGTCTGGATGTCAAATTTTCTGTTCAACTCTGTTTTTTTCCTCAAGAATGCTTGAAAGTCCTCTATTCCACTGAATGACCATATTTTCCCCTGAAACAAAATACTCAGTTTTGCTGGGTAGGTGACCCTTGGGTTCATTCCCAGCTCTTTTGCCCTCTGGAATATCATATTCCATGCCCTTTGATCCCTCAGTGTAGAAGCTGCCGGGTCCTGTGCTATTCTGATTGTGTTTCCACAATATTGAAATTGTTTCTTCCTGGCTGCTTGTAGTATTTTCTCCTTGATCTGGGGATTCTGGAACCTGGATATAATATTCCTGGGAGTTTTCTTTTTGGGATCTTTTTCAGGAGGTGATCTGTGGATTCTTTCAACCTCTATTTTGCCCTCTGGATCTAAAACATCAGGGCAATTTTCCTTTAGAATTTCTTGAAGGGTGATTTCTAGGTTCTTTCTTTGATCATGGCTTTCAGGTAGTCCAATAATTTTTAAATTGTCTCTCCTGGATCTATTTTCCAGGTCAGTGGTTTTTCCCATGAGATATTTCACATTGCTTTCTACTCTTTCATTTGTTTGGATCTGCTTAACAGCATCTTGATTTCTCATAAAGTCATTGGCTTCCATTTGCTCCAGTCTAACTCTGAAGGAATGAATCTCCTCAGTGAGCTTTTGAGATTTTTTTCCATCTGGCAAATTTGACTTTTTAAGGCATTCTTCTCCTCATTGCCCCTTTGGGCCTCCTTTGCCATTTGAGTTAGTCTATTTTTTAAGGTGTTGTTTTCCTCAGTCAGGCTATTGACCCTCATTTCATACTTTTCCTGCATCCTTCTCATTTCTCTTCCCAATTTTTCCTCCACTTCTCTTATTTGATTTTTAAAGTCCTTCTTAATGTCCTCTGTGGCCTGCAATCCGCTCATGTTTTGCCCTGGGGCTTTTGGAGCAGGACTTCTGACCTTACATTCCTCCTCTTATTCTATGCTTCGATTCTCTTTGCCCCCAAAGTAGGAGTCTAAGGTTGCATTTTTCTGTTTAATTTGTTTCCTTTGCCTTGGCATGTTGCCACTTAATTACTTGACTTTTGGGCTTGTTGCCACAGTATGGCTCTGCTGCCAGACAGGGGGCCAGACAGGGGAATTTTCTTCCCGAATGTGTGGGGGGACAACTTCCGTTTCTGGCAAGCTGGAAACCCACCCACGACCTCCACCCCAGATCACAATCCAGATCCAGGGAGGTTAGAGCAAGAGTGATTATCCCCCCAAGAGTAATCACTGGATTTCCCTACAGTTAGCAGGCCAGGTGCTAGAGCTGCCTCTGAAAACTACAAAATGGCATGTCTCCTCAGTGGCTTCTTGCCCTCAGGGGAGGACGCCAACACATTCCCAAAATACTGGTCCCAAAGTCCATAGGGCATTAACCTCTCACTTTGTCCTAGTCATGTCTATGTTGATAATTCTGGAATCACCACAGCTGCTGGCATTCTGGGGTCCCTCCAGCTGCCTGCTGGCCCTGCCGCCCTGGGGCTAAATCCTCGACTCAGGCGGACCTGTGCTTGGCTCCCCGGGCACTGCGGGCTGCACTGCCTGTTCCCAGAGAACTGTGCTCATCCTTCCTGCAGGGCTGCTGGGCTGTCCTCAGTTGGAGGTTAGCTTCTCTGTGTCGTTCTCTGAGTGCCGGGGCTCCAGAAGTTGTTCAGAGTCCCCTTTTACATAGTTTGGAGGTGATCTGTGGGGAGTGGCTTGGATGAGCTGTTTCTACTCCTCCATCTTGGCTCTGCCCCCTCCCATAATCGGGGCTTATCTTTTAACTATCCAATATTTAAGATGCAATCCCAATCAAGGGTAACTGACAGAGAGTGCACAGAGCAAAAGGAGTCTACTTTTGCACTCAAGTTCATGTTCCTGACTTTAGTGGGAGTTGCATGAATCCTTTTGTACTCAGAATTTGTCCATGTATCTAGTCAGGGAGTGTGAAGAAGAAGGTGTTTCTTAAGAAATACGATAATTTAATATAGAAAAATTAACATCCTTATGATCAAACCCTTCCTGATTAAGATTGTACATGGCTAGAATTTCAACTGTCATTACATTTTATACATCTAAGAGAAGAATAATGCTTCAAAATGTATCTATTCTATTGCTCTCCTCCTCTTCCCCCCACATTGAATCAATAAGTTCATTTGTGGCTGTGTAGAACAATAATCTTCCACCTTTTCAAGAAGGGGATTCACTTTTCATTTCTGGAGTCTCAGGATACAATGTCCTACTAGGTGTCAGTCTCAGCACTCCTCCCTTTCCATTATGTTGACTGCTAGCAGGAGAAGACTGTGGCTTCTGGTTGTGCATTTCCTGAATTCACACATTTGTTAAAAATCATCATGAATGGATATAATTGTGATTACCAGGAAACATTAAGGATGAGGCTCAAAGATTGACCACTCAGTCAAGATAAACAGGAAAGAAACTGGTGGAATACATTTATACATCATATGGAGTAAAAGAGGACCTTTTTTTCTTTAGGGAATCCTAGTTATCATATAGCATTAGATAGTGTGCATCACTTGCAGTGTACATAGAACTATGACATCAATGCCTAAATAAATCAACATAATTTTCTCATAAGTTCAATTTCCTAAAGAATTTTTTTTTCTTTTTGGCTCAGCAATGGCAATATCTTCTCTTGATTATCTGTAAACCTTGCTCTTTGTAGACTGGAGCAGTGTCAAGGTCAGGACCATATAGCTTGATTCTTGGCTAGAAAAGTCCTTTATTGTTACATGATTAATTTAACCATTCTGCCTTGGTTCAGGGGCTTAACTGATTTCTTAAAATCAGGTCTTGGAGCAGAGAGATTTTCATTCATAACCTATGTCTGACACTGACCATGGTTAATTCAATCCAACAAGCCCCTGTAAAGCTTCCAGTTCCAAGTATGAACAGCTTGGAACAAGAAATAATTTTGATAAGGTTTCATATCAAGACAGCAGTAATCATGAATATGTGTTTCTACTAACATTAGTCTGATATGTAATGCTTGACCTTGTCCAGATGAAAGTAGATTAAACTTTTTTCCCCATCCTTAGTTATTTCTCTCTCAGCTAAGTGCTGGATTTCATGTCATACTTATGTATACATTGCTTTCTTTTATTGTGTTTTTAGTTCCGTGTTTTTTCAGAATGAGTATTACCCTAAGGAAATGTGCAGAAGTTGTAACACTCAAAGAGGACACTTCAATTATGTTTAGAGCTATTGAAGCCGTTGTTGATGTTGAGAAGTCAAGCATTTCAAGGATAATCCGGGCCTACAATTGAACAAGATTAGTTAGCAGTGAAACTCAAAGAAAAGTACAGTCAAAAATGAAAAACAATGTCAGGAACTAAAGTTATTTCTGTGAAACAGTGTAATTAATACTCAAAAAACCAAAGACCTAGCCTCATTGAATAATAACAACAAAAGAAAGATAAAATCCTTTTAATAAATATGCAGTCAACTGAAGCAAATTTCTGCTTTGTGTATTTAAAAAATGAATATCTCATTCTTCATCTTTTGTCCACTGTATTTCTGTCAGATGGAAGTTATCACCCTTTCTATAATTATTATATTTAGTATATAATGCACTATAATATAATATGATATGATACAACATAATATGATATAATATGATACAATATGATATGATATGACATATGATACAATATAATGTAATATGATATGATATTATATACTATACTATACTGATATACTATAATATGATATGATATGATGTGATGTGATATAATGTGATATGATATACTATACTATAATATATATATACTGATATACTATGATATGCTATAATGTGATGTAACATGATATTATATAAAGATAATGTAATGTGATGTGATATAATATATTATATAATAATGTTGACATTATACTATAATTTTCCATGATATTCATATGCATAATTTTATATAGCTATTCCTTAATGGAGTGAGGGAAGTTTCCTTTAGTTTTAAGCTTTTTGATAGTACACTATCCCTTGCTTGTTCATAAACTATTCTCCTATTCATAGACTCAAAAATAATTTTTTCGCCTTGCTTCTCTATTTTGCTTAGGATGTCACCTTTTGTATCTAAGTCTTGTAGGCATTTTGAACTTGTCCCAGTGTGAGAAATAGGGTGTCCAAGCCACTCTGACCCCAGATTTCCTCCAAACTATGTAAAAGGGGATTCTGAATAACTTCTGGAGCCCTAGCACCCACAGAATGACACAGAGAAGCTAACCTCTCACTGAGGACAGCCAAGCAGCCGTGCAGGAAGGACCAGGGCAGTGGTCTGGGAGCTGGCAGCGCAGTGGGGAGATCACGGGGATCCAAGCACAGGTCTTGTCCGCCTGAGTCGTGGTTTTAGCTCCAGGGCGGCAGGGCCAGCAACTGGCTGAAGAGACCCCAGAACACCAACAGCTGTGGCGATTCCAGAATTATCAACATAGACATGCCTAGGACAAAGTGAGAGGTTAGTGCCCTATGGACTTTGGGACCAGTATTTGGGGAACACGTCGGCTTCCTCCCCTGGAGGCTAGAAGCCTCTGAGGAGACATTCAATTTTGTAGTTTTCCGAGGCAGCTCCAGCTCCTGGCCTGCGAACTGTAGGGAGATCCAGTGATCAGTCTTGGGGGGGGGGGGGGGCGGCGGGTAATCTCTCTTGCTTTAACCTCCCTGGATCTGGATTGTCATCTGGGTTGGAGGTCGTGCATGGGTTTCCAGCTTGCCAGAAATGGAAGTTGCTCACCCCCACACGTTTGGGATGAAAATTCCCCTATCTGGTGGCAAACACATAGTGTGGCAACAAGCCCAAAAGTCAAGTAATTAAGTGGCAACATGCCAAGGCAAAGGAAACAAATTAAACAGAAAAATGCAACCCTAGACTCCTACTTTGGGGGCAAGAAGGGTCGAAGCATGGAGCGGGAAGAGGACTCTTAGGTCAGAAGTCCTGCTCCAAAAGCCCCAGGGGAAAACATGAGCGGGTTACAGGCCATAGAGGACCTTAAGGACTTTAAAAATCAAATAAGAGAAGTGGACAAAAAATTGGAAAGAGAAATGAGAAGGATGCAGGAAAGTATGAAATGAGGGTCAATAGCCTGACTGAGGAAAACAGCACCTTAAAAATAGACTAACTCAAATGGCAAAGGAGGCCCAAAAGGGCAATGAGGAGAAGAATGCCTTAAAAAGCCGAATTTGCCAGATGGAAAAAGAATCTCAAAAGCTCACTGAGGAGATTCATTCCCTCAGAGTTAGACTGGAGCAAATGGAAGCTAATGACTTTATGAGAAATCAAGATACTATTAAACAGATACAAACAAATGAAAGAGTAGAAGGCAATGTGAAATATCTCATGGGAAAAACCACTGACCTGGAAAATAGATCCAGGAGAGACAATTGAAAAATTATTGGACTACCTGAAAGCCATGATCAAAGAAAGAACATAGAAATCACCCTTCAAGAAATTCTCAAGGAAAATTGCCCTGATGTTTTAGATCCAGAGGGCAAAATAGAGGTTGAAAGAATCCACAGATCACCTCCTGAAAAAGATCCTAAAAAGAAAACTCCCAGGAATATTATAGCCAGGTTCCAGAATCCCCAGATGAGGGAGAAAATACTCCAAGCAGCCAGGAAGAAACAATTTCAATATTGTGGAAACACAACCAGAATAGCACAGGACCTGGCAGCTTCTACACTGAGGATCAAAGGGCATGGAATATGATATTCCAGAGGGCAAAAGAGCTAGGAATGAACCCAAGGTTCACCTACCCAGCAAAACTGAGTATTTTGTTTCAGGGGAAATTATGGTTATTCAGTAGAATAGAGGACTTTCAAGCACTCTTGAGGAAAAACACCAGAACTGAATAGAAAATTTGACATCCAGACACAAGAAGCAGGAGATGCCTGAGAAGGTAACCAGGGAAAAGAAATCAAAAGGAACTTATCAAAGTTGAACTATTTACATTCCTATATGGAAAAACAATAACTGTGACTGAGGAAATCTTTCTCACTATGAAAATAATGGAAGCAGGGTGTATTGTCATGTGAATACATATGTGAATGTGTGTCTATATGGTTACAGTTATATATGGATAGACGGCATAGGTTGAATTTGTTGGGAAGGGAGGATACTCAAGGGCTGAAGTTGGGAGGGGAGAGAGGAAAGTGGCAGGAGGAGATGGGGAGAGACAAGGTGGGGTATACTATCTCATGTAGAGGAAGCAGGGGGAAGTGTTTGCAGGGGAGGGGAAAAATAGGAAGGGAAAAAGGTGAAACCACATTCTCATTGAATTTGATTCAGGGAGAGAATGACATACATAATAGGTGGGACATCTCAACCTACAGCAGAATGGGGTTAAGAGGGAGGAGAGGAGGGATAATGGGTGGGAGGGCATCCTTGGGGGGAGGGGAGGTTGGAGGTACCCAGTATGGAAGAGGGACAGGATCAAGTGGGGAATGGACCAGGTGAGGGGTGGGATGAGGGGGAGGGAATTATAGGCAGCCTTGTACAATATATCTACTATGATAATGTTGTGCATAGCTAGACATGTACAACATATACTGAATTACTTAACTTCCCAGAGGGAATGGGTGACAAGGGAGGAAGGAAATGGATCTGAAATTCAAGGTCTTAAGATTAAATGTTTCAAGTATATATAAATACTATTATTAATACTCTTTTGCTTGTAATTGGGAGATAAGATGTGCAGGCATTGGGATACAAAGATTCACCTTCCTCTAATGGAGAGGTCGAAGGGGGTGTGGGAGAGGATAGGGGAGAGAGCAGATCGGAGGAAGTGATGTCTTGCCGGACTGCTGTTCTGGGAGTGTGGGTAGGGGAAAAACCGGGGGGGGGGGGGGAAATGATTGTAACTCAAAATCTGCCGGAAATGAGTGATGTAAAACAGAAGTTAATAAAGCATTTGTTTAAATAAAAAAAATTGTCCCTGTGTGTGGTATGGAGTATCAATCTATACTGAATTTCTGCAAGGCTTCTGTTCAGTTTATCCTTTAGTTTTTAATGAATTTCCAGTTCTTATAGCAATATCTTGTGTCTTTACATTTATTGAACAGTATGTTAATTGTCTTCTATGTATTTTGTACCAATTCTATTCTTCTGAACAACTTCTGTGTAAATTTATACAATACTAAATATTTTTTATGATTATTGATTTGTAGTATAGTTGCAAATCTGGTAGAATTTATTCCCCACTTACCCACTTTTTTTTTTAATTAAACAAATGCTTCATTGACTTCTGATTTACATCATTCATTTCCACCAGATTATGGGTTACATTTTCCCCCCATTTTTCCCTACCCACCACCCCAGAATAGCAGTCCCACTAGATATCCCCTCATCCAATCTGCTCTCTCCAATATCTTCTCCTATAACCCCCTCGATTTTGCCATTAGGGCAAGGTGAATCTCTGAGCCCCAATGCCTGGACATATTATGAAACATTTAATTTTAAAACTGGGTAGGTGACCCTTGGGTTCACTCCCAGCTCTTTTGCCCTCTGGGATATCATATTCCATGCCCTTCTATCCCTCAATGTAGAAGCTGCCAGGTCCTGTGCCATTCTGATTGTGTTTCCACAATATTGAAATTGTTTCTTCCTGGCTGCTTGTAGTATTTTCTCCTTGATCTGGGGATTCTGGAACCTGGCTATAATATTCCTGGGAGTTTTCTTTTGGGATCTTTTTCAGGAGGTGATCTGTGGATTCTTTCAACCTCTATTTCCCCCTCTGGGTCTAAAACATCAGGGCAATTTTCCTTGAGAATTTCTTTAAAGATGATTTCTAGGTTCTTTCTTTGATCATGGCTTTCAGGTAGTCCAATAATTTTTAAATTATCTCTCCTGGATCTATTTTCCAGGTCAGTGGTTTTTCCCATGAGATATTTCACATTGCCTTCTATTCTTTCATTGTTTGGATCTGTTTAATAGTATCTTGATTTCTCATAAAGTCACTAGCTTCCATTTGCTCCAGTCTAACTCTGAAGGAATGAATCTCCTCAGTGAGCTTTTGAGATTCTTTTTCCATCTAGCAAATTCGACTTTTTAAGGCATTCTTCTCCTCATTGCCTTTCTGAGCCTCTTTTCCCATTTGAGTTAGTCTATTTTTTAAGGTGTTAATTTCCTCAGTCAGGCTGTTGACTGTCATTTCATACTTTTCTTGCATCTTTTTCATTTCTCTTCCCAAATTTTCCCCCACTTCTCTTATCTGCTTCTTAAGGTCCTCTATGGCCTGTAGCCGGCTTGTATTTTCATTTGGGGCTTTTGGTGCAGGAGTTCTGACCTCACAGTCCTCCTCCATGCTTTGAGCCTCTTTGCCCCTAAAATAGGAGTCCAATGTTGAACTTTTTTGTTTATTTTGTTTCGTTTGCCTAGGCATATTGCCACTTAATTACTTGATTTTGGGGCTTGTTGCCACAGTAGGACTCTGCCACTAGACAGGGGAGCTTCTGCCCAAACGTGGGGTCTTCACAACTTCCTCCAGTTGGGTGGCCTCTGTAAAGCCTCCACCCACTCTGGCAAGTTGGATACCCACCCCAAACTTCCCCCCCAGACCACAATTCAGATCCAGGCAGTTTAAAGCAATAGCGATTAACCCCCAGACTGATTGCTGGATCTTCCTACAGTTTGCAGACCAGGAGCTAGCGCCAGTACTGAAGCTGCAAAATGGCTTCTGTGCAGCTGTTTCTTCAGCAGCTTTTTACCCCCAAGGGAGGAAGCCACGTGTTCCCCAAATACTGGTCCCAAAGTCCATAGGGCACTAACCTCTCACTTTGTCCTAGGCATATCTGTGCTGATAATTCTGGAATCGCCACAATTGCTGGTGTTCTGGGGTTCCACCAGCCGGCTGAAGGCCCGGCCGCCCTGGGGCTAAAACTGCAGACCTGGGCCTCGGCTCTGTGGGCTGCACTGTCGGTTCCTAGCTCGCTGTGCTGCCTGCTCTCAGAGCGCTGCGCTGGCCGCTCCCTGCAGGGCTGCTGGGCTGTCCTCAACAGGAGGTTAGCTTCTCTGTGCCGTTCTGTGGGTGCTGTGGCTCCAGAAGTTGTTCGGAGCTCCCTTTCACATTGTTTGAAATTTGTGTGGGGCAAAGCACATTGGAAATGCTGTTTCTACTCTGCCATCTTGCTCCGCCCCCCTCTTACCCACTTTTTAAAAGTCTCCCTTGAAACGCTTAACTTTGCTCCTTCTAATGAATTTCAATATGATTTATCCTAGATCAAGAGAATAATCCTTTAGTAGATTGATCAGTATGACACTGAATAAATAAGCTTGGTCTGATTTACCTAGGAGTAATTAATATTTCTACAAATATTCCATAATGTTTGGGTGTCTATTTCTGTAAAGAGGTTTTTGTAGTTGCCTTAATATGATTGCTCAGTGTGTCTTGGCAAATATATATTCCCTAATATTTTATATGTTCCAAACCTATTTTCAATGATATTACTTTCTATGTCTTCTCACTCAGTTTTGTTGGTAATATTCCTCAATATGTCAGGGGAAAATATGGTCATTCAGTGGAATAGAGGACTTTCAAGCATTCTTGAGGGAAAAAACCAGAGTTGAATAGAAAATTTGACATTCAGTCACAAGAAGCAAGAGATGCTTGAGAAGGTAATCAAAAGGAACTTATCAAAGTTGAACTATTTACATTCCTACATGGAAAACAATAACTGTGTCTGATGAAAACTTTCTAATTATAAAAATAATTTAAGAAGGGTATATGGGCATATGTTTACAGGTATACATGGATAGAGGGCACAGGTTGAATTCGATGGGAAGCAGTGATTCTTAAGGGCTGAAGTTAAGAGGTGAGAGAGGAAAGTGGCAAGAGGAGATGGGGAGAGACAGGGTAGGGTAAACTATCTCATGTAGAAGAGGTAACGGGAAGTAGTTGCAGGGGAGGGGAAGAACAGGAAGGTAAAAAGGCAAAACCATATTCTCATTGAAGTTGGCTCAAGGAGAGAACCACACACATACTAAATGGGATATCTCACCCTGCAGGAGAATAGGGGCAAGGGGGATGAGAAGGGGGGTGATGAAGGGGAGGGCATTCTGGAGAGAGGGGAGGTTGGAAGTACCCACTATCAAAGAGGGACAGGATCAAAATAGGGAATACACCGGGTGGGAGGTTAGATGGGTGGGAGGAAAATATAAGCAGTCTTTTACAATATAGCTACTATGGTAATATTTTGCATAGCTATACATGTACAACACATACTGAATTGCTTATCTTCTCAGAGGGAGTGGGTGACAAGGGAGGAAGGGAATGGATCTGAAAATCAAAGTTTTAAAATTAAATGTTTCATAAGATGTCCAGGCATTGGGGCCCAGAGATTCACCTTGCCCTAATGGCAAAGTTGAAGGGGATATGGGAGAAGATATGGGAGAGAGCAGATTGGATGAGGGGATATCTAGTGACACTGCTGTTCTGGGGTGGTGGGTAGGGAAAAATAGGGGAAAAATTGTAACTCAAAATCTGGTTGAAATGAATGATGTACCAGAAGTTAATAAAGCATTTGCTTAATCAGAAACTGTGATTCTACAAGGTGGTGATGAGGAGTGAGTGCATTCCAGGCATGAAGGAGAGCTTGAGAAAAGACATGGATATAGGAATGTGAGAACTAGAGGAAGCCAGTTTGGCTGGACTGTGGTGTGAGAAACAGAATAATGTATAATGAGGGGGGAAAGATAGGGTAGAGGAAGTTGGAAAGTTTTTTAAAAGCCAGAGGAGATTACATTTTATTGTAGAGACAATAGGGAGTCCCTGGATTTTATTGAGGATGCCCATGATAGCATCAGGGTTTTCAAATTTTTCATAATAGAGATTAGTTTTCTCTAAAAGGCAACCAGGCTGTCCTAAAGACCTGACTGGATCCTGCTTCCCTTGTCACAGCTTCCTGGTTACCTAAGTGCATGAAGAATTCTGCTTTCTCAATTTGAAACTGTGCCCAAAGGGCTATAAAACTGTGCATACCCTTTGATCCAACAATATTACTACTAGGTCTGTATTCCAAGGAGATCATAAAGAAAGCAAAAGAACCCACATGTACAAAAATGTTTATAGCAGCTCTTTTTGCAATGGCAAAGAAATGGATTGAGGGGATGCCTATCAATTGGGAAATAGCTGAACAAGGTGTGGTATATGAATGCAGTGGAATACTATCGTATGGCTATAAGAAATGATGAGTAGGCAGAGTTCAGAAAAACCTGTAAAGAGTTCTATGAACTGATGCTGAGTGAAGTGAGCAGAACCAGGGGTACATTGTACACAGTAACAACAACATTGAGCTATGGTCAACTTTCACAGACTTAGCTCTTCTCAGTAATACAATGATCTAAGACAGTTCCTAAAGACTCATGATAGAAAACATTATCTACATTCAGAAAAAGGGCTATGGAATCGAAAATGCAGACTGAAGCATATTATTTTCTCTCTCTCTTTTTTTGTTTCATGGTTTCTCTTATTGGTTCTAATTCTTCTTTACAACATGATTAATGCGAATATATACTTAATGTGAAAAAATATTGCTGAATATGGAATTTTTATACCCTACCACTTTGCTGAATTTATTGTTTCAATTAATTTTAGTTGACTTGGTAGGGTTCTCTTTAGATTACAGCATAACTGTGAAAATCAATCTAATTTCATTTGTTTGCTCTTTGTCTATATTTATAAAATTAACCTTTCTTTTCTTATTGCTATAGATAGAATTCTGAGCACTATTAAAACATTAATCGTGATAATGAACATTCTTGCTTTACCTTTGATCTTATTGTAAATGCCTCGAGCTTTTTTCCATTGCATTTGTTTGATTTTGGTTTTAGAAAAATTCTATTTACTATGTTATAAAAAACTCATTTTTCCAATGCTTTCTTCTTTTTTTTTAGACAGAAATGGGCAATGGATTTTTGTCAAAAGTTTTTAGCATCTATATAGTTGTGGAATTTCTATTATTTATTTTATTGATATCATAATCAATTATATTTGTGGTCCTCCATATAAAGTACCAATCCTGAATTCATTGTATAAATACAACCTGATCATAGTGTATGTTATCTTTAATATGCTGTGCCTCTTTCTTAATAACTTATTTTAAACATTTCATGTCAATGTTCAATATGAATATTATATATTATAGTTTTCTGTCTTTACTTTATCTATTTGTTTAAGATATTAAGGCCATATTTAATGAAGGGGAAGGAAATAATCATTTATATAGCACTTATTATAAGCTAGAAACTCTACTAAGTATTTTACAAATATTATCTTAGTTGATCCTCACAATATCTCTGTATAGTAGGTTCTGTATTTCCCCCATTTTATAGATTAGGCTACTGAGGAAATGGAAATTAAGTGATTTGCCTAGGGTCACACAGGTAGTAAGTATCTGAGAATAGATTTAAACTCAGGTCTTCCTGAATACGGGCCCAACACTCTAAAAACCATGCCAAAAGCTGCCTGATAAGATATATTGTCATAAAGATCTGAAAGTTCCTGACTTTTCCTATTTTTCAATTTTTGTAGTGTGAGAATTACTTGTTCTTTGAATATTTGAGAGAATTTAATTGTATATTCATTTGGGAATGGAATCCCCACCCACCCCCTTTTGTAATTTCACTTATGGTTTATTCAATTACCTTTTCTGGTATTTGACCATATAAATAATCTATTTCTTCTGTTAATTTGAATATTTTACATTTTAGAAATATTCTGTATTTTCTTTAAGTTCTCAGTATCATTGGCATATAATTTGGGAACTATTTTTTGTGATAATTCCTTTATTTAGTCTTCATCATTATCAATCTTTATTTTTCAGTTTTGATGCAAGAAACTTGGTTTTACCATCTTTTAAAAAAAATCAGGTTAACTGCCTATTCTATGTTTTCTTTTAAAGAGTTCCTCATCTTAATTACCAACTCATAATTTAAATTTTTTTTTTACTTTCAATTTAGTTAGTTGTTTTTATTTTTAGAATTTCTTTTTTTTTTTAATTAAACAAATGCTTTATTAACTTCTGGTTTACATCATTCATTTCCACCAGATTATGAGTTACATTTTTCCCCCATTTTTTCCCTACCCACCACCCCAGAATAGCAGTCCCACTAGATATCCCCTCATCCAATCTGCTCTCTCCCATATCTTCTCCCATACCCCCTTTGACTTTGCCATTAGGGCAAGGTGAATCTCTTTATCTTCATCACAAGTCTTTTGGTATTTCCCAAGTCTCTATCTTAAGCCCCTTATTTTTGCTCTTTCTATATTTTCTGTCGCTGTTTGTCTCCTTCTTGATCTCTGTTTCTCTTTCTTTATCTCTCATTATCTTTCTAAGCTATAATTATCATCTCAATGTTGATGACTTCTGGATCTATATATCCAGCCTCTGTATATACCTTGCCTAAGCTTCAATCCTATATAATGTTATTTCCTAGTGGACATTTCAAACTATTTCCTAGAGACATCTTAAACTCATCATATATAAATTTCCCTACTTTTGTAGAAGTCATCACAATTCTTCAGATCTTCCATGCTAGGCATTTTTCTTGATTCCTAACTTTCTTCATCCTGAATATGCAATCAATTGCCATTTGTTTCTATTTTTCCCTGCTCCACTTATATATCATATCTTATTCCTTTTCTATACCTATAGAACTACTATTTTATTTCAGAACCTCATAATTTCACCTCTAGATTATTTCAATATCTTCGTAATGCACCCCCCCAACTCATCTCTCCTCCTTTTAGTCCATTCTCCATACTGCTGCCAAAGTAATATTCCTTAAGCTCAGATTTTGTCAAGTTATTTTCCTAATCAATCAACTCAAGTGACTTCCTATCGTCTTTACAATCTGTTTTTCTCTATTTAGCTTTTAACCTCCTTCACAACCTTTTTCCACCTATCTTTTTAGCTTTCTTGGACTTCTTCTTCTTCTCACACTGTGTGATTCAGTCAAATTTTCATTCCTTTTTTTCCTCATACATGACATGTTATGTCTTGTCATTGTGCCCTTGTGCAGGTTATTTCCCTCATTACAGGAATGTCTCCCTTCTTACTTCTAGCTCATAGAATCACTCTCTTCCTTTAAGAAGCAGTTCAATCACCATCTTCTGATCACTGATCATTGGCTCCCCTCACCTGCTGGTGCTCTCCTTGTCAAATCATTTCATATTTACTTATCATGTATTCTTTTTATGATTGCTTGAGAATATTTGTATATTATTTTCCTGTTGTCTTTACTGTTAGACTGTAAGTTCATTGGCAAGAGGTATCCTTTCTTTCTTTCTTTCTTTCTTTCTTTCTTTCTTTCTTTCTTTCTTTCTTTCTTTCTTTCTTTCTTTCTTTCTTTTTCTTTTTTCTTTTTCTTCCTCCCTCCCTTCTTTCTTTCCTTCCTTCCTTCTTTCCTTCCTTCCTTTCTTCTTTCTTTCCTTCTTCCTTCTTTCCTTTCTTTTTTTCATGCCCTGAAGCTAGCACAGTGCCTGACACATAGCAGGCTATTAATGAAGACTAGTTAATAGATTATCTAACTCCTTGTTTTTTTTTTTTTCTTGTAGTTGTTGTTTTTTTGATTTTGTTATTTTGGGATTTTTCTTTTTTGGTTCTAGTTTCTCCTTTTCTCCTAAAAGGCTTACTATATCTAAGCTCCTTTGAAATGTAAGGCTAAAGGCACTCAGAGAATCTGAAATGGTACACTTATGTTGATGTGAATATTTTAAAGTACCTTTATCTACCAACAAGTACAAATTAGAGCGGGATTGTTCCTTTAGCATGCGATCTTATGAGTAACTTCTGCTCTAGATCCCTTATTTTCTGTTAATGTTATAACTTTCTGAGCTTAGGGGAAGGGAATGAGTGCTTGCTTCTATCCTAAATGTCAACCGTTTAAGTGCTTTGACTTTTATTTTCTATTTGCTTTGGTCAGTGTCATTTTCTATAGGTTTTGCTGGTTGGGGGAAAGGGGATTTGGTGATCTGTAGTTCTTGGTTATTAATATTTGACTTTGTTAGTGCTATCTGTTTACTATACGACTTGTCAGGGGAAAAAAGCAGATATTAGATCACAGCCCTTGAAAATGCATGGTGAGTGTGATCACATATTGTACCTTCAATCTCTATGCATTGCTGTTCTCTTCAGGCTCCTGTTTATGCACTAAAAGATTTATAATCTTTTGTGAATTTTATTTTTTGATATAGCTATGTGTTTTCATTTTGCACTCTTGGTACTTGGAATATTTACCTTCCTTCCTAAAAAAAATCCAAGTGGGCCAGGATAATAGTCCATTTAATGGAAGGACAATTTCTTAAAGTGTGTGGTCAATTCTCTATTTGCTATTGTCCTCAGAGGTGAGGAGAAAGATGCTTATGATTCCTAGGGTTGAATACTAAAAGATTATTGCACTGAGATTTCAGTGACTTGCATCTTAGTCCCAATCCTCTCCTCTACTAGTTTTGTGACTTTGGGCAAATCACTTAAATTTCTTTTCCTTTTTGTAAAAATGTTTGGGAAAGATTATGTTTCCATTCTCTTTGAATGAAAAATTCAGTGATTTTTACCTCAAACTCAGCTATCTTTAATAACTTTCAAAATTGATCACTATTGTGCTTGTATACATATGTGTTACATATACATCTATACTTTTCTACACGTCTTTATTACATGTGTTTGTGTTTGTGTGTGCATGTGTGTATACATTAAGTTTATTTCTACCCCAGACTCCTAAAAGGGAGAACTCTAGGATAGGTAGCTGAGGTGATGCTACTTATTTTCAAAGGCTAGGACCATTCTTTGCCAAATAGTTCATTAGACATATTAATTTCTAGGCCAGAGATATGCAATTCATAATTAAGACAGAATCACAAAGAATCACACACACACACACATTCACATTTTGCTTTACAGGTGACTCTATTGAAGGGGAAAGCTTGAGCTTTCTGGGCTTTAAAAGTAAATGAATGGAGCAAGGTAGAATGAGAGACAGATAGGTTTTTATCTTTGCCTAAACATATTTTTTGCCTTCTATTTTCTTCCAGTTTACAAATTACAGAATGATTAATTTATAAGGCAAATAAATGTCTATAAAACTATGCACCTGGAATCAAGAAGACTTGAGTTCAAATCCAGCCTCAGACACTTTTCAAGTCAGTTTAATAAACATTTATCAAATGCTTACTGTGTCCTAGCAACTATGCTAAGTGCTATGGATACAAATAAGAGAAAGAAACAGTCCCTTTCTTAAGGAACTTGAAATTTAGTGGGGTTAGACAATGCACAAGAAGAAACTGAAAGTGAGGAAGTAGAAGGACAATACACCAGGAAGTAACACTATAGGGTGTGATGTTCTATGGATTAAAAAAAAATAAGCAGAGTTGCTTATGGAAAATGGAAAGCTCTGATTTGAGATTTCTATAAAGGGAGACTTTGGGAGAAACTTATTACTCCACTGCCAGATCATTGGAGTAAAGAAGTAACTGAGAAATTTGGGAAGGTATAGAGTATTGAAAACTAAGCCAATCAGCATGGTCCTGATATTTCAGATGATCAGTTCATCCTGACTGAGGCAGGACTTTCTGTGAAATGGAAACCAATTAGAATTGTTTCTGTAGTTACCATTTGCCTGACTGGAGAGATGCAGAAACTGTCAGAAGCACCCAGCTGAACAGTGATTTATTTATTTGTAACCCTGATAAAAATGAATCTTAGATTATTCTTTTACACTCTCCTTGAAGCCATGCTGGCTATTAGTGATCATTGTTCCCTCCCCCCAGATGTACATGAATAGTCTCTTTGGTAATAACTCCTGAAATTTTTGCAGCAATTAAAATCAAACTCTCCAACCTATAGCTTGACTACTATAATCTCTTCAATCTTTTGAAAAATGGATATTTTACCTTATGCAATCTTGTGGTACTTTTCTTGTCCTCCATATTTTGGGGGTATTATTGACAGTGCTTCAGGAACCATATCCACTATGTTCTTATCAATAAATCAACAACTTTTATTAGTTACTGGAATATACAAAAACCAAAGTAAAACAGTTTTTATCCTTGAAGGGCTTGTGATTGAGTTGGGGGAGAAAAAAAAGTATATCTGTAGGCAAACATATGAAAGAGATATAATTTTTTTGAATGGGACAGTACTAACTAGGGAGATTAAGAAAGATTTAGATATAGAAGATGACTCTTGGGCTTTGACTCGAAGGAAACTAATAATTTTAAAATGTTAAGGCAAGGAGCAAGTGGATACTAGGGCGGGTGAAGGTCAGTGAGGAAAAGACATAAAGATGTGAAATGGAGTGTTGCATAGGGAGAAAAGTGTAAGGGAAATTGTTACTAAACTGTATGAAAATGAATAATATGTAATAGATCATAAAAGTAGGTTTAGAACAAGTTGTAAAAGGATTAAATGCCAGAAGAGTTTACATTTGATCCTAAAGGTGATAGGGAGCCATTAGGCTTTACTGAGTGAGGGAGTGTCATGGACAGATATATATATCTATTTTTAGAATAGACACTTTAGAAGTTATGCAAAAATGGATTAAAGAGAAACTTGATACAAGAATAATTAGGAGGTTATTGCCATAACAAAGGCTAGAGGTAATAAGGCCTTAATTAAGTTAGTGATTATATGTGAAGAGAAGAGTATAGATAGTTTTGATGCAGAAAATTACTAGTGAATAATTGAAGATGACACCAAAGTTGTACTCCTGAATGACTGCAAAGATTTTTATTCCTTCAAAAAAATAAGGACATGTTGAAGAGAGTTAGGTTTGGGGAGAAAGTAAAAGAGTTCTGTATTGGACATGTTGAGATTAAAATGCTTATAGGACAGTCATTTTGGAAATGTCCAATGGGCAGTTGATGATGCAGCACTGTTCAGGAAAGGAAATAAAGCTGGATATTGAAAGATCAGATGGTCACAAGAATCAAGATATTATTTAAATCCATGTGAGCAGATTAGGTCACCAAATGAAAGAGAAGAATGTTTTGAAGATTTTGAAAAAAAAAAAGCCCACAGATAAAGGACAAAACACATTTGATGATTCAGCAGAAGACACTGAGAAGACAAGTAGGAACAAAAGCAAAAGTGCAATGTCAAAAAAAAAAAAACAAAAAAAACAAGAGAAGAATTGAGGATCCAGGTGAAGAGGGGAAACAACAATTACAAATATTTCAGAGGTGTTCAGAAGGATGAGAACTGAAAAAAAGCCATCTGTTTCAGCATTGAATAGAATACTGGTAACTTGGAAGAAACGATAGCTAAACTGCATAAAGGAGAGTAAAATGTAAAAGGCTTGATGTCAGAATACAAAGGGGTGAGAAGTGAGTAGGATGTGAGGAAGTAGAATCAGATGTAGACAGTCATTTTTTTTTCCTGTCCAAGGAAAATGTCAGTTTAAGGAAAGAAAGACAGGATGATAATTTGAGGGCATGCTAGGGAAAAGTATAAATTATTTTAAGGAAAGTGAAATTCTAGGCATGTTTATAGGAAATTTGAAAGAAGCCATGAGGTAAAGATAGACTGAAAATTATAATGATGATCAAAATTATCTGAATTAAAAAAAAGATTAGACTGTATAAGGAAATCCTAAAAACAAATGAGCCAAACAATGTACAATTTTTTTTCCTTCTTTCCTAATTTAGGAAATCTGCTCTCTGACTTTTCCATGTTGTCATCCATAGTGCCTGAAAAACCACAGAAGGAAACCTTTGATAGATTTGTTTGTTTATATAGCTAGTAAGTTGTAGTACCCTATATGCTTTGCTGAAAAATGATAGGCATTGCTTTTTTTAATCCAACCTATTTCTGCAATATGCTAAGAGAGTATTTCTGGAGAAACAGATGAGTTACACAAACGTTTTTCCCTCTACTGTTTTGCTTCAACAGCCTTTCAAATATTTAATGGTTTTAATCCATTAACAAACATTCTTAACTGTGAAACATGAAATAGGTTCCTTGGGTAGCCACTGGGTGGCAGCAATAATAAGATGGCTCTGCTTCTTAGCAATGGTGTCTTGCCAGCTGGCAAGCTTTTTGCTTTTCATTGGTTTATTTGTTTACTTATTCTGTATATAAAGAACAAAGCAGAAAACTTGAATCACCTAAGAAAATAATGCGAAAAACTCTGGAGGAGCATTCCTTTTTTTCCCTTGAGCCCATGAGTTAAAACTGATACCTCTACTTTGAAAAGGAAAGAAACAATGACAACAACAGCATTTTCAAGTGTCTTACAAGAACATTGCACCTTGACGCTAACATATACTGTGCACATCACAGGAATAAAGTAAGATATAATTACAGAACAATCATTTAGTTTTATTGTTGTTGTTGCTTTTAATCTGAGATTGTGTCATTCTATT